>CM054178.1:39994834-40407334 GCA_028829895.1 Sinotaia quadrata | reverse complement strand
TATAGATATAATATTGTTTGCTTTGCTAGTTTGTCCATGCACTGGGGCCTTATATGTACATTATGTTGTGCGTGTTTGTTTAGCTATGTACATATATATATAATTTTATTTGCTTTGCCTGTGTGTCCAGCTATAAAACTGTACATGTACTGAGACCTTATATGCCATTTTGTTATGCATGCTTGTCTAGCTATAAAACTGATAACTTATAGATACTTTATGTGTAGTTTTTGTTAAGTGTACTTGTCCAGCTATAAAAGGGATACGTGTACAGAGACCCTATGTGTACTTTTTGCTTACATGCCTATGTACAAAATGTGTTTGTACCTTTTGCGGTTTGCGTGTAGGTCGAAACTGTCTAAAAGTAAAGCATTGCATTGTCTATATCTCAAAATAGCGTGACCCTAATGACACGCTTACATACGTCACGTACAACTGGCTCTAGCTACTGTCTACTAACCATCTCTAATATTATCTATATAATTCTCTATTTTTCTGTTTTTGTTTGTCTTTTTGTCTAGAAATATGTTCGCATATCCTTCTCTATTAAACTCTCTATCTCTTTATTAATTTGTCATTAAAAATTCTATGTGACTGTCTGTATATGTTTTCTATAGCAATTAAAACAATCAGTACTTTAATTTGGACATAAAACAACAAGTATAAGAATGATACACATCGGAATGATAATTTATTATGATCTTATTACGTTTAGGCCTAAAATATGAGGAAAAAACAGAAGAATGAAAGCCACTGTTGTGAAAATGAAAAATAATATTATTAAAAAAAAAAAACAACACGAAGCAAACATGAAGGAGGAAAGCAGACGTTGTTGGCGCGCGCAGGTTGTATGTGGAGGGTGTAAGTTTGTGCTCTCTCTCTCTCTCTCTCTCTCTCTCTCTCTCTCTCTCTCTCTCTCTCTCTCTCTCTCTCTCTCTCTCTCTCTCTCTCTCTCACACACAAATAGGCCTAAATAATATGGCATGTATTGCTCTTGTCGATATTTCATTTATTGTGCAATCAATTGCGACCTCCTGCTATTTTTTTCAAACCAAAACTGGCACCGAAACATTGAACACAAGCTTATAAGTTTTATAAAAAAATAAAGTGATTGACAGGAGAGGCTGGTGTGAACAATAACAGCTTGCTGTATCTTACCTGCACAAAAGTCAAGATGAACAGCAACACAACGCAGCGTCGCATTGCGTTTTCCAAATTCGTTCTCGCCATGGATGTGTTGGAGCTGGCGTCAGTCGCCAATCGCCACAGCCGTCTGCCACAGCTGTCTAAAACAGCACTGAGCCTATCCAAGGGGGTTATAGCTCAGATTAAAAGCAAGCTACAGAGTCGCATACAGCGTCAAGCAACTAATACGCGTAGTAAACTTAAACTCAAGTAAGTATTTGAGTTTATTTTATTTTTAATTTATTTTTTTCCCCCGAGACAGAAATGCAGCAATTCACTGAGAATCGTTGAGGCCGCGCCACTCGGACTGTGGGAACTTGGAGCACAGTTAAGGGAGTCAGTGTGGAATTCAGAAAGGAGGGTTGAAACACTGGGAAGAAAAAAAAAAGGTAATGTCGAAATTGTCGAGCTCGATCGCGCATGCGCCTTGCTGATAGTTTCCCCGCTTGGCGGAATGAGGACGTAACGCTGTTCAATTTCGCGTGCGGACAGTGGCTGAAGTAAAGAGGGGTGTGGGTGGGTGCAAAGAGAGTGAAGAGGAGGAATGAAATAAGTGTATTATGATTACGGAAATGTCTGGATTGGGGACTTTTAGTAATAAATTATATATAAATGTACTGATTGGGGACTTTTAGTAATAAATTATATGTACTGATTGGGTACATACGAAATGCGTCATAGAGTTATGCGATGCAGAGGTAACAGTAAATTTCGAGTGATGCGGTACCGTTGACTTGCAACGCTGTTTGGGCGACTTTAGAGTATAGTAGTACTACCGATACAGCAAGTTAAGTTTTATAAATGGTTAGTCTTACTGAGTTAGCCTGCTTATGAGAGTATGTGACTTGACAAAGGAAAGAAAGAAAGAAAGAAAGAAAGAAAGAAGGAAGGAAAGAAAGTGGTTCATCAAAGTGGGAACTATGAAAACATTCGTTTATTGATTAGATCATGACCTTTCCGAAGGAGATAAACTATGAGCAAAAGTTGCTTATAACACGCAAATATAAATAGAATATAAGTAAATTTATAAAATTATGCTGGTGTAGAAATTACCAATAGGCATGCAAACATATGCAGTTATGAATTAAATAAATATGTGCGTGTTGTTCTGTTGATGTAACGCAATATACCTGGCGTAGACGTGATCAGTATATAAACCCATAATTACAAAATACGCAGATTTGTATTGTTTTATTTCATAAATGAACAGCAGGTACATCACACAAACATTGTTCAAATATTAGTGTACAAATGGTATGCAGTACGATGACAAACATATATGTCTTTTCCGACCTGTTTTTCATTCCTGAAAAGGAATTTGCTGGTTTTCAATTCTATACTACTCGCTTGAAATGAGGGCTGATGGAAATAGTATATGAACATGGATGATAATTGATGAAAGACGATTGAGGTGATATATGATAAAAGAAGATGGGAGGGGGGGAATTACTGACAAAGGGTGATGGAGACTGGATAAGGGTGGAGAGATGACAGGAAGGGAATGGTAGCGAGGCGAGAGAGATAGGGAAGAAAGAAGGAGAGATACAAGAAAAGGGAGACACGCACAAACGAATGTAGAATATATATATATATACATCTCTGTGTGTGTGTGTGTGTGTGTGTGTGTGTGTGTGTGTGTGTGTGTGTGTGTGTGTGTGTGTGTGTGTGTGTGTAAGGAGAGAGAGGGAGGGAGAAAAAATGACACAAAAATGAAATTTAAAAAAGAGATCAATAAGATACCCAAGCAAACCAGGAAAATGAAACACACCAAATGGACAAACTCTTCCCTTCCCACCCACCTAACAAGAAAACTCACCCTCAAAACAGAAACCGCTCACATGACCCCACTTCTAACAGGGACTGTCTCATACACACTCATTCACACAGACCCCCGCCTCCCAGGTATCAACTATTCAAGAAAGCAGAATGCCCCAACCCCCTACTATTACATCCAAAACCTTAGACCATATATGCAATAATTCCACAGACCACTTAACAATATAAACATTCTCAGAAACAAGTAAGGGGAGTGGAGCAGCTCTTAACTCATATCAATACACTTCCAAATACAAATTACACTTTGCACATTCAATACTCAGAGCAGAATTAACAGCATAGCAACAAGTTCTCACAACTAAATGAGAACAACAAACAAAATCAAGCCACTCTCCCTTTCAAAGTACTTATACTCACAGACTCGCCCTCTTCAAAACAAACACTGTGCAACGCAAACAACACAAACCACAAACAAAATAAGACATTGCATATAGGAATTAGAGAAAAGCAACTTTACCACCACACTCCTATGGATATCCAGCCACAAAAACATATCAGGAAACGAAACAGCAGACACGCGACTAAATTATAAAACAAAACTAGGTTGTCAAATACGCGACCATGTATACAGATCATAAGTGAGTACACTATTAACCAAATATACAACAGCCAACTTACCCAACTTACCCAACTTACCCTTACAGCAAAGCAATAACCAAATTCATCTCCATTTCTCTAACACACAAGCCTACAGGCCAAGCAAAACCATGCATCTATTTCCGAACAACAACAACAACAAAAAACCATGATACAGCACTTCTAACTGCAATGTCCGTTATTTAAAGAAAAAAGGAAAACAAACATTAACTCTACACGTCTTCTACAGATCCGTCTCTTCACTCGCGACTATATCCAAAGCCACAGAGAGAAAAACTAATCTAAAAAGCATCATCACAGACCTTCAGATCCCACTCTTCACTCGCGACTATATCCAAAGCCACAGAGAGAAAAACTAATCTAAAAAGCATCATCACAGACCTTCAGATCCCACTCTTCACTCGCGACTATATCCAAAGCCACTGAGAGAAAATCTAATCTGAAAAGCATCATCACAGACCTTACAGAAACTCACTTCACCTTCCATAAAGCACACTAGCAGAAGATGCAGATTTTAAAAAAGTCTTTCAATGAAAATCAATAACCAACCAAACGCCTAATACTCCATGCAAGACCCAATACCGACCCTCCCCCTCCCACTTCACTGCACCATATAACTAGACAGAGGAAGTCTCACAAGAGCCATCCATGATGAGTAGGATGGAAAGTCTACTGCGGCTCTAGTGAGGACAGGTCAAAGAGAAAAATATATATATAAACAGAGAGAGAGAGAGAGAGAGAGAGAGAGAGAGAGAGAGAGAGAGAGAGAGAGAAGAGTGACAAGTAGAGAGACACCGAAGCAAGAGAAAAAAGAAATGGGGGAAATATTCCGATGTGAACGATGTTCACGATGAATAAATTAACTAAAGATAAAGTGACTAATAAAACACCATATTGAGCTGCATCAATATTGTGTCTGTAAAACATTACAAAGTTCTACGACTATCTACTTCATGCTGTTGAAAAGTCAATTAAAAATAATAATGACTTGGACGGCATATGTCATTGAAATAAGAAAAGTCAATTAAAAATAATAATGACATTGACGGCATAATGTCACTGAAATAAGAAAAGTCAATTAAAAATACTAATGACGTGGACGGCATAATGTCACTAGACGTTGATGGCATAATGTCACTGAAATAAGAAAAAAAAACAAGTATGGGCGAAGCTTACTGAGTCGCTGGAGATAATGGCCAAGACGTTTCAGGAAACATTTGCACATCGTTCATGTGAAAGTGAAAATGAACATTTGTTGACGTCTGCCAGTTTTCTTAACAAATCTCCAACTTCCTAAGCTAAAAGATGTTTGCATTTCTCTCATATTTTTCTTTTATCTTTATGATCATAAATACTGGTGACGCAAATTGTTGGAATGGCTGTAGACTATATGGAACTGGAAAGATCGCATGTGTGTGTGTGTGTGTGTGTGTGTGTGTGTGTGTGTGTGTGTGCGTGCGTGCGTGCGTGCGTGCGTGCATGCGTGTCTGTCCCTCCACTTCTCTCTCTCTTTCGCTCTGTCTGTCTCCTTTCCCTCTTCTTGTCTCTCTTTCTCTTTATTCCTGTCTTTCTTTCCATCTCTCTCCTTACCCATCTTTATCTCTCTAACCGTCTCTCTCGTTTCCTCACTTATCTCCATTCGTGAATTTTAACTCCGTCTTTCACCCTTCTTCTCTCCACTCTCTCCACTCTTTCTCTCTATTTTTCTCTCTGTCCATCTTCCACTCCTCTATTTCTTTCTTCTCTTTCTCTATTTTTCTTCATCTCTTTCCATTTATGTCTTCTCTCAAATGCTTGCATGTTTACTTCTGACTTAAGAGCAAAGGCACAGTGTCACCTTGACCCTTTTCCTCAAACATTAAGACTAATAAATTACATGTGTTAACTGACATTTTAATCAGGCGAATGTGTCACGCAGGCTTATGAATTTCATTGTATATCTGTCATTATTATGAATAACTATAATGACGTGATGACGGCTAGGTAGACGAAACGTCGACTCTTGTTATTGTTTTGTATTGTACCACGCGTTTTCGACTTTACACACATATATTAGTGACAGGGCCGGGGCTATCCTTTGCTCCTCCACCCCCAACAGAATAAATATTAGGGCTTCCAAGGACGAAGGATGTGGGGGGAGGGGGGAAGGATCACTCGGCGTAGAATCCTGGATCGGAAGTCTCGGAAAGCCCGCAAAAAACATTTTTCATGAACATCGACGCGAAGTACACAAAGACTACTAGACCATATAGTAACAGCTAACAGTTCCTGATATTCAGGATACAAATGCACTTTTAATTATATAATTACACTTATAATTACAGTCAAAACAGCAAACGTGTTACGTACTTGTTATTAACGATAAAGATACGGCAACTCGAAACAATTATTTGTTAATTTTTTAAGCTTTTAAAGCAACGACTGACTTTATCATTGACAAAATTCCTAACGATTTCTGAATAGTCAATTGATTGCGCAATGTCATTTTCGATGGAAATAATACTAAGTGAAGATAGGAGATCCTGATTCATTGAAGACCTCAGATACGTCTTTGTTAATTTTAATTTGCTTGTGGTTCGCTCAGCAGAAGCAACTGAAATCGGTAAAGTTAAGCAAAGTTGCAGTGCAACGATCACATTTGGGAACGTTTCTCTTCTCATTCCAGGGCAAATATACTGATAGATCTCTTCCGCTGTTTGTACGCTGATATCAGATTCTAGTAATCTGCACAGTGCATTTATTTCGCTGTTTGTACGCTGACGTCAGATTCTAGTAATCTGCACAGTGCATTTATTTCGCTGTTTGTACGCTGATATCAGATTCTAGTAATCTGCACAGTGCATTTATTTCGCTGTTTGTACGCTGACGCCAGATTCTAGTAATCTGCACAGTGCATTTATTTCACAGTAGAGATCAGACGCATCTATATCACCACCGTTACTCATACATAACTTTTGACATGATTGCAGAGGTGCAGATTTTGAATAGCATTTCAAATTTCAAAAATGCATACGTATCTTCAGTTGTGTCCAGGGTGTCAAAACGTCACGTCATACTCTGCATCGTCATGTCAAGCACTGAATTAAAGAAGTTGACACCCATGCGTGTAGCTGGGTCCGAAATAGGCTCATCAGTTTATATTTCTCCGGGCATTGTCATTCGCTTTCTCAGAGTAATCTCTTTAAACTGCGGCTGAACGTTACATATCTCAGCCACTTCACGTGATTCGTGGATTTTCACTTCAAAACCAATCTCGCGCATTTCAGTAACAAAGTTAATAACATTCTTGACATATGCAAGCGCATCAGTTAGCGTACTTTGCTTACCTTGCAGAGCTTTACTGGCTATGTTCACTTGTGCCAAAATATCATGCCAAACAACTAAACAAAGTTCGGTGATAGTATGATTTGCACAGAATCTTCTACCATTTGTCATAGCAAAAACGCTTCCGCCAAAAAGACAGCAGACTTGTACGAGATCATTAGCGGCATACAACAGACTTGTACGAGATCATTAGTGATATACAACAGACTTGTACGGGATCATTAGTGATATACAACAGACTTGTACGAGATCATTAGCGGCATACAACAGACTTGTACGGGATCATTAGCGGCATACAACAGACTTGTACGAGATCATTAGCGGCATACAACAGACTTGTACGGGATCATTAGCGGCATACAACAGACTTGTACGAGATCATTAGCGGCATACAACAGACGTGTTTGCTCCGTCATTAAGCGTTGATCTGGCCACTTTGCGGCCTGCGGGGTCGCTATCCGGGTGAATGTCTGCGTAAGTGACAAGGTCACTAAACTCTGCTTGATTTAATTTCTATTGTTTCAGTTGTTTGTGCAGTATCCAAATTTAAATCACCATTGCTGTCTATCCTTTCTGATTCGAAATCTATCTACATCAATGTTGTTAGTTATGTCATTATCTTCACCGTCTGTTGCTACTCGTTCCGACCTCGATTTATCACCACGATCAGATTTATCACCACGATCAGATTTACAGAAATAGAAATCAAGCTTCGGCACTTTGGCCAATTAAAGCGGCATGCTGATTTTTTGCTTCCTTGCGAACTTTTCGTTTTTTCGCTCCACTTAATGACGTCGTATCGATTTGATCGGATTTGTAGAATGCAATGAAAACATTAATACATCTTCAAGCTTGCAAACTAGCAACAACGTTGGATCAGCTTTGAGTCTTTTAAAACAATGTAATATTTGAAATAATTTGCAAGTTGATAATGCGTCCGATTCTTATAGAAATTTATATTATCGCTCATTACGACTAGAGGAAACATATTTAAATTCGCATTAGAAAATAGAACATATTTATGCAGTGCCCTCAGATAAGCGGGGTTACAGATCACTGGTATGTCATGAAACGCCCCAGAATTGGAGCCACTGTACGATATTATTTTCTTATACAAAAAAATTATATATATCGTTTGGAAGTGTCACTGTGACTGCTCCCCCCCCCCCCCAGCATTTGTGGACTTTGCGTGTGCCTGGTGCCGGCCCTGAATAGAGATACCTATTTTCATTGTGAACCCCAAGCTTGACCCATCTGGGTATTTTAAAATATTCATACTTCTTTTGACTTTTAAGTATAGATAAAATATATAAGTGTTTGCATTGAAACGCTTTTCGTTTGTGTATTTGTTTATTTACTTGTATCAGTTGTACCCACTATTAGCAATGACATAATTTATAGTCTAAAATCTAGGCAAAAAGAATTAATGTAAAGTTTACCAATGTCTACCCGACTTTGCATTCCTTATTAGTTTATTTTGTTTGTTTCATTTTTATTTTAGCAGAGAGAAGAGGTTTATAGATTTAACTAAGCACTTTGTCATGAGACTGCATCTCGCTGTGTGTATATGTGTATGCGTGTGTGTGAATATGTACGTGCGTGTGTGAGAGAGTGTGTGTGAGGTGTATATGTGTGTCGGAAGGATGCTGAAGGCTTAGGTCCTTATAAGCCCTGAATAAAATTGTTTTGATTTTAATTCTAACCCTAGATTTAATGTTATGCATACTTTTTAAAAAATGTACCTCTCTTGTTTATTTCTGACAACGTTCCATTGATTTTTATTATAATCGACACGTGTCATTTGTCGTTTGATATGATACTAATGGACTTAGTTATCACAACAATGGTGGAAACACTCCCGCAGTGTCCGGAAACACATTGACAAAATGCCCTGGATTTTCTCTCTGCGATAGTTTGTTCAGTTTCCGTCGCTAAAATTAAACTGAATCATCGGCGCCATTTTGAATTGTCTAACATGCAACACCGAACGTCCACAACGGTAAGTCCCATAATAATTCTAGACTTCAGGAAAGGGATGCAAATGTTTGTTAGCTAGAGTTTACACAACTTTTCGAAATAATTTCTTTCTTTTTTTTTTTTACACACATTCCTTTTTTATGTCTTGGTGTCGTGGTTTAGGTTGACATGCAATTTTATGATTTGAACACTTGTGACTTATGTGTAATGAGACCTGCAATCTATTCCCAAACAGTTCGGAACAGGTTTCACTTTTCTGTAAGCTTATTAAAAATGTGACATTGCAGGAAATATTTACATCATACAGCTAGGTCACGTTGGATCGCACTGTTGTATGGGAATTTAATTTCTACAGAAACAGGAAAGACAACGAACTAATCGCACGAAGCTTGTGTCAAAGCACAGCTATATTTAGAGAGAAATGTGTTCCTGTTGTCAGAGCATACAAGGGTGTAAATGTACTTTGTGTGTTTAGACTGTTGGTTTCGGTAAAGAGCTTTCTGTTGACTGTACAGGTCAATGATTTTCAAGGAACTTATTGGTTTTTAAATGAGGTGCCAAAATCTCAAGGTTTGCTAATAGTCAATATCAGCTTTGTCAAATGTGAATCACGGGACGCAACTCTTCTAATTTGAAGAAATATTTGTAAGCCAGAGTTATGCTTCTTTAGAACTTACGCACTCAGTTTTATTGACGCAGAGAAATAACTTCAGTATCTTGAAGTAAATTCCGACGATGGTTGTCAATACTTATTACCATCAACGGGTTTAAAGTAATTCTCAAACTGTTATAGTAAAATAGACTAGGATATCGTGTTATAACGGGTATAATTGTTTATCTTCAATATTGTTTATATAGATATATTACCCATTGTAAGCGATGCTTAGATAAACTAATTATTATTTCGGTCGGTAAAATATTTAAGTTAGGATTTTGATTTTAAAAAAAAGAAGAGGATTAACTCTACCAGGTTTGACTATATTTCGAATAGCTATTTTTTCTTTAAATTCGACTAATATTGAATATTTATGAAAGATCTTTGCTCAGAGTACAGATGATATAAGGCTTCATATTCGACCGACAACACATCGTTAACCCCCTTATGACGTCAAAGTTAGCTCTTTCGCACGCGCGGATCTTTAAGCGATCCAGGAGAACGAGCCCCATTTTCCCTTGTTCTAGCAAGTTCATTACAATTCATGTTCACCCATATCTTCCAGCCATAAACGAAAAATAATATTAGAGACACAATATAGAACATATGTAAATAGCAGTGGTGTAACTACTGCCCCTGAAGCCCCCTCCACTGCTTGGCGGGGGGGGGGGGAGGAGGGCTTTCAACGAAAGAGGCATAATATGTGTTCCCTCAAAAAGAAAGTAATCAAAATTTCAAAAATATACTGAAGTAAAGTCGTCGCAGAGCTCACGGCAAGACTACACGCTGGCCTAGACAGGTTGATTCTCTCTGTGTGTGTGGAGAGAGAGAGTGTGTGTGTGCGTGCGTGCGTGTGTGCGTTCATGCTTTCGTGTGAGGAGAGGGAAGGATGGCATTTTAGAATTTTTGAAGAAGGGACCAGCTTTCAAAGTTACGCCACTGGAGAAAATCAGACAGCTCTTGTACCGTTTAAAATCACTAAGTGGTTATTCATGTACGTATATTAAATAAAATATATACAATTTAATTAACAGTAAATCATCGGACTCTAGTGAGCCATGCTGGCAGGATAAGTGCACTTGAAAATAGCCCATACCACTATCTATAGGAAACAGAGTAAATGAATAGTCTGTTGCGAACGAATAGGAGACAGAAAATGTATATGCGAAGTGAAGAGTGGGGCGTGCAATTTCGTAATTTAACGACTGTCTCTCAACTATATCAGCAAACGTTTTTCACCTTTCTTTCTCTTTTTTCCTTTACATATATTTTTTTTAATATAAATTTGTTGTTTATAGATTAATGTATGTTTAGTACGTTCGTTGCAACTTTAACATCCATGCAAAACTTCATTATGTTGTTCCGTTGGAGACAAACAATAGCACAGACGATAGGACACTTAAATAGCAAAGGTTCGATCCCAGATAACGGTGAAAAACACACACAGACAATGGGACACTTAAGTAAAAAGGGTTGATCCCAGCTAAGGGTGGAAAATACACGGATGATCCTTAACCGTTTCCTAACCCAAGGTAGTAGGCTGATTGACTCTGCGACGACAACTCGGATCTCGCATACTTCAGGTCGCTGACGCTAAAGATCCATCCTCAGCTCAGAACCGGAAATAGATGTCCGGGCAAAACTCTATCCGAAAAATCCACTAGACATCCACTCAACCTTTGCCTTTCCCTACGCGAAAGTTCTAAGCGGTGTCAGATCAAACTACATTTACGCCGCTTTCTTAGCCCTTGTTTTAACCCGTTACTGTTGTCAAGCCAAACCGTGGCCATAAATACTGTTAACAAGTGGAAAACGCTTACTGACTCATATTTTGCACTGAAACTGCACATTCAATGACCAGAATGAATTATACACACAGACAGCTCTATCACAGTCATAATATCACGCGCGAGTTATGTGCCCTTTCAAACTGATCAAGTGTGTGCGTTCGTCCAGCTCTTGAGATTTTGTCATCACTCCTTCCGACGTTACTTCCTGTCTCCTTCTATGAAATTAAGCTCACCACTAAAATGAGCTCATTTTCTAAAGATATTAATTTTATTTTGACCTACATTCAAAAAAGATATAATCACGTTAAAAATTATGTTCTTAAAATTCAGAAATGTGTCTTGAAATTAATTAAGCAACATATTTTTAAATTGTACAGGATCAACCAAAAAAAAATCAAACAACTTCCAATCATGAAAATCAATTAAAAAGTATTTTTGGACAGCGTAATGGAAAGTTCGATCCCAGGACAATTCGCAGTGACGTCATGATGCTTTTCGCTTCAACGAAAGACAGTCATCATCTGGTAGTATTAATCCGGTTAATTTTTACTTTTTAATTCCCGTATTCGTATTCTGATTTCGAAATTTGTGACCATTCCTTTTACTGTGTCTGCTGAACCACTTTGCAAGAAGCAATTTCAGGATTACTACGATCCACCTTGCTGGTTGCTTGGTGCACTCTGGCCATGATTTTATTTAATTTTGTTTTCTGGAAAGAGTGTCATAAGAGACTAGATTTGTAAGTTTTCATTTAAGAAAAAATATCGGACATTTTCACTGCAGTCCAGAAACCTTTCAACATATGTCATAAACCCCAGATATGCTTGCTAGACGTCCGCGAAATGAACGAACGGTGAAAGTAGTTCTAATGTAAAGCAAGACCGAAAGTTAAGGAACTTAGAATTAAATCAGGCTGCAAAGCTACAGAAAAGCTCGACTGAAACTTGAAAACAACTCAGCTGTATAAAAAAAACGATGCAACTTATTTCGGCCATGTAGCTAGTTACGTAACCGGCCTATTATCTTTTTCTTTAAAAAAAAGAATAATTATTTAATTCTTACCGATTCTCAGATAAGTTTGATTTCGCGTTTGGTGTCTTGCAAGCAGCATTTGATGACAGCGCAAACAGTGAGTGAGATTAGATTGAAGTTTGTTTGGACCACAGACAGCAAGATTTTTATTGTAAGGAATTTGACATGACATTTTAACTATAAACTTCTTTTTGTTATTGGCTTCGACTAAGTTTCTGATTTTCGAATATGGACAAATAATTTGTATATAGGATTCTCCCTGCAGTTGGCTTTGACGAGTCATTTGGTTGTAGAAAGTAATAAAAGTGGATTTTTCTATCATACAGATGAAGTCCTCGCAATGGTGTACTTTGTCCTTAAAGATCAATTTTTAAGATTTCTTACTTGGTAATACATATGTTCTTATACTCGGAAGTATTGTCTAATCACCTTTACAGTTCTAAGTTTAAGTCAGCGTCACAATCGTAAGACTTTTACCTGGAAGTATTGTCTAAGCACTGTAAGAGTTCTAAGTTTAAGTCAACTTCACAGTCGTAAGACTTTTACCTGAAAGTATTGTCTAAGCACTGTAAGAGTTCTAAGTTTAAGTCAATGTCACAGTCGCAAGTTTGTTTTTTTTTTACCTGGAAGTATTGTCTAAAACTGTACAGTTCTAAGTTTAAGTCAACGTCATAGTCTTAAGTTTTCACCCAGAAATATTGTGTAAGCACTAACTCCTAAGTTTGTGCCAACATGACAAACGTCAGACGAAGAGATCAAAAATGAATATAACTTTTTAGAAGATAGTACCTTTGACTACCTACATAATAACATTAAATAAACTTGTATTTTATTTTTATTATTACACGATTTTGTTCCGAGTGACTTTTATCGCACATTTAATCGTATGTGGACAATACAGTATTCCATTAGTCTTGTGTCACACACATAAAGTGAGTTGTGCTCATTGCGCTGTGACTTTTATCGCACATTTAATCGTATGTGAACAATACAGGATTCCATTAGTCTTGTGTCACACACATAAAGTGAGTTGTGCTCATTGCGCTGTGACTTTTATCGCACATTTAATCGTATGTGAACAATACAGGATTCCATTAGTCTTGTGTCATACACATTTAATCGTATGTGAACAATACAGGATTCCATCAGTCTTGTGTCACACACATTTAATCGTATGTGAACAATACAGGATTCCATTAGTCTTGTGTCATACACATAAAGTGAGTTGTGCTCATTGCGCTGTGTCTGTGTGTTCGTATGAACGTGGGTATTTTGTTTTCAATTCGGTGTGAAAAACAAAAACAAAAGAATAAAGCTTTCTGTATATCATTCAACATCATGCTTCACAGCATGAAAATGGTGATATGGGGTTAATGTGGCGTGTTTAACTCACATTCAAAATGAGCGACTTTCGGATATTTTCTTAAATGAAACAGGAAGTTTATTGAATCCTATTGAGGGCAGAATTTCCGGATTTACAGAAAGCAAAACAACTCGTGCTGGGATACCGAGCCTTTATCACATTTAAGAAAAAATCAAATATTACCTATCAAGCTCAATTTATTTTTAATTTTTTGTTCACTTTTGTTTAATGTAGCGCATTTAAGGACCACTAGGACTGTAAAGTGAATTCAATAAACGAAAAATAAAAATGGAAATTTGAACAATGAACTCTGACCTCTTCAGCTGAGAAGGAATCAACAATTATCGAGGTAAGCACAGTGCAAATTATTCATACTAATTAAGTAAACAAATAATATAGCCATAATGAACATTTGTTAAAATTGAGGCAGATACTTAAATAGTATTCATGACTTTTTCCCCAGCAAAGATTTACCAACAGGAATACATAAAGTGCCATAATTTTCTACAAAATAAAAATAAAAGGCAGGGATAAAGTACTCAACTTTGATGGCTGCTGTTTTTAATCTTATCCCCAATAAAGTGTGACTAAAATTTATCACGCTGTGATAAAAAATTTAAATTTAATCCAATAGTTTATGAACATGTTCACTTGAAACAATGTAAAGTGCTTAGCATACTATATTCGAGCATCTTAGTTCACAATTTATAGGAATAATAGTCTACTCGCATAATACATCTTAGTTCAAGCATTTGTAGGAATAATAGTCTACTCGCATAATACATCTTAGTTCAAGCATTTGTAGGAATAATAGTCTACTCATATAATACATCTTTAAGTAAAACACAAATGTAACATCAATAGCAAAAATGCACTAAATATTTCTAAGTCTATTCTCTCTCAATCAGTCAGTTAACTCATCATTAATATAACGGCTGTCTTTCAGACCAGACTTCTTGCCTCATTAAATTCAAGTGATTAGACTTTAGAATTCTCTATTGCATGTAAACTTTTTATCTCAGCCCATTGACTTGTCTCATTCTCTTTGATCTTAACCATTGGATAATAAAAAAATTACTCATCCAGACGGAACTGGTTTGCTTTATATCATCAATTTCTAGCATATTCTCAACTTGAGTGCTTACTCCAACTCTGACACTTACAAAAATACCAGGTTGACAGGGTGAAAATGCAAAGTAAGATTGGTAAAATGGTCATGTAATAACACGGGGTGTTTAGTTTCACTAAGAGAACTTGGAAACAAAGAAAGTAAATTGTTCTGAGTTCATGAACCCGGCAGTGTCAGTGGGTAAAGAATAATAGGAAACATTAGTTCCAGCACCCACTTTCTTCTCCAAAATAAGATTATCAATATGCATAAGAAGGTCAATAAATTTAACAATAAATTTATTAAATGAACAATGAAATATACATATAACAAATACAATGAAATAGATTTCTTGACATCAGTATGTCCATGAACCAACGTTTATAATTTTATAACTATACAATCTTTCATAAATACACTTCAACAATAGTGTCAATACAAATCACAGGTAGTATTATCAGAGAACAGAAATGAAGGAATTAGAGCTAGGTTATAATGATCTTTATATAACCTGATGGAGCGCGATCTTAACAGTCCTTCACGCACTTTGCCACAATTCACAATTTATAGTTCAGTTCAATTTCATCAGCTCCATGTGTGTCACTCACACATGAACATAACACTACCTGGATGCTTCGTTTTGCTGTGTTACACTCCTTCAAACAGAACAATAAATGTAGCGATGTCCAGCATCTTCTCAACACTAGGAATTGTTCAGGCAGTCAACAATCTTGCCACCACACATCAGTAGAGTGCAGTGTTTTTACACATGCCATTCCTGCCTTTACCAGGGTTGGTTGTAGAGGTTTAGAACAAAAACCAGGACGTTATATAGCACATGGAAGACACACTTTGTCTCTGAAACACATAATCAGGGGAAAAGCATTAAGTTTTCAAGTTTATCCCTTTATAACTCCTTTCTACCATACATTCCAGTCTCAACTTATTGTATCCTGCAACGGCATTCATTAGCCCGATATGCATACATTTCATAATAAATACAGCATGTCAAAACAATGTCCAGTGTCAACACACGAAATGCGTGCAGTTTAGTTCAACATTAGTCAGCTCACATAGTACATCTTTACACAAGTATAAGAAAAGAACAAAATTATTTCTAAATCCATTCTCACTCAACCAGTCAGCTAAGTCACCTTCAAGATAACGGGCTGTCTTTCTAAGCCAGACTCCTTGCCACTTCAAATTCAATAGAATTTTCTACAGCAAGTAAACTTTTAATATCAGGCCTATTAGGTGTTCTCGCACTCGTAAATCGTAGCCATTGGATAAAAACTACTCACTAATTTGCATTACATCAGCAATTCTAGAATATTCTTGCCTCGTGCATTTACTTCAACTCATACACTTTCAAAACTTAAATCATAAGGAGTGCCCAAGGTAGGGTTACTCTTACAATTTAAAAATTTTTATAACGATTTAATTTTAAAATTGGGAGAGCTAAATTTACTTTGTATCTATTAAAAGATGAAGGGAATTAACCAAACAAAACTAATAACAAAAACAACGAGGCGGGGGGGGAGAGGAATGGGAAAGCAAAGCTCCGTACTCCACCAACAACGCCTCCTTCCTCCTCCACTCAGAAATTCCTCATAGATATCACATGCTAGACAGGAGTGAAACACAACAGGCTAACATGCCCACATCCTTCCTCCACAAACACCTCCAACTGACGCTTCAACGCGACCAACACACACACACACACACACACACACACACACACACACGCACCAACACGTAATCAGTTCCAATCGGAAACATACATAATTTCAGCAACAAGATGACATCAGAAAATTAGCTCATGCCAGAAACACACCTCACAAGCTCATCATTAATGGATCAAGTTGCATTGGCTTTCAACAAACAATAGAGGCAAACATCCTTTGACATCAGTCTTTGTCAATCTGGTACCTATGTGCACTTGACTAGGAGAGTAGTGAAAGATTCCAGCATACATGTTCCATGTAGGCATTCATGCAAGCCTGAGACCGGCTTTGTATTAACGATCAAACAGTCGGTAAGGTGCTAAAATTATTGACAATTTTTATTGATTATTTAATTTTTACTTGTTCTGTGCTTTTAAAATGTAAATGTCGACAACTCATTTTCACAGTTTACCGAAAAATGTTTCTGTTTGCTTTTGCGTTTTTTGTCTTCTAGTAATTCAGTTTCTTGGTGATCTGAACTGTCAAGTGCAAAATGGTGGTCATTTTGTGGAGAATTTTAACATTTGTGTACTTCCTGCAGGTAAATAAATTATCTTAAATAAGGAATTTGTGCTTTATGTGTAAATAACATAAACTATGTGTTGCGTGAGTTTTTTGTTGTTTTGCCTTTTCTTGAACAAAGAAATATTTATAAGTGTAAGATAAAAACAAATAAAGAAATAAATAAACTCATAAAGTAGTTGCCGTAATGCGATAATACTGAACGCGTTCTTGTCAGTGCAGCAAACGTATTCTACGTAATGTTTCGTTATATTACTGATTGAACGATATTACTTCAATCTCGACTTTCCCAGACCCAGAATTCAATCGTCTCTAGTGGTGTCCATAGAGATCGCCTTAGACACGTGGTTGCTGACAGTTAACGTGAACTAAAATAAAAGAGCAGTAGATACCGTCTCAAGTAAAACATGAATTCTTCACTAAAGACAGAAAACACCTACAGTATTCGGCTTGGACTTTTAACAACCGTTCCTGTTTCATCTCGATCTGCGACAACATTGTTTGTCAACATAGTGATGTGCAGTTCTCGAGACATGAGATCTATTCTGTCACGGGTGAGAACTAAAAACCTTTTTCCAACGGAAACTACATTCTGACAGAAACTTCAGTTTGAAAATATTCTATTCCTCTCATTAACTTTAACGTATACACTGGTGGAAATGTGTAGGAATCCACCCGTTGTTATTTTCTTTGATTTATTGCTTTGCATTCCATTAAGTTTTTCAATCTGCATAGTAATATTTTTACCACATTCTAATAACGTATAATTTCACATAATCCTGTAATATCAAACTTCAGTTTGAATGCTTAAGACAAATTGCATAAGCAAGAAACTTTAATATATTCGTTTTTGTTCATTAAAAAAATATATTCCTGTTCGTGGAGCTGACATAATAACGGATGTCAATAAACTTGTGTCTTTGTTGTAAAAGCACCAACAAGACTATTTAGACAGCACTAATAGAAGGTTATGTAGAAACTATTATCTCTTATCTCTAATGTCTCCATTTCTGCTATCTGATAAGACCTATCCTGATATTTGTATTGACTCTATTGTTGAATTGTATTTTTAATATATAGACCATGTAAACATAAAGGTATTCAAACGTGGTTACATGGAAAGATTGATGTTAAGTAATCTGTTTCATTGTATTTGTTATAAGTATATTTGAATGTTCATTTAATAAATTTATCATAAATTTATTGACCTTCTTATGCATATTGATAACCTCATGTTGGAGAAGAAAGTGGGTGAATGGGGGCTCGCTAAATATGGATTAAAGACGGATTTGCCTTCTCTTTTTGTTAGACGTTTTCACCCACTGGAAACATTGTGTGACGGTAAATGTTGTCTTTTTCTTGTGGAAGAGAGAAAACGTTTACAGATCCCACATATCCACCAAGTGAGAGAGACGAATGGTGTCTGCTGAGAATTATAAAATAACAAATTAAGATTCTCATCACTTGTAATTAGTTATGAATGATTAATTAATTAATAACAATCATATCCATTTACTAAGTGGCGTTGGTGTCACTCATCCATATGTTGCCACTTTTTTGTGTGTAACCAGGTCTGTAAATGTTCAGGAGTTGTAGAGTTTCGTTTGGATCGTTACTCCTTTAGCTGCAAGGAGTATTGGGGGGACATGTGTGACATGATGTTTACTTTCTGTTTTGATAAACCGGACAGGTAAGATTTAAAAGTAAAATGTTAATATTTAAATAAGACGTGTTATGTAAGGTAAGATTTAAAAGTAAAATGTTAACATATAAATTATAGGATGTGTTATGTAAGGTGATGATCGCTGGTGGAAAGAAACCAAGTGTGTGTTTTAAGCAACTCTTGAGATCAGCTACCGGCCTTAAATGTGTGCATTATATCCCTTGAAATGAAATAATGCGACATGTATACATATAGTTTTATTGACATAGCACGATTTAGTGACATCAGTGACAATCTACAGAATCTTTTGGAAATTATTTTGCTGACTCCAAATAAGAAATATAAAGTGTGCAGCTTACCTGTATCAGATTTATCTGGCATAACAAAAAACTACAATTGAAAACAATATAGTGCACACATTTATTTTATTTAATATTCGCATTCAGGTTATAAAATAAAGTAAAAAAATTATATTTGTTTAAACACATGGTCTACATCGAAAAGGTTGTTATTTTGAATACATATGTATGTTTGACTTTCAGTGACTATGTGTGTATTGATATTTTTGACGTATTTGACGACTGACGTTATAATACTCAATGCAATCTTAGGGAGTTGAGTGGGAGGTCACACGGTGCAACCGTAGGGACATGACTGTGTGGGTGGTCAAATACGGTTATTAATATGAACATGAACGTGATGACCTTACACATTTTACAATAATCATTAGTGACACAATACAGTTAATGGCACATGTTATAACTATTTGGTCTGTTCTTTAATGACACAAAGTGTGAGTGTTAAATCACTGCTTTAGTGAGTAGTTCTTTAGTCGTTACATAACTGACTAAATCAAACACAATATAAATGGTAGTTTACTCCGTTTGAGTGACACAAGGAACAGATATTATGTCACTACTTTATTACTCTCCAATAGTGTCACCTAATACTGAGAACAGGTCACTGCTTTATTACTGTCCAATAGTGTCACCTAATACTGAGAATAGGTCACTGCTTTAAAGGCACACAGACATTGTGATTTAGTGACAGTCTTTATATCTGGACACAGTTTTAGTTTTCGCAATGCTTTAGTGGTATAATAGATATTTGATATTTCTGTAATGACACATGTCACAGTATGTTTGATACTGATATATTAACGTATAATTTGATCAATATATATATATATATATATATATATATATATAGAGAGAGAGAGAGAGAGAGAGAGAGAGAGAGAGAGAGATTCAAAATATTTTGAATGCTAAGTTCATTAGCTATAATCGAATTTCATTGTAAATAATTAATCAGGAATATATTTATACATACGGGGAAATATTTTGAATACCACGTTCAGTATTTACAATCCAATTAGCCAATTAGCCAATTAGCCAGCAGCATTCCAAATGTGTATTTTAAATGCCTGAAAATAATATAATGCCAATGTTTAAAACTGTAGTTTTATTTCATATTTTTAATATATTTATACTTCCAGCTTAAAATCAAGTTTATTGAAGATTGTTTCTCGCAACAAGTCTCGATGGGGAGGAGGGGGGTCTTTAGAAAAGACAACTCACAGTGCATATAATGCGATTGATTTGAGCTGCAAAATCGGAGCTCATTGGCAGTGGAAATTAAACAACCAAATATCTGTTTAATTAATACCATAACTTTCAGTAGTTTACAACCTGTTAAAGAATTTTTACTCAAATTTTCCAACAAGCACTAAATCTTCTAGTTATTAATGTCAGCTCAGCAAAAACTCATTTTCAAAGCAGGTTTGCTGTTTCAGCTCTAGGTAAAGTATTATTTTCGTATCTCACCAGACGTTATCTCGTCAAACCGTTCATAAAAATATTTAGGTGGACGTTTACAGCTCATTGTTTAACATCATTTTCTTTGATTGGAATGTGTGAAGTGTTCAGTTATTTTTAATTACATGATTTTCTTTGATTGGAATGTGTGAAGTGTTCAGTTATTTTTAATTACTTGATTTTCTTTTATTGGAATGTGTGAAGTGTTCAGTTATTTTTAATTACATGATTTTCTTTGATTGGAATGTGTAAAGTGTTCAGTTATTTTTAATTACATGATTTTCTTTGATTGGAATGTGTGAAGTGTTCAGTTATTTTTAATTACATGATTTTCTTTGATTGGAATGTGTGAAGTGTTCAGTTATTTTTAATTACATGATTATTATTTTGAAATTCAGAAGTCCCAACTTTGATGCCTGTGAGTACAAGAGAACTCCCGTTTCCTCATACTACACAAATCAAAATGACATCACGTTTGGATCCAACATCGGTGGAATACCTAATCCCATTGTGGTTGACATGCCAAGTTTTGGAGTAAGATTAATCTCTCTCTTTCTCTCTCTCTCTCTCTCTCTCTCTCTCTCTCTCTCTCGATATCTTTCTCTCGCTTTTTTCTAGCATGCGCCCTCTCTCCATCTCGGTCTCTCTCCATTTCGCTCTCTCTCTCCACATAATCGTTCTTAGTCTCTCACTCTCCTTTTTGTTCTCTCGCGCACACTCTCTCCATCTCGCTCACTCGATCACTGTTGCTGAAGCTGTCTCGCTCACTCTCCTTTACTCTAATGCGTTTTCTAGAAAGTGTTGTGATGTGTTCTATTGATTATGATTTCACGGATAAAATGCAAAAGTGCTAAGAATCATAATTTTTGTCAAACATTATTCTTGACACAATTGAACTAATCTAAGAAAATTATTTAGATTTTCACATGTGCAATATTTATTTAATTTTGTTGTATGTTGGAAAGTGGATCCCAACATTCATCGTACCACATAATCATTTTCATCCTAAGTCAGAATATTAATTTAGTGCCTCACATCAAATACGATGAGAAGTACTTTAAATCGTCGCGATGCTTGACACTGCTAATCTAGTAGACTTTACAGTATTTGAAGTCTCTTGTTTCTTGGCACTGCTAATCTAGTAGACTTTACAGTATTTGAAGTCTCTTGTTTCTTGGCACTTCTAATCTAGGAGAATACAGTATTTGAAGTCTCTTGTTTCTTGGCACTACTAATCTAGGAGACTGTACAGTATTTGAAGTCTCTTGTTTCTTGGCACTACCAATCTAGGAGACTGTACAGTATTTGAAATCTCTTGTTTCTTGGCACTACTAATCTAGGAGACTGTACAGTATTTGAAGTCTCTTGTTTCTTGGCACTACTAATCTAGTAGACTACAGTATTTGAAATCTCTTGTTTCTTGGCACTACTAATCTAGTAGACTACAGTATTTGAAGTCTCTTGTTTCTTGGCACTACTAATCCCAAATCAATCAACTATCTGAAAACACTTCCTCCGTCACTCTAGAATTCTTTAAATTTAAAATGTCAAAGGACGGTCTAGGATAGTAAAACCAGGCTCTTTAGGACTTAGCTGCTTTAGCCGGTTGGGCTTGGGGTGGATGGTGAGCGTGAGGTTAGTTCTGAGTCCAATATCAATTGTCACGTCTGGATAAACATGTTTTCTTTCAATAAATTCACCCTTGGATGATTAAATAATTACAATAATCATAACCAATATCTAGTTTGGCACAGGTGTAGCACATAGCAGAGACATCAGCAGTCAAAATAACACACACACACAACACACACACACACACATATATATATAGAGAGAGAGAGAGAGAGAGAGAGAGAGAGAGAGAGAGAGAGAGAGAGAGAGAGAGACAAACAGACAGACAGACAAATTTCGTAGACACGGTTTCCTCATAGGAAGGTGAGTGGAGTTTGAGTGTGATAATTATACAATGTACATAACCTTTCAATGAAAGCAGCTGTCACTGGATGGCGATGCAACGTACCCTTCTAGGCACATTTCAAAACATCCAAAATCTTTGATTTGCTCACAAAGCACACCATGGAGAATCATCCAGAAATTAATATACGTTATGAAGCACTCCTCGAGGAATGTTCCAGAATCTTCATGTGCATTACACAAACACATCACGAGGAATGTTCATAAATGTCTTCAAGAATTCTGGAGACCAAACTCAAACCGCAATTTACGTCGTATTGGCTCTCGAACAGAATTCACAGAAATCATCTTACAGCAACACGTTTACTGATACGTTCGGCGACAATGCTGGATACGCTCCATCTTGATCTGATGAGTACAGTAGTTATTGCACTCTGAAATTGAAACAAAATTAAAAAACATTCAAAGTGCCCCCAAAGCATGCTAATTTCATAATCTAATGATCGCCTTTATGACCGGACTTTAGATACATCAAAATCAAAGTGATAGTCTATAGCACTTTCTTCAACAAAGTAACGTTCAGTCTATCCCGTTTGGATGAAATTGGTGTGAAAATTGCGAGACTATTAGTAAGAAAATCTACTCATCTGCTTTTAACTTGTTTGTATTACATCAGCAAGTTCTAGCATATTGTTTACTTGAGTTGTTGTTTTAACTCTGGTATTTACAAAAAAATATCTTCATGTGCAGCAATCGAACATCATGTCACGTTGACATTTAACAAATTATATAATAATTATGTTTAGAGAAAGGGATAGCCACATTTCCTCCACCACAATGTGTAAACAAAATTAAATGAATTCTTTTTTTCATTTTGTAATAAGCATATCTAAAATAAATATATACTGCTATATACACATTAGTGGTTGCATTATGAATCGTATAAAAAATAATCTTGATAATATATTTTACAAAATGGTCATATTCATCTTGAAAATATAAAGGTGTCATAATTTTATTTCACAGGATCCTCGCATTATGGTGGCAATCAGAGTTTATGACAAGGATGACTGGGACGCAGATGATTTTCTCGGAGAAATACGATTGACACTGATATTGGCCCCGGCAGCAAACACTTCTACAGCCACGTTTGTGACGTCATCAAAGAACTACAATGGCCACTTGTAAGTTTGTAATATCCGCGAAATCAGCTTTTAGTATCTGACTCTGAACAGTCAATATCTGCAGAATGACCCGTGACATTGTTGATTGGAGTTGCATAAATTCATCTTTTCAAGTATGTAAAGAACCCACGGTCGAAAATATAATATAAATAGAAATAGAAATTTATTTACGCAACGTAGCACACACAGGCAATTAAAAATATTTCAATGTAAAGGACGTCATAAAGAAATACACATTAACTTTCCCTTTCTCTCTCTTTTCTGCTTTAATTTTTTTTAAATCATTCTTTCGTCTACGCGGAGTCCTCGGCCTTTGTTGTAAGGGGTCTCACTGTTTCAGTTTTATGTTGTTGTTGCAGAGAGTGGTAGAACACATTAAGGTGTATACTTTATTTCCGGTGAAAGTTAAAAATATGTTCGTTCATTTTGTTGATATTCACATGAAATCTATGTTAAGGCACTCACTATTTTTGTTATTTTCGTTTTCATTGTTCACAATACTGTTTTTTATTAAAAAAATTAGCAGTTACAAATTATCTGTAATTATTCTAATCATACTGATGCATCATATCATCCAATAAACAACGTTCTTTTTATAGCACACTATCCATAACTATCAACATCCATGAATTCACTAATAGTTGCATTTTATTTTTCTTCTCATCAAATACTTTTCTGTCCAGTATTCAATATGCATATCGGGCTTACTGCAATTCGAATCAATATGGTGAGGCTTGTGAGGTCAATTGCATCGCGCGGAATGATTCCAAGGGACACTACTCGTGCAGTGATAAAGGACAGAAAGTTTGTTACACGGGTAAACAGTTCTCTTTCATTGAATTATATTAAGCTTTCTAAGCAAAGATAAGTGCTTCCAAAATTAAGTCGTTTGTTCATATAAATAAGTAAATACGATTGATCTTTTCAGAGAGTTATTTAGTATTCAGTCAATACAATTCATTTTTATAAAATAGGTACTATGGGGA
This sequence comes from Sinotaia quadrata, assembly GCA_028829895.1. Classification (NCBI taxonomy): domain Eukaryota; kingdom Metazoa; phylum Mollusca; class Gastropoda; order Architaenioglossa; family Viviparidae; genus Sinotaia; species Sinotaia quadrata. The sequence goes on along the minus strand of CM054178.1, from coordinate 40,382,660 downwards.
GATTGTTTTGATTTAATCAGTATTTGCCGCTCCCCACACAAGCGTGCATTTCTCTGACACTAGATATATGAAATAATTTGTTTGCAAACCAAATTTAGTCCAATTTTCACAGCAACAGATATTTGATATTAGTTTTATTGATATTTGATAACAGTTATATTGGAAATATGACATACTTGTTTCATACAAGTATCCTACAATTTCTTTCAACTAGCCGTTTTTTTAAAGAGGTTTAATTGAGTACATTCATTTTCCCCATCAATTTAACAGATCAAAACTTAACAACAATCATTCATGCTAATTAACCTAACATCCTATATCATTCTACGGATTATAATTGTTTCCAATAGAAAACAGATTTTATTCACATAGGGGTGAGAATGTTACTTTGCAAGTAATTGCTGTTGATACATATAGGTCGGCAGTGGAATGCAAACAGACAGGCAGACAGACAGATAGATAGATAGATAGATAGATAGATAGATAGATAGATAGATAGATAGATAGATAGATAGATAGATAGATTAGATATGTATATGTACGTTGTATATATTATAGTCAAATTGCTCTCATTTATCATTTATCATTAGTGACGTCACTTTTGTTGTAGGGTGGGAAGGTGGAAACTGCACTACAGACATCGATGAGTGCACAACAATAACAGGTACCTGCAGCAACGGCAACAGCACCAATGACATCGCTAGCAACGTTGCTTGCATTAACACACCAGGATCATATCACTGCGAGTGTGTGACAGGCTGGAAGGGAGATAACTGCACGACTGACATCGATGAGTGCTCAAGCTCCAATCAGATGATTTGTCAGAATGGCGGAACATGTAGTAACAATGAGGGATCATACACGTATAAATCAAATATTTTTCTCTCAAATTCTGACTTAACTCTGTTTAACAATTTGTTCTTAATGGATATGTTTTGATTTGACGAAAGTTCGTTTTTATTGACATAATTCCAAAACACTGAAAGTTAAAATTGATGGTTGTCAACAAAATAATATTTATATATATTTTTTCAAATTGGGTTTACTTAATTTTCTTCGTTCATTATCTGTAATTAAAACACGTGTGGCTTAAAAGTCAAATCAACTTTAAATACTTGTTCTTTAGGCAATCATTAATTAAATAACGCATAACAGACATGCATACACACAGCATAGTTAATTTTAAAACAAATGAAACAGCACAACCAAAATTCAGTAGACGACATCTGAAAAAACGTAATGAAATACGAGGCCGAACGGTATATAACAAGTTGAGAAAGTGTTTTCTGTAGTGTTAACTTGCCAAGTATGAACGTACAAACGTGAAACAAGAACATGCATAAAGTTAAAATACCTTGACAGCGAAGTTTCAAAGTGTCTTGCTACGATCTTGGCTTTCTAAATGTACCCAACATTAGTAACATGGAACATAACTACACATTGCTTATATATATTTTTATAAATAAACACAAAATATTTCCATTTGACCCATCTAGGATTTTATTTTCTTTTAAAGAAAACCCTTCGGCGTATGTTTATTTACAGACTTAAAATTGTTTGCAATTTACTGCTGCTGTTGGATTAAATAAAGATATGGTGGTTGGTACCTTAATGTGGAAGGCTAACGTACTTTGAGCGCTGTGTACAACGCTTATTGTTTTGTGTTTACATGTAGGACTGTCACTGTCGGCAAATTAGGTCGTGATCTCTGTCTTTGTTTTAAATCGCGCGGCACTCTACCCAGTAAACCTGTCAGTGTTAATGTGTAGTGTTATGTTAGAGTACATGCTTTTATACTTGTACAATGTTTTAGGGAGTTATTAACTAAAGATGACATTTATGTATTTAGATAGGAAATTGTATATAATTTGTATTTATATATTTTTGTATGCTATTTTATGTTATTATAATAATTATTTTATGTATTTTGGAATTTATCATGTGAGAATGGTTTCTACATGGCTCACGAGCATAGTTATTTATTTTATTTTATAGCTTATCTTGTAAATTATATGTTAGGAAAGTCTTGTTTGAAGAGTAATTTATGTAGTTTCCGTAGATACTATAAGCATAACACTAAGTAGTTTAGGAGTAACTTATATAAAATGAAGGACTGAAGAAGGCTCTGTATTTCTGGGTATAACGCTGACGCGTCCTTGACATTCGAGCACGTGGGAATTTTTCTTCACATGGCCTTCTTTATGTTGAATTAAAGTGTTCAAAGTACTCATAAAAAAACCTACAGTGAAGTTATTGTGACTTATAATCACACACGTGAGATATTTTTTGAGCCAAATGGCCAGCTTTATGTTGCATTGTCGAGTTCACGAAACAGAGACAAAATCAAAGTACTTTTGAAAAGAACCGACGTCAATGGTCAACTGATCCTCGAATTTTCACTCGCAATGTGACTTATATCACATTTACTTTACTTCCAACAAACAAATTCAATATGTTCCTAGCAATGCATTCATTTTAATTTTCTACCTGTCATATGACGAGTGGCAAATACTCTTTTGTGTGTGTGTGTGTGTGTGTGTGTGTGTGAGAGAGAGAGAGAGAGAGAGAGAGAGATTGATTGGTTGATTCATTCATTAGTTAGATGAGTGGCTGACTGATCAATTGGCCAGCTGAGTGACTGATTGATTGATTTGGCTAGTGATTGAGGTACTGCTTGATTGGCTAGCCTGGGACTGATTGAATGACGTATTAATTTGTACTTATCGTCCATATCAGTCCAGCTTTGTTGATGTCATAGAGCATTTTGTTAATTGTACAGATGTGAATGCCCCAGCAACTGGACCGGAATAAACTGCACTCAAGATGTTGATGAATGTTCCAATACTCCGCCCCAAAGTGATACTTGCAACCAACTTCCTGGCCACCACACTTGTGTCAATACACCAGGCGCTTTCCATTGTGGGTGTGTGGTGGGGTGGAAGGGAGACAACTGCATGACAGACATTGACGAGTGCTCAGAATCAAAAAGTACAGTGTGCTACAATGGGGGTGCTTGTAGCAACGAACTCGGCTCATACAGGTGTGAAGATTAATTTATAAAGTTTTCTTTTCCATGACTTGTTCATTTCATTCAGTCCTTGCTTGAGATATAAAATGAAATCTAATAATTCATTTTATTTTTTTTTCTGTTTAATCTTGTTTCTTTTACCATTGCCGATCCTCCATGTATAAACTTTTTAATAATCGTTACTTAAGTTAAAACTCTAAAGGAAATTACACAAAATCGTATTCGCCACCCTTTTAAGGGGCTTCGATATCGTGTGGTCCACCTGGTGTTGTCGGGATTCCAGAATATAGTAAGGGGAGACAAGCCCGTCCAAAGATATCCAGCGCCGAGAACATCGAAAGAGAACCTCTCTAGGGGCTTCCAGCGAACACAGTTAATGCTCTATCTTGATACGCCTGCACATACAACCCCCGCTCCAACCTTTTTTTTTTACAGCGGGGCGTCTTCGATATCGTGAGAAGAACCTTCAGGACTATTCAGGGCCGAGAACGTCCTATGACGACAGGCCCCATAAAGTCTAGAGAGGAAAGAAGATAATAAAATCACCACCACTACCGCTGTAAAACTGTGTTTATTAGAATATAAAAATATTATTTTAACACGAACTTCAACTTTATAATTGCTTCGAGTTGAATTCTTTCTCCTTTTCTTTAAACAAATCCTCCTCCCCTCTCTCTCATTACTATTCTCTCTTTCTTCCTTTTCCCTCTTCCTTCTTTCTTCTCCCACTTCTAGATCTCTCTTTTCTCTACCGGATTTGTGTTAAATACATAAATATATATTAATAATTTGATTTATTTGTTTATATTTCTACATGTAGATGCAATTGTACGAGAAACTGGACAGGACAGAATTGTACAGAAGATGTGGACGAATGCAATACTGCACTTGTGGAAACCGAATGCAAGAAATTTCCTGGGAACTGGGCTTGCACTAATTTCCCTGGTTCCTATATATGTCAGTGTCGGCCTGGCTGGCAGGGAGATAACTGTACCGATGACATCAATGAGTGTTCTTCTCTTAGCCAAATGCCTTGTTATAATGGCGGCGACTGCTTCAATCTAAACGGATCGTATAGGTATTATTCATAATCGCATTTTCTCTCTCTTTCTGTCTATTCATCTGTCTATACATTCGTCTATCTATCCATTCGACAAACAATCAGCCAAACCAATTGTTTCTCATATATCAAATGTAGTCATTATCTTAAATTACTCTACTTATTTTTCTTTCTCTATTCCTTTTCTTAATAAAAACTTGTTTCTTTCGATTCAATTACTGGAAAATATTGTGATTTGTTTTGCTTAGGTATTTAAATACATCCTGTTTATTCAGGTGTGAATGCCCCAATAACTGGACAGGTCAAAACTGTAGTGAAGATGTAGATGAGTGCGCTATTTCTTCCAACGGTTCGTCTTTGTGTCTGGAAATGAACAAACTGTGCCAGAACACCATTGGCGGATTTGTATGCGCATGCGGTAAAGGCTGGAAGGGAGATAACTGCACGGTCGATGTGGATGAGTGCATGTAAGAACTTTATTTACGATAAATTAAATTACAATCTGTCAGAACAAAGTGACACTAAATAACACACACATACACTACTACTACTACTACTACTACTACTACTACTATGGCTTTTTCACGACTTCTGTTGATGTCGGTTGTCAGCTAAGGTCTCGGAATCTTACGAAATATTATCACCCAGAAAAGCAGGAACTAAACAAAAGAAGGCCATGCAGCATAAAAAAAAGTATGCAGAGTGAAGTCCCAAAGCCAAGAGAGAGTATGAAAGACGGGTTAAACAAATCATCAAGTCAAACTAAATGGAGTTAACAAATACAAACCCTTAATGAACACGCAATACCTGTAATCAACTCAGAGTCGATTTCTTCTTCTTCTTCTTCTTCTTCTTCTTCTTCTTCTTCTTCTTCTTCTTCTTCTTCTACTACTACTACTACTACTACTACTACTTCTACTTCTTCTTTTTCTTTTTCTTCTTCTTCTGTTGCCCCCTTCCACGGCTTCTGTTTGACAGTCGGTTGTGGACCAAGGTCTCGGAATCTTACCAAGAGTCTGGGAGATCCAAGGTTTTATGGAGGATGTAGGCAATTTCATGTTAATGTCCTTACTGCAGATCATGACAGTATTGATCATGGATGTGATGTCACGTTCATTTTTACCATTCAACTTGAGATCGTCCATGTACAGTAAATTATTATTATTATTATTATTACCATCATCATTATTAACGATTTGTGTTTTATAACTTTAATCCTTCAGCTAGTTTCTATTGAAACCAATGTTCATCACGTAACAATTATTTTTCAGGGCATTGATTCCGGCGAAAAAGAAAAGAAAAAACATGTCTCTCTAATCAGTGTTGCATAACTTTCATTTCTCTGTTTAATTTCTTATTATTCTAGATGTTATATTTATCGGGTGGGGAACAATAAGTTTGAACGATCATTTTAAAATGCAATGGTGAAATTAAAGGACTATTCCGATTATAAACAACTGAATAGTATTTAAAGCGTGTATAAATGTAATGTGTTTAAAGTTTATGAAATGAATTCGGATAATTCGTTCAACAGAAAAAATATTTCCCAGTTGTGTTTAAAATAGCCATATTATTCTTAGAATTTAATTATGTTTTGTCTGGAACGATTTTGACAAAGTATTCACAAAACAATACCGTTATTTATTCCGATTGACTTATTGCCTCACAGGATTCGCGGGAGACCTTTCATCTTCGATTGATGTTTTTAGTCCTGTTTGATTCCTGTGGGGCCTTCTTTCTTTGGTATTCAGGTAGAGCCCAGTGGTGTAGTGTGTTGCTGTTGTCATGGATGTTACCTGTGGTTCTGCTTTGGCGACTGATCTTGTTGAATGTTTGTTTGTGTAAAAAAATCTCTCTACAATTTGGAATGGTGTGACACGACAGATATCTCTACAATTTGGAATGGTGTGACACGACAGAAATTTGTGTAAAAAAATCTCTCTACAATTTGGAATGGTGTGACACGACAGAAATTTGTGTAAAAAAATCTCTCTACAATTTGGAATGGTGTGACACGACAGATATCTCTACAATTTGGAATGGTATGACACGACAGATATCATCACTGCAAGGCGTGTCCCAGATCAGTTTTACTATTTATCATTTGATGCTATGTTTTGAAGTCTGTCGCACTTTTGTTGATGTTTTACATTTATCACACAATTCTAACTCAGTTATCGTGATATCTCCTCTATTTTATAGATGCTGCTTTGCCTTATGTATTCTAATTTATAGATTCAGTTTTGACTTATGTTTTCGAATGTATAGATTCTGTTTTGCCTTATGGATCAAAGGTTGATCATATCCAATTACAAGCTGTAAAGAAAAACGCGGGTAATTTTGGGGGGTATGTGTGTCTTTATATAATCTACTTAATACACGTCAATTTCATTTCATCCCATCCTCAGTTATCAATTTGCTTCATGTGTCGTTTTCTTATTTGTGTGTGAGCGCGCACAAAACATGCATTTATTTACTTTGACATCTAAATACCTGAAATAATAAGTACGTCTTACAATAAATTGATTTGTTACTTGTTTTCTGTAGTGAAACGATAAATGTATGTCAGAATGGGACCAAATGCTTCAACACAATGGGCGGTTTTAATTGTGATTGCCCAAATGGATGGGGAGGAAAACATTGCAATGAGAGTGAGTTCCCTTTAATTTCAAGGACAACACTCCTCTTTCTCCTTGTCCGTATTTCCAAAGTTTTCTCTGTTTAAATATTTTCTTTTGTCTCATTCGTTCGTTCTTCCTTCTGTCTTTCCATTTTTCTATCTGTCTGTCTGAACACGGTATCTAGTTTTGTCTCATCAGTTTATTTGTCCGGCAGACATTTTTATCTCCAAGTTTGATTGCTAATGAGTGGTACATCGATTGTCTGTCTGTAAATATATCATATCCATTTGTCTGTACTTGTGTGGTATACTCTGCACCGGCACTTGTAGATGTCTTGTATCATAGCTAATTATACATAGTTGGTATAAGTCATTATTACAAAGTCACCCCAGAGTAGAGCGGCGACATATTAATGGGGACTCGTCTATGGGTTACTGGTTAAATATGTATATCTGCAACTGTTACGCCGATATGCTGGTACGTCGCCAATTTGGCTCCGCCCCCAACTCAGATGAGAATCAAAGTTTATGAATAAATATATATATAACGATTATGATTTAACGAACAGAGGCAAGACGTAATCATTACATTATCACTTGAACTACGAAAATAACGATAGAACTAACAAACACGCGTTTAAAATAATAACAAGAAATTTAATAAAATAAAAAGTTAACAATATTTAGAAACAAGTTCATCGTAAGCCAGTTCGTTGCACTAGAATCACTTTCCGGATGGGAACTTAGCTTATTCACTGAAATGACGTTAGTCTTGTAGACTTGAATTTTGCCAGTCAATAGATCGGCACGTCCCAATTCAGCCAGGGACAAGTAGAACGGCCACAGGCCTGCAAATTTTGAAAATCGTTATCTTCCTTCAACAAGCCAATCAATCCAATCCTCTTTTCTAGCATTTCTGGGGTACCATCTGTGATAACTGAAATGAACTTCTTAATGTCAATGTCGGGTTTTTATCAACAAGCATTCTTTGTATTCTCTATAAAGGTCTTCCTCTCTGGTTATATCTTTGAGGGGTATCAGTGCCAACAATTCTTCTTTAAATGTATCCCCTGAATCGAATCTAACCCAAATTATTAGTTGTTTTGTATCAGTAACATCATATGATTCGTCAAGGCTAAACTAAACCAAGAGGCATTCTTCAAATCAAACTACATCTGATTAAATATAATTATTAGTGGATATTATTGAAGCTCGTCTTGCCAGGGTCTGATGAGACAACTGAAGATCTGAAATTTGCTTTTTGATTTATTTTTGTTCTTAAACTCAGCAACAAAAAATCGGCACATTCTTTAAATCACTTGTTTTGTCATCTGAATATGGCTTCTGTTCTTTTGCTAAAACCCAGCTAATTTTCATGCCTCAGTAAAGGTAAAGGAGTAATTTTCTAAATGATAGGTTGGTGAGGTTTCTGAACTTCCTACCACCTCAGGCATGTAAATGTAAAAACTAATTGCCTCCACTTCTAGTTCAAACTACCCCATTTACTCTAACTGTTAAATTCTCAAACACGTGGTACATATAATTACAAATAATGCATTTAATAAAAGTATTTCATGCTGAATTGCTGCACTTTTCTAACAATTCTAAAACAAGAGTTTAAAAATAACATTATTCTTTTTATGAAATACTTTCGCTCAAAAGTGTACAACAGTACTCCTTGCTTGCTAATGTAGGGGTGGTGGGGCGCTTTCGGCTTCCGCCGCTTTCGCGCATACAACAGTAAAAGGTTCATGTTTCAAAATGTATATAAACTAATAATGTAACCCTTAGCATTAGACTATTTACATATTTAATAAAACAGTCTTATTAATAAAAGTTACAACTTGGTTTTCAAATTATCAGTAAATACAAAAGGGTGAATAAAAGGCGTGTTAGTTATATTCTTGAAATATGCATTTAGAAAGAATTCCGACATACCATGACTGGCATAACACTAATGTGTAATTACGCGGTCGCCGCCCCTGGCCGGACTATGAAATAAAACAGAGTGAAAAACCACACGCAACGAAAGCCAATTATAAAAATACACTGGCGAGTCCACTGCTAGATTTTTGTGACAGTGTATATCAGCCGGTCTGATGGTCAATGCGTCCTTTATCCATCACACTGTATCGCGGATTTTGTATCTCTCTGTTACCTGTCGGTCTTTTCCGTCTTCTATCCACCTGTTTGTGAGTTCGCACTCTGTCGATATCAGTATGTCTGTCCGCTTGCTGTCTGCTGAGTTGTTCGTCAGTCTGTTTCTAATTACCTCTGTCTATGCACATCTCTTTGCCTATCAATCTTTCAATGTCTGTCTGTCTATCCGTTGGAATATCTGTTATTCTTTCCTCTGTCTACAAGCGAGTAGTTTTTGTTTTGTTTTTGTTAATCTGTCCACACATCTGTCCGCCTATATAAGTAAGTATGCGTTAATTAAACTATTATTATTATTGATGTCGTAAGTGTTGCGAAACTATTACGGAATAAATGTAGATGAAGAATGAAATTTGATGAAAGTGAATGAAATTTTCAATACATTCATTTAATGAGATGTGTCAAGTTTCAAGTACTACTGGCTATCTTTTGCTCTTCCGATTACGACGCGCGTACACCTCAACCGATTCCAATGTTTGCCGCTTAACGGTATTCTGGATCTTTTTTGCGTTACAGGTGAAATGTGCGTATTTTGGACATTTGATGTCACGGGAAACTAGTGTAATCAACATTATGACGTATGCTTAGTTCCCAGTTGTTCTTACGTCATGACGAGATTAGAAGAGGTTAAAAGTAAAGAATTTCGGACTTTATTCTCGGACAAATAATTTGTAGTGGTCAGAAAGACATTTCTCAAGCATTTAAAAATTTGTGTTTCTTCAACCTGATGACCTCCAACGCGATACACGTACGATTGGTACAGGTATGTTTTGATTTATTTTTTGTTAATAATTTAAGTCTTTGAAATAATTAAGTAGCATGGTACAGGTATGTTTTGATTTATTTCTTGTTAATAATTTAAGTCTTTGGAATAATTAAGTAGCATGGTACAGGTATGTTTTGATTTATTTTTTGTTAATAATTTAAGTCTTTGAAATAATTAAGTAGCATGGTACAGGTATGTTTTGATTTACTTCTTGTTAATAATTTAAGTCTTTGGAATAATTAAGTAGCTTGGTACAGGTATGTTGTGATTTATTTCTTGTTAATAATTTAAGTCTTTGGAATAATTAAGTAGCATGATACAGGTATGTTTTGATTTATTTTTTTTAATAATATAAGTCTATGGAATAATTCAGTAGCATGGTACAGGTATGTTCTGATTTATTTCTTGTTAATAATTTAAGTCTTTGAAATAATTCAACTTTCAAATTCTATTGACACCACAGGAGCAAAGATGAAATAAACCATATCACTTGGTTTCACTTCCCCTGAAATTTCACCAAGGAAAAAGATTTTCCCCGATAGCATATGTGATATTAAGTACAGCTTTCATAATTCATATTTTTTTTAAAACTTCATCAATTGTCTTTGTACAGCCTTTCCCACGTTTTCGGTCACAATGTCTAAGTCATTTTTTAAATTTCTTTTTCATATCTAACAGATCCACTAGCATTACTACCGACCTCTCCTAGGAAGTAATGGCTCCAGACAGCAATACAATATTTGACTTGATTCTATGGTGTGCTTTTGTATAACCTCACAGAGTTTTGGATTGTCAACTTTACTCAGCACAAATGAAGGTTTCACACAATTTTTGGTAAAACCCACACTGTTTTGGATTATCAACTTTATTCAAGGGAATGTTGGAACAAATGAATGTCTCACAATTTGTGAGAGAGGTCTCGGCAAATTATGCCTGATTTAATTAATAATTACTACTAATTACGTTTTTTACATTTTCTATAATGAGTACCATACCGTAAACCCAGTCTTGCAAATGATGGTGCAATAACCACCTTTGTTATACATCAAGGATAAATGTCACTCGACTGTCATGTGTGGCAGTCAAAAAGTGAAAGATGGATGGGGGCATAGTGGGAAGGTAACTTGACAGATGCTCAATGTCCGTATTTCAAAATATGTTTTCCATCAATGACATAGGCTAAAATGCAGAATCATAGGTGTAGGTAAGTGCCTAACAGAGCATTAAGAAGTTATTCATGTGCAGCACCCATACCCAGGGGTATAAGACGGGAGTGAAAGAAAACAACCTTACCCGCAGTTACAACAGCGAAGGTAAACATATAAAATTCTGAAGAAATACTATTATATGTATATTGTATATTGATGATGTAGATATAGTCATGTATTCCTTTACTGATATTAACGCCATTTCTTTCAGGACATTCAGTGGCGAAAGAAAATATGTGATGCTAAACTTAAGCACGTGTTGTGCATTTACTTTAGCTATTTCAATTTACTCTAGTGTGTACATTGGATGTAGCGAAATGCTCATTCAGTCTTCATTAATGACAAACCTTTTTATAATTATTGTAAACCCCATGAGCATGGAAAGGGGCATTTTATCCCTCTTGCTGATTTGTAAATTAATGATCAAGGTCGAAATGTAAGGGACCCTTATTCCTGTTGCCACAAAGAGACATGATAAATATTGTAGAAACGCTTGCTGATGGAACTATATTCTTATTCCAGCTGTTCCTTTTTCATCCTTCCTTGAGGTCCACTATTCCTGGATAAACTGTGAGATGATTTCCAAGACACGTGTCTGGAAGCGAACGCCAAAGCATCGGATCGCAAGGAGTGATCATGTGTGGACTTCACTGAGTGTGCATCCATTACGAAATAGAGAGCTAAGTGACCTATCTTTGTCAGTTGACTCCAACCAGTGGTATTTTATTAAAAGCAATCTATCATGGATAGAATAGGTGGTCTCGGAAAGACCCACACATGTGTAGCGTGCATCAGACTGCTTGTAGTATTTTATTGTAAATTATTAAATTTTATTATTTTTATCTTAACGACAAATGTACGTGATTATAAGTACGACCTAGGGATTGGTGGGGCGGAGCCAAAAGTGATATAAATAATCTTCTATGTGGTAATCAGTCAGATTAAGATAACTTCCAACACAAGCATGTACACGAATTTACCTGTTATTACATTCGGTGCCAGAACTCAAGGGCAATCTAATTGTAAAGGCTGAAGGGTGATTTAGGCAACCATTCTGTCATTAGTATAGGTGTGAATATTAAAACTAATAACTTTAAATCCTGGTACTGAGACAGGGTCATTAAATAAAAGCTGGTATGTAACACAATTCTTGGTAAAAGCAGAGAAAGTTTTCAAGACACCCTGGTTTGGCCAAAGGGGAATTTGCTGCAACTTTTTCTCAGACTGGAGTCGCTGAGGTCGTCGTTTGCTTTTTCTCTGTTTACATGCTGCTGCTGTACAGTGAATTTTTTTCAATGACAACACTGACATCTCAGAGTTTTCAGTATCTTTCCATCGGTAGATATTACTTTTCCCCACATATTTAGAAACTGATTGCTTTAATTTCTGTAAGGCACTTTGGTTCACTCTAGATATGATGGATGTTAAACTTCACAATTACTGAGCACAATCATTCATAAGAGAATATACGTGGTTTCCTCAAAAGCAGAGACATAATGAGCACTGAAGGTTACCTTGCAGGAACCCCAGTCGATGAAGTTGATCTTCCTCACCTTCCTTACCCTCCTGTTCTACGTTCATAGTGGTTTGGACGAGTTCATTTACCACCATGGAAGGCTAGGGAGGGGGAGGAAGGAAGGGCCATAAGTGATTCTTGGAACTAAACATTTATTTTCAGTTATTAATTTAATAAAAGAAATATTAAACAGCATGGAGAAAAACTGTTAAGTATTGAACAAATAGTAAGTTAGAATATGTTAACACCAAAATTGCCCATCTGTACTGAAAATGCAAAACTATGCAAAATAATGACTCATAAACAAAACGCAATGATATGATATAACCGAAAACCTTTTTTAAAAGTCGTCCTAGACATTATGAAAATGCACCACCAACAAAATGCGTTAGCAAAGGCTCTTAAATCATATTTCTTGTTGTAACATATTTATATTAACTTGAGTAATGTTACTTGGTACCCCAAAATGTACAGTCATCATAATACTAGCACTAATGATTAGAAATCTACAAATCTAGTTAGGGAATTAAGAAATTAAATATTTATTCCGTCGATAGAAGACTGGTGCTAGAGAGAGGAAAAAAAAGAAATGAGAAAGGGAGATAATGAATTGAACAAAGACAAAGAATGACAAAAGAACGCTTACCTCTCATGTCAGTGCTTTAGGTTCATACTGCCCTCATCACCTGAAAAATCTAAGAGCACCGATACTGACAATGAGATGATACATGACCCGTGAGTCCAGGTAACTTAGACACGTGACAAAATCTATATGCATTGTATGATGCCAACGCCACTTAGTTGTTGGATATTATTATTATTAATTAACCATCCAAAACTAATTACAGGTGATGAGAATATTAATTTATTTTATTACTGATCCTCCAGCAGACACCACTCGTCTCTCTCACTTCGTGGATATATGGATGCTGTAAACGTTTTCTCTCTTTCACAACATAAATCAACATTTACGGTCACATAATGTTTCCATGGGTGGAAAACTTCTTACTAAAGGGGAAGACAAATCCGTTTTTAATCTATATTTAGCGAGTCCCCATCCACCCACTCCTTCAAACAGAACAATAAATGTAGCAATGTTCAACAACTTCTCTACACTAGAAATTGTTCAGGTAGTCAGCATACCATGCTGACATACATCAGCAGAGTGTAATGCGTTCTTACACTTAATTGCTGCTTCCTGCCTTTACCATGGTCGGTCATAGCAGTTTACAAACAGTAAACCAGGAGGTTCAAATCAAATGTTGAAATGAAAACAGAAATACTGAAAGGCTTTATCACTTTATAACTTCAATCTTTCTTACTTTCCAGTCTTAACTTACAATTTCCTGCAACAGTATTTATTAGCCAGATACACGCACACTGCATAATAAATACAGTATATCAAAACAATGTCAAGTGCTTAGCAAACTATATGTGTGAGCAGTTTAGTTCTAACATTTGTAGAAATAAAAGTTAACTCATATAGTACATCTCTACATAAAACATGAGTATATCATATCAGTAGCAAAATGCATGAACTATTTCTAAGATCATTAACATTATCACTCAATCCATCAGCTAATTCACCATCAAGCTAACGGCCACCTTTCAAGACAATTCAACAATTCAATACAAGTCACAGGGTAATTCTTATTAGAGAATAGAAATGGAGTTATTAGAGATAAGCTTAATAGTTCTTTTAAATATCTTGAGTTAAGTGCTGCCTTAATAGTCTTTTGCGCCTTTTTGCAACAATGTCATAAGTTAAAGTTCAGTTCATTTTGCATGTGTTTCTCTCCTCACATTGAAAACAGATTTGCCGCTTGCTCCCACAAAGTTAAACTGGGCTTTTTCTGCAATACCAGTTCATTCAAGCAGAACAATAACTGTATTAATTTCTAGTACTTCTCATATAGAAATTTTCTTGTTGTATTCAACATACTTTACTACCATGCATTGAAAGAGTGTAGTGTATTCCTTTACACCTACACACACTGCTTCCCACCTCTCCCAGGGAAGAGTTATTTACAACCAGTGAACTGGAGATTCAAATCATACACAGAAAAGGTGAAAGGCCGCTTTACTCTGAAAAAAAGTTTCCAGTTTATCACTTTATAACTCCATTCTTTCTTACATTCCAGTCTCAACTTACAGTTTCCTGCAACAGTATTTATTAGCCTGATATACGCATACTGTATAATAAATACAGCATATGAAAAGAACAGCAAGTATCTAGCACACTACATATGAGCAGCTTAGTTCAAACTTTCATAGAAATATTAGTCTACTCATGTAATACATCTTTTTAAAACGCAAGCATAACATACCAATTAGCAAATGTGCATGAAATATTTTTAAGTCCAATCTCTATGACTCAGTCAGCTAACTCACCATCAAGCTAACAGACGTCTTTCAAGACCAGACTTCTTGCCATTCCATATTCAAAGAGATGAGACCGTAGATTTCTCTAAAGCAGATAAACTTTTTAATTTCAGCCCAATTGGCTGGTCTCGTTCTCGTAAATCATAACTATTGGGTAATAAAAACTACTCACTGGTTTGCATTTCATCAGCAATTTCTAGCACATTCTTGACTCGAGTTGTTTACTTCCAACTCTGACACTTTCAAAACTACTGCCATAAGGAGTGTCTATGGTCAGGTTACTCTGACAATTTAACAGTTCATATAACAATTAAATTAAAAAGTATGGAGAGGCAAATCTACTCCCCTACAATATGTAAATAAGTAACTATAATTATAGATGGGCCCCATTGAAATAAAATATGTATATAATAGACAATAGATAAACTGATTGAATTGCAAACATTTATGTAGACAAAGGGGCACACCGATGGATAAATGAACGAATGGATGAGTAGTTAGATATACAGGTAGCTGGTTTAGATAGATGGGCTAGACAGAAAGAAAGTAAGAAATACTTAGAAAGGTAAGAAGGTAGTCGAACAGACAGAAATACATTTATTTCTAATGGAGTCCACTAGAAAAGGAACAATAACTATTTTAATGAAATTATAATCACTGCAGTCAAAAAAGTTCAGTTAACATAAAGAAGAAAATATTGGGACAAATAGCAATGGAATACGGTGACGTTAAATGGACTATAAGTAATAAGTAAAAATATTAGTTTGTTATCCCCCTTAGTGATAAAATCATTGGATGGAGTGCTGGTACTCCGTATGATGGACAACATGAAATACACAAGGGAGGTCAATCGCTATGTCAGCTCGTTACAGACTCACCTATAGGACAAGGATGGACAGATGGACAAACAGACGGATAGACAGATACAAAGATGGATATGAAGATGGACATGACAACATACATTATGTCTACGATTAAGTGAATTTTACACGAAATGAAAGTGGAAGAAATGACAGATGAAAATTAACAAAATATTTATGTAAAAAGGAAGAATGAGTTTATAAACATGTATTTTTAAATTAGTGCCAAGTGTCAGAATTGGTCCTGCTAATAAGATGAATGTCTGGAGAACACTATTATTAATTATTTTGACCAATCCCTATGCTGCTCGTAAGAAAACCGAAATTCGTTCTATTAACTATCGGGATAATTAATGTTGTTTGTCTGTGTGTTTAGTCTTTGCTTGTTTGTTTGTTACATTTTAGTATTTCTTTCTCTCCATTATTATTGTAATTTTCTACATTAAGAAAACATTAGCTCCGTGTTACTTCACAGTTCTAGATACACGTAAATAAGAACGATTTAAAACTGATCAGTTCCATTTCCTGTATTTTCTCAATCAGTATGCTGTAACGAGAAATCGATTGCGGATGGCGACACCGACCAGGTTAGTGCTAAACTTGACCTTTTGGTTGAAACAGTAATGTTTCTAATGACGTAGCATCTACTTCATATACTTCTGTAATTCTTGTAGCATGTATTTCTGAGACAAGAATTATTTCCTTAATTGTAGAGTTATACTAGTGATATTTGTTAAACCAGCCTCTTGAACGATTTCTCCTAGGGAGTCTCGTTTTGGGAAGTGTCCTAATATATTTCCGCTCTTTATTCTTTCTCGGATTGTTGTAACTAATAATCTGTTTTGAGAAATCATTTAATGCAAGATGTAATGTTACTATAAATATAGTTTTATATTTCATTTGACATAGGATTTTAATTATAAATGTGGTATTTGTTTTTCTTGTTAGAATGTAGATAATCTAACTGTGTGGCCAATTATTGTAGTCGCCGCTATTCTTTTCATCGCTATAGTCGTCAGTGTCATCATCATTTTGAGCAGAAGACAGAGGTAGGTACCATATTGAGGCTGGTATTATTAAAACGCATTTGTTTTTGTACTTGGCATCTTGTTTACACTCTGTTTACTTAATACAAACGATATTCTGTGTTTGTGTTGTATGTGTATTTCTGCGTGCGTGCATATGTCAAATTGTGAAAGTGCAAGTCTAGCAAAATTAAAACAAACATGTTAACATTGATTCATTCTGCTATTGTCCAAGTCTACACGGGACTGGCCGCACACATTAGATTATATGTTAGAAACTGTATCGTGCTAGCAAGTGTCATACAAGGCGGAAGATTATTGAAGTGAAGTTTTTAATAGTCATTTCCATTCTATGATCGGGAACCCGAGTGATCACGGAAATTCCCGAGATGTGCGTACGTTTGTACCACTTGAGTAGAAAAATAAATAGATTTGCACATTTTAAAATAATATATTTTTGTGGAAAAAAATTTAGTAGCCGCAAGGAGGCTCAAAGAACCGCTGGATCCCAACCCCTATGCTAAGTGATTCGGTGCACACACCCGGCCGATGATGATGACACAACGTATTAGTGGATGTATTCCTGGATTTGGAAGATAGATGGGAAATGTATTTAATGGTGGCTAGTTCATTGGATTGGATTATGGATGGGTAGAATGGTGGCTAGTTCATTGGATTGGATGTATGGATGGTTAGAATGGTGGCTAGTTCATTGGATTGGATTATGGATGGGTAGAATGGTGGCTAGTTCATTGGATTGGATGTATGGATGGGTAGAATGGTGGCTAGTTCATTGGATTGGATTATGGATGGGTAGAATGGTGGCTAGTTCATTGGATTGGATTATGGATGGGTAGAATGGTGGCTAGTTCATTGGATAGGATTATGGATGGGTAGAATGGTGGCTAGTTCATTGGATTGGATTATGGATGGGTAGAATGGTGGCTAGTTCATTGGATTGGATGTATGGATGGGTAGAATGGTGGCTAGTTCATTGGATTGGATTATGGATGGGTAGAATGGTGGCTAGTTCATTGGATTGGATTATGGATGGGTAGAATGGTGGCTAGTTCATTGGATAGGATTATGGATGGGTAGAATGGTGGCTAGTTCATTGGATAGGATTATGGATGGGTAGAATGGTGGCTAGTTCATTGGATAGGATTATGGATGGGTAGAATGGTGGCTAGTTCATTGGATAGGATTATGGATGGGTAGAATGGTGGCTAGTTCATTGGATAGGATTATGGATGGGTAGAATGGTGGCTAGTTCATTGGATAGGATTATGGATGGGTAGAATGGTGGCTAGTTCATTGGATAGGATTATGGATGGGTAGAATGGTGGCTAGTTCATTGGATTGGATTATGGATGGGTAGATTGATGTTTGTGAATATATACAGGTACACTTTTTAAAATATAAACTGATAAAGTATACGTAAGGTTGAATAATATTTTTTACTGGAGTGCAAGCTATTTATTTGTATTTTTACTCTAAATTACTATAAATAAAGCAAGTATATCAAAGTCAATTATAGAAAAATGTTTGCACTATAGGCATTTGTAAACATTCTTTTCTTATGTTTGTTTTTCTCAAAAGAAAGCAAAAAAGCACTTTGGATCTTCTTCCGCAAGCGACTGATTTACGGCCACGGAGTTCAAGTGCCGTGACCTTTCATAACAATCTGTATGGCGTAATGCCTACACGTTCCACGCTGGATCCGGTGGAAGGTGTATTAAGCCAGAATTCTGATAAGGACGTCGACACTTACCAAGAAGACAAAGTCATTTACCATGAGGTCGACAATGAATATAATAATCTAGAATCTACAGCGACACCTGTACAGACATTGCAGAACACTACCACGAATTCCGGCGTTTCAGACTTTAATGTTTATGATCTCGTGGGCGATGTGCAACCAGCGAAGGATAACCCCTACTCGAACGTTGAGGCTGTAAGATCTGTGTGTGCTAAAACGCAGCCTCCGGTTGATCAAAGAGGTTACGCCCACCTCCTGTCTCAAGATTTTTCAAGCAACCGTGGTCTCAAAACCGAAAACAACTACAGTGGCCTAAAAAGAGAAAAAGCTCAAAAGCAACTAGATCAAGAGTTTCAGCTCTTAAACTATGGCTTTGAGACCGAGAATGGTCAAAGAGAATTCATTCTGTCGGAATTAGAATCGAACCAATATATGGAAGCACATTTGGCCCCGTCAAATTTCTCTGGTGCCACTGAAGCAATTCCTGGGTGCAGGCAAAACCAAGCATACGATAATGTTAAAACTGGTTTTGATGACAAGGGTGACGGAGAGATACGCGACGACTGTCCTCCAGAAAGTGTAGATCAGCTGGATCTTTCTTAGGGGCTTGGCGGCGTCCGAGGCTACCAACATCTTTCCAGTGAAGACTCTCTAGAGCAGAAATTTGCACGAGAACATTTTGATGAAGCAGAAGTCAAAGACAACTCGGCCTAATTTAGTTACGATCACCTGGAGGCACCTGGAAGAAACTAGAAGAAAATGAATGATGAAGAGAGCAATGTTAGTGCAGATGTTTGTGAATGTATTGCGCAACCGGCAGATGATTTAAAAGTTCAAACTTACCCACAAAGGCTAGCACATCAGTTCTGCAATATTACATATTCGCAAATAAAAACAATAATATATATATTTCAAATATCCCACTATTCTTTATTTTAGTTTGCTTCCCTTTCCATAATATCTCTCATTATTTGTGTATTATAATGTAAGATGATCTAACAGGGCTGGCATTTATTTTGTCAGTTTTATTCAGTTTCATTTTTTTACCTCATTGAAAACGAGTACTGACAATCGGCATATTGGTGGATTTGGGATGGGTGGGTGAGTCTATTCTGTTTACAATAAAATAATATTATATTGAGTGTCTTTGATATAACCTCTGTATAAAATATGCATTTTACATCGAGCACTAAACCAAGCAATTGCTATGGTTGTTTGATTTGGTTTCTTTGGAGTGGAGTAGTCTAAAGCTGTATGTCTGTTGTTTTCAAATGCTCTTATAGAAAACGTTACATTTTAATGTTTATATATATACTGTATAGTTTCATCCTCACCGATTTCTCTAAATATTATTTCAAACTGTTAAATTTAGTCATGCTTTTTGTGTACATTTTAAGATACGCTCTTTTCAGTAATATCTGTGATTGATAGGATAATTTATCTTCATTAAAGTGTAAGTATTGCTTTCTTAGAACTTCTATGAATCCATTTTATACTAAACCCTGCAATCAATTGAAAACATAGAATTGAACAAACCCAACTTTTAAAATATCTATCCCTATTAAAATGTTTTTTAAAAAGCCGGCTCTTCTGGCCGTTTTAGTTCGAAAGCTTGAAAACACTTGAATCACAAGATCAGTTTCTAATCAACCAAGCAGTAATTTTATATATGCTTTTATTAGTAGTTCTAAGTGAGTTAAATAGTATTTGCACAGATTTAATAATAGTTACAGCATACAACTAAACATACCTCAAGTGTAAATTAAAAGTAAATTTGTTTCTAGTATACTACTACTACTACTACTAAAAAGTTTAGCCAGTATACCCATAATATGTAAAATATAGTGTAATTGATTTACAGAACAAATTACAATTATCTACTGTACATGATGGAAAGTTCGAAGAAGATATTTTTCATAATAGAAATCAGTATTATATATATATTAATTTTATTATTTCTATTGAATAAAGCCAGACGAAATGAATTTTTACTTTGGGAGATTTTAACAAGAAAGTTGAGCATAGTCTGCATTTGTTGATAGCATAGTAGGATTGAAAGAATCATTTTCTTTCTCAATGACTAAAAAAAAAAAAAAAGAAAGAAAAGTCTGTGAGTATAATTCTTAATTTATACACAAATTTACATTGCAATACATTTTGTAATTTAAAGTTGTGCATAATAATTAATTTATTTATTAATTTTATACTATTGATTATTTTATTATTTTCATAATTATTTACTGTTTTTTTACAAAATTATATTATGTGTGTGTTTTGGTGCTTTATTTATTTATTTCATTGAGTTGTACTTTTATTATTAATATTTATTTATACCTCTCCACAAAATTTAAATATATACATTATATCAATTGCTAAAAAAAAAAAAAACCAGGTCAAAGGAATATGACAAAACTAAAAATCCAAACATTGCTTTTAAAGAAAAATAGATGTTTTTATAGCAAAGGTTAGCAGTTATTTGATCTAGGCTGTACTTCCTAGATTAATTAATATATCTATTTGCCTATCATTCAAATATTATATTTTAATCAGAGCGGTTAATCGTCATTATTGCGGGACTAGACAAATCTATCGTAATCGGGATTGTCTCTGGACTAGATAAATCTATCGTAATCGGGATTGTCTCTGGACTAGACAAATCTATCGTAATCGGGATTGTCTCTGGACTAGACAAATCTATCGTAATCGTCATTATTGCGGGACTAGACAAATCTATCGTAATCGTCATTATTGCGGGACTAGATAAATCTATCGTAATCGTGATTATTGCGGGACTAGATAAATCTATCGTAATCGTGATTATTGCGGGACTAGACAAATCTATCATGAAATTGACTTACAACCCGTGTTGTCAATGTGTCCGAATGTATCCTTGTGAACCGCTTTCACATTCTGTTTCATCATACTAGACTTGATAAAGAGCTAATCCTTTTTTAAGTAATAGATTCGCGTTATCTTCCCTTCATCGCTTACAATTCGTCTTAGACATACTGCTTGTCACGACCACCCTGCCGCTCATGTGACGTCACCTGCTTATGCGTTTCCAAAGATGGCCGAAGCCTTGTCTTCGGCAAAGTCATAGAGGAAAATATATTTTAATTCACAAAGTGAATTTATCGTTTATTTAGAATAAAACGACTAGATTTTATCGAAAATAATTTACGGAATAGTGTTTGAAAGCTATACTAATCCTTTAATATCTTTGATAGGATGCAAAGCAAAAAACATGACATCACCTACATTAATGTATAGATTCAAGTGTTGCATTACTTCATGAAATGTTCAAAGTGGTGGTTTGATAGACCGACGACTCGAAAATAAATCTCACCGTTTAAAAATAACGCTATTGTGTGCATTAATCAGATAAAATAATTAGCATTTGGAGGAAGAATTTCAGATTTCATACTGCTTCTTAGAAATAAGGTGCACTCAATCAATTCCTTTCTGTCGGTCTCTTTTTCCAAGAGTCTCTCACTTCCTGTTTGTTTCCCTCTCTCTTTCTCCCCTTTTCTTTCAGTCTTTCAAACTTTCTCTCTCTATTTTTTCTTTCTCGCTTTCATTTTATCTGCCTGTCTCCCTGACTTCTCTTCCTTTCTCTCACTTTCAAATCCTCTCTCTTTCTCATTCTCTTTCCCTCTCTCTGTCCCTTTCCTTTCTATCTCCATTTTATCTATTTCTTTCTCTATTCTCTCTCTCTCTCTCTCTCTCTCTCTCTCTTTGTTTCTCTCTTCTCCTATTTCTCTCAAGGGGTCAAAGACAGCAATGGTCAATACTTCACATGCACTGAGTCGTCGCAGAGTGCAAAGAGCAATATCTTTTTGCTTAGCGACTAAACTTGTAAATAAATGTTCACAGTTTGAATAAAACAGAACTGACGTGAAGAGACTTTCATTTTGTATTTCATTTTGTATTTCAAAGTTCTTCAGAATCAACGACGTTAGCTCTTAGGAAACATACGTCATGTCTATTTCAAGAAATGACGGCGTCTGCTTATCCAATATATTGAATTTATAACTAGACTGCTTAAATATACACTAACGTATAATTATACAATGTGATGGACCAACACACTTAAACACATGCAGAATCAGTTTTAACCCTCTTGACAGTACACACATCTGTTGAAAGCATTATAATTATCATGATGTGCAATGCGGAAATACTGGCAAAGTGTCAAAATCGAAGGTGAAACTAAAAATATTCTGTCGTCACAGAGTTTATCAAATCTGTCACGGGATACAACTCTTCTCGTATTATAAAACAATATGTATTAACAAGAGTTGTGCTTTCTAATAATTAAAATAAAATAATAAGTAGATGTGTGTATTTACTGATTTTAGGGATGAACAGATATATATATCAAATTTCTTGAAGTGAATTCTGATGATGGATGTAGATTATTGTCAGCAATGATTTTTTAGTAACGTGTAGATTACCGCAGTATAAAAGTTAAAGAAAACAATTCTTATTATTTTTGGTTGTACCACTTTTCCTCTTGTTTACAATATATACTTTTATCTTCAAGAAAATAATAATGCCAAAATGTTACACGTCGGGTTATTTTAATGACCCTGCAACATTATTTATTATCCGAATTATTAATTATGAATTTAGTTTTAATACTGATAGTTTCACAACCTAATTTACCCTTTCAGTCACTGTATTGAATGAAAACGCTTACGTTTATGGAATAATTCATTCAGCACAGCAAAAACTAAAATAGTTGACATTGACTTGTAGGATCGGCGAAGTTACCTCTCCCTTCCATATATAGTTCACCCCAGCCAACCCCAATTAACGGTCGTTCTAAAGGAATTAATTAAAACAAGGGATACATATAACAAGAAATTTAATAAGAAGAACACTAAAAGTAAAAAAATTCTAAGAGTAAAATAAATTCAAGTTACAAATGAATATGAATGAGTTCGCGTACTGACACCCCTCCCCCCCCCCCAGTCCCTAAGAATGAGTTTACAAGATGACAGATTGTCATTGGCTTTGAGGTTTGAATCTTAACTCTCTTCCTCAGCGGTGACAACAGTGCTGTTTACATCGCTCTTAATTTATGGTTCACACGATCTCCACTGATGACAGAGCTCCCCGCTCGATAGTGGATCTCAGATTGCTACTCGGTATATGGCACTTGTGGTTCAAATCAGAATTTGGATCAAGACGATGGTGGAAGGACCTACTGAACAAAAGATATTTTTTTCTCTATAGCTGGAATAATCAGTGTGATAAATATTGGGTATGTGGAATAGCAAGGTAATTACACGGCTTTTATAATAATGCTACTCCAAATTAAAAAAAAATATATTAGCAAACACAAGCTTACACTTCCCCTCAAAATTCCATCATTATAAATCATAATGAAAGGGAACAAGCATCTCAAGGATTCCAATATCAAATAATTTTTCATCATAGTCTGCAGTAAATGGTTTCGCTTAACTATTCCATTATATTTAAACAAAATACATTACTTACTTCCAGGTTAGAATTGAGTTCAACAATAGACTTTACAATGTATCAGTAAAATGGCGCCTCACATAATGTGCACTCTAGAAATTTTATCATTACACATTTACAATATAACCATCACTAATGCCACATAATACATCTATGAAAAGAAACTTACATTAGCATTCATGGATACACATAATCATCATAGAGAAATAATAAATCTCTAACATTCCAGTTAATAAACATTTCATCCATCCTTGTAAAGTCTTCATAAATATACTGACTGCTCCCTGGATCACACTAAGTCCTTCTATTCTTGCATTCACAGATCAACCTCTCTCCCCGACTTGGTTCAGCGCGCGTGAGATATCTTTGGGGTAAATTTACTACCTGATCTTCGTCCACAATTTTGCTTACGTCACGGTCGGAGCTCACATGCCCATGGTGCATCCAATCGACTTCACCCATCCCTAAACAAACTGTACCTCCTCCTCTGTTCTTCACTTGTCAAACCCAACAGAACCCTAAGCAGTTATGTAGTCCTTTACGCTACTCACGTGATATGCAAAAGGTTCGCTATTGTTCACTACACAACTAACCAAATAATAGTCCACACTGGCAACCAGCAACAAATTATATGCAACACATTATTAAAATCAGTTATAGAAAATGTACTAGACTATAAAATTTAAAAGGTACAGGCCGCAAAGGATGAAACCCTTACTCAAAGCTATATCGGTGTGGTAGTACTCATATTTATAAATTGAGAGTTAATAATTCGTTGAAATGATTATCAAAGTGAATAATTCAAGATGTAGGTTCACAGCTAAACATAGTTCAATAAATTATAATTATCATACCAGAATTGACCACAAGGAAAAGGATCCATGACCTCAGTGCTCACTAACTTCACTAACTGCAATAGTTATTTCTTGCATTAATTTGAGTCGTATTTATATATTTAAAACAATGTGATGGAAGTACAGATAGATTCAATTCATGGTTTAATATTTAAAAATAACGCAGTATTTATTTGTAATCAGTAACCAGAAATGATAATCAGAAAAGCTGTGCAACATTATGGATGGATGGACGGACGGATGAATGGATGGATGTGTGGGTGTGTGAATGGATGGATTGGAGGGAGTTTACCATGAATGGTAAACTCTGTATATGTTTTCAACAGATTGAGATCAATGAAGGGCATATTGTATAAATAAAATAACAATTGTTGAAAAATGACCATTCTCCCTCTGTATGGAGACTTTTGAATAATCCTGTATATCTTAAATATTAGCGAGTCACTTGGCTCGTGGTGATCTGCTGACAGGAAACGTGCACTTGGAAAGCTCATTGACAAACCAGTGAAGGAAGAGGGTTATGTCACTCGAAATAGAAAAGTTTTAAAAATAGTCCGTTTGATGATGTGTTGGTGGCAGAAAATCTGAATGAGCAGGGAGAAGGAATACACAAAGCCAATAACTGACGGTAAAGTGAAGAAAGTATTTATGAGAATGTGTTATGTGAGTTTTCTTTTTGTTTCCCATGCGAATTTCTTCTACAAATATGTCCTGTTTAAATTGATTTTTCGTGATTCTTTGTTTAATCGGTAATAGTCTTGACAAATACATATCTTTATATTTCGGTCCTACATAACTTTAGATCAGAGTTTCATGATGCTGTCGCCCTGAGGCAAATAGTTATATACTCGTGTGACAAAATAAATTTGCCCCGCCCTATTTAAAAATTTAATTGTTATTTAAGTTACTAAGTTGTCAGAGTGACCCGACCTTGGGCACTCCTTCTGGAGTTATTTTGAAAGTGTCAGAGTTTGAAGTAAACAGCCTAAGGGAAGAATATTTTAGATGTGCTGACCTAGTGAAAACTGAGTGAGCACGTTTTTTTATTACCTAATGATTATGATTTATGGAGGAGACTAGCCAATGGGCTGAGTTTAACGAGTTTACTTGCAGTAGAGAATTTTGCTGCGCACGTGTCACAACTCGGTAGAACACTGGCCTGTCACTCACGGTACTTGAGTTCTTTCCCAACTTGGAGTAAAAAAATAAAATAAACGGGTGATCTTTAATCGCTCTCTAACCCCAAGATGGTGGGATGAGTTATTAATATGTCAAATGGGATGAAGCAGTTAAAAATAAGAATAAGAATATTTAGACTTTTGGTCGCTGGCTGGGTGAAAATACATCCAGAAGTCACCCACGTATAGGCCTTCTTGTTTTAACTCGTGACAACCAAGACCGACTGTCTTTAACCACGTCGTGCTAGATATCTCTGCGCGCGAAATCAGAGGATGTTAAAAGCAGATTTTAGGCAGAAGTAATATCGGAAGTGTATTCGGACTTAAAATATTTATCATGAGGCTTGAGCCATAGAAAAACCGCTCCCCAACTAATTCATCGCCATGTAAATAACTACAGAGCCAAACCACTTTCAACCAAACTTCTTTCTTATCTGTCTCAATTTACAATAATGTTCATATACTTACTTCCTCTTTATGATTATTTCTTTTCTACAGAGCCTCAAATGCGTATAAATTAATGGTTGGTATCTTGCAAGCAACATTTAATGATGTTGCGCAGGAGAGAGCAAGATTTTCATTAGACTGTGAAATTTGATTGTATGTTTTTGTTTTGTATTCGTTAGACAACATCCAATTGATAAGGCCTTTTATTACTGTAGAATGTTGATAAGATCTGGTCACTATATGCCTTTATTACCCAATGCTTTAGACAAGATCTAGTCATTCTTACCGTAAACCTTTGACAAGATCTAGTCACTAGAGGTCTGTTATTATTATAGGCTTTTGACAAGATCCAGTAAATATGTTCATTATTACTGTTTACTCTTGACAAGATCCAGGCAATTTAGTCATTGTTATTGTACACTCTTGAAAAGATCTGATCAATATAGGTTTTTATTACCGTAGACTTTTGACGAGATCTGGTCACTATAGCCTTTTATTACCGTAGACTTTTGACGAGATCTGGTCACGATAGGCTTTTTATTACTTTCGGCTTTTGGCAAGATTCAGCCACTCTAGTCATCATTACAGTACACTTTTGACAAGATATAGTTACTATAGGCCTTTTAGTACTGCGGAATTTTGACAAGATCCAGTCACTATCTACTTTTCATTATCTTAGACTTTTGTCAAGATCTAGTCACTTTAGGCTTTTTATTACTGTCTTCTTTTGACAAAATGTAGTCACTATTAGTCTTTTAACTAGATCAAGTCACTATAGGCTTTTATTACTGTCGGCTTTGGACAAGATCTAGTCACTATGGGTCTTTTATTATTGTGGATTATGACAAAAATTTTAAATGTAGGCTTTTTATTGTAAGCTTCTGAAAAAAATGCACATATTCTTCATTTCATTATTGGCTTTGCTGACGCTTTTGGCTGTATGCAGTGATATGACTTGATTTCCCTGTCATAGAGATTAATTACACATCACGACGGCCACCATTCTCAGTCAAGATTAAATCCCAGATATCTTAATTGACAATGCAAACAGCTTAACTTTCTAATCCGGAAGTACTATCTTAGCATTATCTCAGCTTGTGTCAACATCGTATATATCAGACGAAGAGCAAATATAAATAGTTCATGGTACAAGAAAGTATTTCTAATACAATAAACTTGAATTTTATTTGATTATTATAAGATTTTGTTCAAAATGACTTTTATTGCGAATTTAGTCGAATGTAAACAGAATAAATTAATGGTTACAGAAAAGGTTCCATTTGTCCTGCATCTTAGCAGTTAAGTGAGTTATCTTTCACTGCGCTGTTTCTGTGTGTTCGTCTAAATCCATATAATTTTCACCATTTCGGTAGGAAAGAGAAAAAGAAAAAATAAAGCTATTCGTTTTATAATGGCTTTTATTCTTCACCACATTCACAATGGTAATCTGAGGTCAGGGTGGCATTCTAACCCACTTATAGCGTGTAATACGAAGTTTTCATTTAATAAACCAACTTTTGATACGTTACAATTAAAAGTGAAAAAAAATATTATGCATTGAATCAGGAAATTTACAAAGCACTGTTGACGGACAGAATGATAGAAAGCGAGACAACTCGTGTTGGGACACCAAACCTTACATCTCAAAAGCTATCAATTTTTCTTGCTGTTAGGAGTGTACTTTGACGGCCGCCCTCTCAAACTATAATGTGTGGGGATGGGGGAATGGTATGTCTGCGTCTGTATGAGCTTTAGACGTCGACGTCTGCTTTAGCTCTGCCATGTATGGTGTCTACATGAATTGAAATAAAGATAATGTAACAAAAACCAAACATGTAGCCATCTCTGTTATTGTGGCTGTCGTTCATCATCATCGTTCTCCATTGTATGACCTGATCCACCACTCTTGGATCATCACATACAATACAAACACAATATTAGACTGTAGGTGAACCACATCCACAAATCATCCAATTCACCACCATAGGCACACATTGATTCAAAAGAACATATTCTACTTCGACAAATATATTTACGATATCCAAACCACTATCAAGTATATAAAGACAAATCCCAAAGAAAGAGGGACGGGAGGAGCAAATCATTCTCTCATGGGGAACCTTAACATTCAAACTCCACCTCCTTCACCATACTCATAACAGCAGTCATATACGAGATGTCTTATAACACACAGCACATAACCCACTACTAATCATCACAGACTCCTTAATGAAATTACTCCAAAATCCATAAAACAAAGCATACACCAAACCCCAACCATCATTAGAAGTACAGTACAAAACAAAAGCACACTGACAACATTGCTTTGAGCTCCAAGCCATAAACATCTACAAAGGAATGCCATCTGACAGGAAGCAATATACACCACCACACACTTCACTGCACCATAATCCTCTCGAATGTACCAAGCTTATTTTGCTCTGATACAACAATAGTGCATAGCATACTCCCTTACGTTTACACAACTGCAACACATTCTGCAATTTGCATGTGCTTCCCCGTTCACTCAATTCACAACCAGTGAATAAATGAAGGGTAGCTGGGAACTGGAAAGTTGAACTTGAGACAAACTCGAGATTCACAACTCAAGGTTAGACTCACACTCTCAGGGTGAAACTCAGAACTAAAATGCACTTGATCACTGCAACATATAATTAAGGAGCACACGTAGGTTTCTCATTTATCACACTATAACTCCATTCTATCTGACACTCCATTTTCAAACTTACAATTCCTGCAAAGGTATTCATTATTCTCATGCACACCCATGATAAAATAAACACAGTGCATCAAACAAAGTCACATATTAATACATCACACGGGTGCAACTTAGTTCAAACATTTGAAGTAATAAAAGTTAACATACATAGTGCATAAACACAAGTATTACATATCATAGTAAAATTCACGAAATGTGGTTAATGTTTAAACTGAGCAAGTGAAAGAAAGATTAAGGTACTGATAAAACATTACAATGAACTGCCTGAATATTCCGTCTGTACAGCATTACAAAGGTGATCCGTTCTAAATAGCATGCCAAATTAATGAATTAATAATTTTATTAAAAAAGCAATGGAAATGGTGACATTCTACTTTGTGCTGATGAAAAATCAATTAAAAATTTCACAACAAAGTTCCTTCTGCTAAAAAAAAATATTATAAAGAAGTTGGCAACATAATGTCACTTAAATTTTAAAAATATTGCAAAGCCCTTAATAAAATTATGTTGTTTAAATTTTAATTTTAATCCTAGATTGCAAAGTTCTATATTTCTTTGAGTGACGTATCTTATACATTTCTGACAGAACTTTCATTGCTTCTCAGCAAAATTAGCACAAGTCATTTGGCGCTTAAATATGATGCAAATGGGCTCAGCTACCACAGCAACGTTGGAAACACGCCCGCAGTGTCAGGAAACACATTGACACAATGTCCTGGATTTTCACTCTGCGATAGTTTGTTCAGTTTCCGTCGCTAAAATTAAAGCCAAACTGAATCATCGGCTCCATTCTGAATTGTCTGGCATGCAACATTGAACGTCAAAAACGGTAAGTTCCATAACAATCCTAGACTTCAAGAGCGGGACACAAATGTTTGTCAGATAGAGTTTGCAAATATTGAACAATTTTCCTAAATGGTTGTATTTTTTACACACCTTCCTTATT
This sequence comes from Sinotaia quadrata, assembly GCA_028829895.1. Classification (NCBI taxonomy): domain Eukaryota; kingdom Metazoa; phylum Mollusca; class Gastropoda; order Architaenioglossa; family Viviparidae; genus Sinotaia; species Sinotaia quadrata. The sequence goes on along the minus strand of CM054178.1, from coordinate 40,352,630 downwards.
TTTAGTTTTAGTGTCGTGGTTGAGTTTGATATTAAATGCATGATTTGTGTGTGGACACAAGTGACTTGATGGGCAATAATGAAGTGTAATGATACTCACAATCTATTCTCAAACAGTTCGGAAAAGGTTTTATTTTTTTGCAAACTTATTAAAAATGTGACATTACAGAAATCATACAGCAAGCTCACGTTGGATCGCAGTGTTGTATGGGAATTTAATTTCTACAGAAACACGACAGACAACGAACTAATCGCACGAAGCTTGTGTCAAAGTAGTAGTAGTGACTAGAATGGAACACTGTCTGTGAACAGGCAGAATGTGAAGGAAGTTAATTATTACACAATGATAAACAAAGGATCGACAGGGAGTTTGGAAGTTTATGTTAATCCCTTTAAGCCTATAGTCTTTCAGTATAAATAATACTCATTTATGGAATGTGGTCACTGGATAAATTAGTATTAATGATAAATAACAAATATCAGTAATGGAATGTGGTCACTTGGTAAATTAGTATTAATGATAAATAACAAATATCAGTAATGGAATGTGGTCACTTGGTAAATTAGTATTAATGATAAATAACAAATATTAGTAATGGAATGTGGTCAAGGGGTAAATTAGTATTAATGATAAATAACAAATATCAGTAATGGAATGTGGTCACTTGGTAAATTAGTATTAATGATAAATAACAAATATCAGTAATGGAATGTGGTCATGGGGTAAATTAGTATTAATGATAAATAACAAATATCAGTAATGGAATGTGGTCAAGGGGTAAATTAGTATTAATGGTAAATAACAAATATCAGTAATGGAATGTGGTCACTTGGTAAATTAGTATTAATGATACATAACAAATATCAGTAATGGAATGTGGTCAAGGGGTAAATTAGTATTAATGATAAATAACAAATATCAGTAATGGAATGTGGTCAAGGGGTAAATTAGTATTAATGATAAATAACAAATAAGAACGATGATCCCCTCCGATGATACTATTTTGTACGTCATTATAATAGGTTAGTTCCAAGTAGATTAAGAAGTATATGCCTCAGATTCTTGCCTTAAATGCAAATTGAAATTAATGCTGTTATATTACTTTACTTACATTAATAAAATTAAAACAAATAAAAAATACAGGCATAATATAGTTTTTAAAATATAAATTAGTATTTTCGAGTTATTATATAATATTTACCACATAAGAAATTTGAGTATTTATATCTTGAAAATTGGCAGCTATTTATCAAGTGAAACTATCTAGATCTACGTTCTAAATAATAAATATATTTCCAAAACATTCAAATATTACACAATTTAATGAGAGAAATTAATCATGATTGTTGCCGGACTTGATAAATCTATCGACATTATCTCCTTCAGTTGGAAATTACTTACAAAAGATATTGTCAATGCGTCTGTTTAAGCGTAAAGAATTTATCCTGAAAAATCGATGTCACTTTCTGGGTTTGTTTTTTTTTTCATTAGACTCGAACTAACAAGAAGCGGGTCCTGCCTGATAATAGATTCGAGATATATCTGATGATATAAAAATCCTTTAGACTTTCGCCTATTTGGCAGTGCTGCCGTTACGTCCTTGTTTTCCTACAATGACGTCACAAGTTTGTGTTTAGGAAGACGCTCTCGGGAACCGAAATTTTGTATATGACAAATCCGTAAGGGAAAATATATTTTAAATTGACAAAATGCATTTATCGCTCATTCACAACAGGACATTAGGTTTTGATTGAAATAATAATTTTTGTTTTAAAACTTGAGCAAAAATGTTGGGAAGCAATGCTAACTCTTCAAGGGTTTTAATGATCGATATAGGTGGCGATAATTATCAAATAGTCTCCCTTTTACAAAGAGAACACGAACATAGAATAGGTGCTGGTACGGGGCAGATCACTGTGTTTAATCGGCTTCTGAGAAACGAGCCACAACAGGTGTGACAAATTGGGACTCGTGTGTGACTTCTTACTTAGCAAGGATACGTCATGTACGCATCGAATAAACGAGTACGGTCGGTACGCATACGTGAAGAGAGCACTCCGAAGTTTTCTAACAGAGGAATAATGTACTTTGTAAACATAACATACCATATTATTATAGACAAAAATAACATTGTAAATTATATATTAATAACATAATATAATTGTGAAGCTAACACCATCTAGTTAATGGTTATGATTATTTCTATTAATTAATCGTCCATAACTAATTACAAGTGATGAGAATCTTAATTTATGTTATTAATAATTCTCCAGCAGACACCGCTCGTCTCTTTGACTTGGCAGATATAGAGTGCTGTTAACGTTTTCTCTCTTCCACAAAATTAAAGACAAACGTTAACTATCAGTCAGTGTTTGATGCTAAAATTATTAACAACTTTTATTTATTATTTAATTTTTTACTTCTTCTGTGCTTTTCAAATTTAAATGTTGAAAACTCATTCTCACAGTTTACATGAAAATATTTCTGGTTGCCACTGGGTTTTTATGTCTTCTAGTAAATCAATTTCTTGGTGATCCGAACTGTCAAAACCAAAATGGTGGCCATTTTGTGGAGCATTTTAACATTTGTGTACTTCCTGCAGGTAAATAAATTATCTTATGTAAGGAATTTGTTCAATATGTGTAATTAACATAAACTATGTGTTGCGTGATTTTTCTGTTCTTTTGCCTCTTCTTGAACAAATAAATATTTATAATTGTAGGAGTAAACAAACAAATAAACTCACAAAGTAGCTGCCGTAGTACATAATGTTTTGTTATATTCTGATTGAACGATATCATCCATTCTCGACTGTCCTAGACCCAGAATTCAACCATCCTTGGTGGTGACCAATCCATACCGACCGCCTTAGAGACATGGTTGCTGACAGTTAACGTGAACTAAAATAAAAGAACAGTAGACACCGTCTAAAGTAAAACTTGAATTCTTCACTAAAGACTGTAAGCACTTACAATAATCGTCTTGGACTTTTAACAAATGTTCCATGTTTCATCTCGATCTGCACCAACATTGCTTGCCAACATAGTGGTGGTTTGCATACCTCAAGACATGAGATCTATTTTATCACGAGTGAGAACTAACAAACTTATTCAAACGGAAACTATTTTCTGACAGAAACTTCAGCTTGAAAATATTCTATTCTCTCTCATTAACTTAACGTACACACTTGTGTAAATGTGTAGGAATCCATCGTGCGTTACTTTCGTTTTTATTTATTGCTTTGCATTCCTTCATTAAATTGTTCAATCTACATAATAATTTTCTTCCCACGTATTATATCATATCATATCCTGTGTTATCAAACTTCAGTATGAATGCTTAAGACCAGTTACACAGAGCAAGAAGCTTTAATATATTCGTTTTGTTCATTTAACAATACATAACGTGCAAGACAGCGAAAGTATAGTAATCTGAGGTAATTAATTCGTAATTGCGTACCTTTGAAAATATTCCTGGGTTATATAACATTAGTATGGACGCGTAAGACAATGTGATTATGGTACTAATGTTTATATTAAAATATTGGTGTAGACAGCGGATGAGCTTACTAAACACTAGGTGGCAGACTCTCATTGGTTACAGACTTTTGTGAACATAAATAAATAAAATACATTTATGTAAAATATATTTTTTAAATTTATTTTAAGTGAAAGAGCAAAATTTAGACAAATATCAATGAAATACAACTTTTAGAAATGTGACGTGTCACACTAGTTATTATTCTAATATAAATTATTATGAAATGCATTAGTCACTCTATTATCCCCCTCCCACGCTTTATATATGTTTTTAGTTAAAAATAAACTACGTTTTTCAATGAATCTCATGAATGCTTCACGTTGCACATTCTTCATTACTTTCACTAATTTCATCTGTGTGTGTGTGTGAGAGAGAGAGAGAGAGAGAGAGAGAGAGAGAGAGAGAGAGAGAGAGAGAGAGAGAGAGAGAGAATGAGAGAGAAACTTGTATATACACATTTATATATATATCATTAACAATTATTTAAAATCACATGTAATACATGTTTCCAACCCATACTTTGATGCCATAGTCCTCTTATTTACAAAATTTAGCGACAGACTCAAAATGCTGTATAATTTTACAGTTAAACATTGACTCATTTGTTAGCTTTATTTTAATATTTATCAAAGTCTAAGAAGGAATAAAGTTATACCATTTATATTCTCTCACAACCACGCTTTGGCCATTGTGTGCAATAGATTTTCTATAATGCAAATATTACATGTATATTACATATTTAATAGAAATGTAATTGCACGTGTGTCTTAAATGTTCCCTACCGAAAGAATGGATATAATGCGTATCTGTTGTTTTTACATCCATATGTTGACACCTTTGTTGTTTCCAGGAATGTAACTGTTCAGGAGTTATAGAGTTTCGTTTGGACCGTTACTCCTTTAGCTGCACGGATAATGGCTGGTGGGGCAAGTGTGACCTCATGTTTACTTTCTGTTTTGATAAACCGAACAGGTAAAATTTAAAAGTAAAATGTTAATTATAAATTATAAGACGTGTTATGTAAGGTAAGATTTAAAAGTAAAATGTTAATTATATAAATTATAAGACGTGTTTTGTAAGGTAAGATTTAAAAGTAAAATGTTAATTATATAAATTATAAGACGTGTTATGTAAGGTAAGATTTAAAAGTAAACTGTTAATTATATAAATTATAAGACGTGTTATGTAAGGTAAGATTTAAAAGTAAAATGTTAATTATATAAATTATAAGACGTGTTATGTAAGGTAAGATTTAAAAGTAAAATGTTAATTATATAAATTATAAGACGTATTATGTAAGGTAAGATTTAAAATTAAAATGTTGATGTATTAAATTATAAGACCTGTTACGTAAGGTGATGATCGCTGGTGGAAAGAAACCAACTGTGTGATTGAAGCAACTCTTGAGATCAGATACCGGCATTAAGTGTGCATTATGTCCCCTGAAATGAAATAATACGACATGTGTACATATAGTTTTATAGACATAGCACTATTTGGTGACATCAGTGACAATCTTCACGATCTTTTGGAAATTATTTTGCTGACTCCAAATAAGAAATAGTAACTGTTCAGCTTACCTTTATACCTTTATCAGACTTTATAACCCGGCATAACATTAAACTACGTTTTATAGCAATATAAAGCACACATTTATTTCATTTAATATTCGCATTCGAATTAAGAAAGAAATAAAGGTTGTTGTTTTTTGTTTAAACACACGGTCCGCACCTGAAATGTTGTTATTTTGAATACATATACGTGTTTGACTTTCAGTGACTATGTGTGTATTGATGTATTTGACTGTTGACGTTATAATACTCAGTGCAATCTTAGGGACGTCTGGGAGGTCACACAGTGCAACCGTAGGGACATAGCTGTGTGGGTAGTCAAACGTGGTTATTAATAAAGAACATGGGTATGTGATGGCCCTACACATTTTACAATACTCATTAGTGACGCAATACACTTAATGAGACAATTCATTGCGGCACATGTTAGAACCATTAGGTAAGTTCTTTAATCACACAAATTGAAGGTATTATATCACTGTTTTAGTGAGTATTTTTTTAGTCATCACATAACTGAATACGTGAAACACAATATAGATGGTAGTTTACTCCTTTTGAGTTACACAAAGAATAAATATTATGTCACTGGTTTATTACTATCCAATAGTGCCACCTAATACTGAAATACGTCACTGCTTTATTGTTGTCCAATAGTGCCACCTAATACTGAAATACGTCATTGCTTTAAAGGCACACACAATGTGATTTAGTGACAGTCTTTATATTTGGTCACAGTTTTAGTTCCTCACAATGCTTTAGTCAGTGGCAAAATATTTTCAATGCTAAGCTCATTAGATATAACCCAATTTCATTATCAATAATTAATCAGGAATATACATGGGTAAATATTTTTTAATTACTAAGTTCAATATTTACAATCTAATTGACTTATAAATATTAGCCAGCAACATTCCAAATGTGTATTTTAAAGTTTGAAAATAATATAATGACAAATGGTTAAAACTGCATTTTCATTTTATTTTTTATATATTTCTACTTTCAGCTTAAAATCAAGTATATTTAAGATTATGTGGGTTTCTCGCAATAAGTCTCGGTGGGGAGGAGGGGGTCTCTAGACAACTCGCACTGCGCATAATGCAATGGTTTGAGCCGCGAAATCGGTGATCATTGACAGTGGACATTAAGCAAAAAACAACAAAATATCTGTTTAATTAACACCATAACATTCAGTAATTTACAAGTTGTCAAAGTAATTTTACTCAAACTTTACAATTATCACTAAATTTTCCTGTTATCAATGTCTAGTAAGCAAAAAGTAATTTTCAAAGCAGGTCTGCCGTTTCTGCACTTGGTAAATTTTATTTTCGTATCCCACCTGACGTTAGCTCGTCAAACCGTTCAAAAAGTATTTAGGTGGACATTTACAACTTATTGTTTAACATCATTTTCTTTTCTTGGAATGTGTGAAGTGTTCAGTTATTTTTAATTACTTGATTATTATTTTAAAATTCAGAAGTCCCAACTTTGATGCCTGTGAGTACAAGAAAACTTCCTCTTCCTCAGACTACGCAAATCAAAATGACATCACGTTTGGATCCAAAATCGGTGGAATACCCAATCCCATTGTGGTTGATATGCCAAGTTTTGGAGTAAGTTGAAGTTTTTCTCTCTCTCGCTCTCGTTCCTTCTCTCGCGTGCGCCCTCTCTCCATTTCGATCTCGGTCTCTCTCAATTTCGCTCTTAGTCTCTCACTCTCCTCTTTGTTCTCTCTTTGCCTCTCTCTCGCTCTCGGTTTCATTCGTTACACGCTTTTGGTCTATTGCGCACAATCTCTCTCTCTCTCACTCTAATGTAACATCACAACACTTTCAAAGAGTGATGTGTTCTATTGATTATGATTTCACGGATAAAATGCAAAATTGATAAGAATCATAATTTTTGTTAAATATAGTTTGTCACCATTGAACTAGTCAAATAAAATGATTTAGCTTTTCAACTGAGCAATATTTATTAAATTTTGTTCCTCCTATGTTGGAAATTTGACCCAAACATTTATTGTACCACATAATCATTTTAATCCTATCAATGTCAGAATATTAATTAGTGCCTCACGTCATATACGATGAGAAGTACTTTAAATCGTGCAATGCGTGGCACTACTAATCTAGGAGACTGTACACTACAGTATTGAAATCTCTTGTTTCTCACATTCGAGAACGAGGTCACATGACAACCCCCCGTTCCTCTTTCATAAGGGAGATAAGTCGAGCACATAGATGCTAGTTCGGAGAGGAAAATGAATTTAGTGTGTGATGTGAGTTGTCACGGCCACCGTTATTGTTCTTACTGGTTGTTACTGGTCCCACTCTCCTCCTCGGTGGGTAGGGGGGTCAGACCCAGATACCGTGATTTACCAGGATCACATCGAATGATTTAAGATGTTATAATAATCATTCTCACACGCAAATACCACGTTGTTCTGGTGGGGAATATATTTATTCTGCCTGTGGGGTAAAATGTGAAAAGCTGGCGTGTGTGTGTGTGAGAAGGTGTGTGAATGTCGTGTGAGGGACGCACAGAACGAACAGACAAACAACCACACCAACATACACTTTTCAAAAACCAAGAAAGGAAGCCCAACTCTTGAAAAAGAGTTTAGAAAGAATTTAATTAAAAAGAAAAACGGGCTTAACTTTCACACGGTGTTAGTCATTCACTCTGACACGCCTACACCCGACATTCATGGGATGGGGAAAAATGAGCGATGGAAAAAATGAAAGAAATATGATGATGAATAAACTAAATAATAAAATAAAATAAAACCTTAAACAGCGAGGATCGTTTCTACCACTACCAAAATAGAGTGCCACAATACTTTGGGCGTAGCCCAATACAAAACACACTAGCGGTAATGACCGCAAAAATTTATCTCCTCTTTAAAGAATAAATGTCTTAAAAAATAATGGGTGAAGACCCAACGTCAATGAATGTTAATTTTAAACTCCACAAATATTCATTCAATCTCTAATTATTTGTTAAAGTCAAAGTTAAATGTTTATACTCTAACTATCCTACCTACTAATGCACCTCTAAGAAAAGTTCTTCTACTTACTAATTTGAAATAACGTTGAGTTGTTGACTCACTGGTGAATACAAAAAAAGTTACAGTCACTGACATCTATGAACAAATACACTTGGACGACGAAACACGACGATTTTTGTCCCGCGTTGTCTAACGCTAAGACATTCGGTTCTCGGCAGTAGAACCCGGGCGGCTGTCCTAGATGACAGTACAGATCTTCAGCCTACGGACACCTGTCTTCTATGACGGTTCCAAGTTGTAGCTCGTGGAGGCCTGCCTTCAGCGACAGTTCCGAAATTGAATGGCGTCGAATATTCTTGTCATGACTCAGTTTCGGCCGCTCAGTACTTCGCTGATGGTCAACAACTGCTCAGGTTTTGGACCCACGTAGAATAATAACAGACAATGCTTTACAGGTTTCCTGGCGAATTGAGTGCGACAAAACACACGTCGAATCCCATACTCTACACGGCGAATATTCACTTCTTTCCTCTCCGATTATGACGAAGAGGGAAAGAATGTCCAGACTCGGTGTAGGCACCAGTCAGGGCCACTACACCTCTCTGTAGTCCAGACTGACGCACACTGGTTTAAAGTAGTACTTCTCTATTCTTTTATACATACAGTTTTCACAAGCAAGACTCGTACGTATATTCCTACGCCTAGAAAGGTGCATTACGCTAAAGAGGTGCAAAACTCTAAAATATAGTCCCTAATAAAGTTTGTAAATATAATTATCAAAACAAGTTTGTAATAGAAATACTAATAAAAACTATAAACACATTTTCCATATTTTATAAACGTAATTATTAAACATCTAACACTAATAATTTATCAAATGTATATTTTTATAAAAATGTTGAAAACAAACTTAGCAAACTGGCTAGCACTGTACCTAGAAACAATAAACAAGCGTCCTGGCATTAATTGTAAAGCGGACTGCTTTCAGTACCTCTAATTTGACCTTTCACCCTACCCGCAGATGAACCCTGCGACGTCCGTTTGGGTCGTGCTTTGGGGCAAGGGGAGACAATCTAGGGAGAAAAATAAATTTTCTGATTACCCCCTCAGACCCCCTTCCCCCTTCCGTGACATGAGTATTGGGTGGTGTACTCTATCTGTTTCTTGTGAAAGATGAACATTGTAAATAATATTATATTAATTGATATTTGTAAACCGGAAATCTTTCCAGTTAAGACTTTGTAACAAGTGGTTAGTAATTGTTATAGTCCATATAGTACATTATAGAAAAATGTACAAAATAGTGACAAACTAATCAGGATAAAAGGTACAGCACTTACAAAAGCACTCAAGGTTTCCCAAATTTCCCCAAGTCTCAACACAAAGCAAAAATTGCGCAAGTACCAATTAACAAAATAATCATAACTACGGAGCCAATCTCTCCCTGAAACTACAATCATCCGCGGGCAATATGTAAACATTTTCATAGAGAAATACCAAATACAATTATTGGCTGAATTAGAAGCTCAATTGTATCCAGTGCAAAATCCCCAAATTTTAATACTTGATTATACCACTCACTTTCTTCAATGCTCCAATTACTTATGACGTCCTAAGACAATTTAATAAAACATTTAGTCCTCTCATTTCATCATATCTATCATCCTCCAAACGCCTGATGAAAAATCTGACTAGGATTTAATGCACATAGACTGATCCTAGGAGCTTTCAACGGGAAAACAGAAATAGGTATATGTGTCCCAGGTCACGCAAACATTTACTTATAACTAACAGACCTCACCTCAAAAATAAACTCAAATAATAAAATAAAGTCATAACAGACCCAAAACTTAACAACAGAATAAACCCCTATATATAAAAACTAAAAGCACTTACGAACACAGTTTACTCAGCAACAAAACCTAACGAAGGGGGGGTAACCAACATAATGACAGAAATAACAAAATAATTCTAAAATCAGAAGCAAACACTTTTCAAAACTACTTAAGCCAACCATTAAAACAACATTATTATACTACAAAACAATAAACAAACACAAAGAAATAATAATATAAATAAAAAATACACCTTCATATTATAATATCTTTGACACAGCGAAAAACTAATTCACCCTATATGCACAATAGATGAATATGTTAACAACCTACGATCCTGTGACTGATTTATCCCACCAAAACCACCAACCAAAGCAGACCCAGAATTTAAAATACAAACTATTAATAACAACCATATTACACCCATAGTCTCCTTTAGCACACTCATAAAAAAAAACAGGCGCTAATTTCTGTCAAGTAACTAACAATATTCAAGACAGCCACGACAACCCTCTTATAGCACCAGGAAACCAAATATGAAATGGAAATATACCAATCTTCAAAAAGAGACCCCTTACTAAAAACAATACACCTCACCAAAAATACTTAAAATCTACTATACCTAAAATCTCCAAAGAAAAGGTAGTATTAAAAGGTACCAACCTCCTAAATATCAAAAACCTTGACCCTATAGCCTGAATAATAAAATACTTAATACCAGCCTTTCTCTCCCTTATATTCTTCCCATAAACCAGAATAGGTAAAAACCCAATTAAATTCAACTCTAATCCAAACCAAAAACATAATCAATGTAAAGAAGAAATAGAAACAAACAGTACCAACAATCATTATTATCAAACACAAATAATTAAATGGCATACTGAACATAAGAATAAGGATAAAATCGAAATACCCAATATAAATTTAGCAACCCTCATTTCACTCATGAAACAATCCAACAACTAAAATAACTAAATAAAATGTCAATAATGTTTTCATTGTGTTTGCTATTTGTACATTTGATAGTTGATTTAATAAATGTATTGGCTTTCTTATACATATTGATAACCATATGTTGGAGAAGAAAATGGATGGATGAGGGCTCACTAAATACAGATTAAAGATGGATTTATCTTCTCCTTTGATAAAAGGTTTTCCATCATTAGAAATTGTGTGTGACATTAATGTTTGTTTTAATGTTGTGGAAGAGAGAAAACGTTTACAGCAACCGCATATCCACAAAGTGAGAGAGATGAGTGGTGCCTTCTGGAGAATTATTAATAACATAAATTAAGATTCTAATCACTTGTAATTAGTTATAGATGATTACATAATTATAATAATTATAACCAATAACTAGTGTGGCGTAGATGCTATACATAGCACAGACATCAACAGCCAAATTAGAAGCATATATGCATGATCAATTTCATAGGTATGCTTTATCATAGAAATGAGAGTAGGAGTTTGAGAGAGATAATTATAGTCAATGTACATAACTTTTCAATGCTTTCAGCTCTCTCTAGTGCATGTTTACAATCAGCCAGTTTGCAAAATCTCACTTTCTTATTAGATGATGGTGCAATGTATCCCTTCTAGGCATATTACACAACTGTTCCAGAATCTTCGATTTGCTCTTCTTGGAGAATCATCCAAAACTTCATACACGTTATGAAGCACTCCAGGAGGAATGTTCATAAAAGTCTTCAAGAAATGTCGAGACCAAACGTGAACCTCAATTTCCGTCATAGCTCTTGAACAGAAATTCAGAAGAATCATCTTACAGTAAAACGTTTACTGCCATTATCGGCGGCAATGCTGGATACAGAGTACAGGAGTTATTGCAGTCTGAAGTGGATACAAGATTACAAAACATCGAAAGTGCCAAAATGTATGATCCTTTCATAATCTAACGATCGCTTTTATGACCGGACAAGTTACATCAAAATCAAAGTGATTAGTGTATAGAACTTTCTTCAATAAAGTAATTTTCGTTCTATCCCGTTTGGATGAAATTGTTATGAACAAGTATGAGACTATTAGAAAAACTATTAATCCACTTGGAACAGGTTTGGATTGCATCAGCAAATTCTTTCATATTCTTTACCTGAGTTGTTATTTTAACTCTGGTACTTACATAAATATAATCATGTGCAGTACCGAAAGGTCATGTCACGTTGATATTTAACACATTATGTAATAATTAAGCTTAGAAATTGGGACAGGCAAATTTACTCCGCCACAATATGTAAACAATTAAACGAATTATTTTTTAACATTTTGTAATTAGCATAACTAAAATAACATATACTGATAAATATACATTAGTGGCTGCATTAAGAATCGTGTAAAAGTTCATCTTGATTATATATTTTATAAAAAGTTCACATTCATCTTAAAAATATAATAGTGTCATAATTTCTTTTAACAGAAATTTATTATGGTGGCAATCAGAGTTTATGACAAGGATGACGTAAGCGCCGATGATCTTGTTGGAGAAATACAACTGACACTGAAATTGGCCCCGGCAGCAAACAATTCTACAGCCACGTTTGTGAAGTCATCAGAGAACTACAATGGCCACATGTAAGCTTGAAATATCCGCGAAATCAGCTTGTTATTATCTGATTCTGAATAGTCAAAATCTGTCGCATTACCTGTGACATTGTTGTAGGGAGTTGCATAAATTATCCCTTCTTGTATGTAGAGAACTCACACTCGAAAGTATAATGTAATTTTAATGGAGTAAACAAAATATAAATGCTTAACTCGTTTAGGCTTGAGAAATAGAAAATTAATTATGCAACATACATGCACACAAACAGGCACACAAATCATTAAGTGTGAAGGACCTCATAACGAAACACAAACTAACTCCCTTTATTTTTTTTTAAATCAGCCTTTCGTCTTCGCGGAGTTCTCGACATTTGTCGTAGGGGTCTCATTGTTTTAGATTATGTTTTTGGTTGCATGGAGCGGGCGTGCACATTAAGGTATATACGTTATTTCCGGTGAGAGTGGCAAATATGTTTGTTCGTTTTGTCGATATTCACAAGAAATCTCGGTTAAGGCACTCATTATTTTTGTTATTATCGTTTCTATTTTTCATACTTTCGTCCTGTCACCTACAGACACTTACCTTATAATACTGTTTTTTAAATTAATTTATAAAATGGCAGTTACAGATTATCTGTAATCATTCTAATCGTACTGATGCATCATATCAGCCAATAAACAACATTCTTTTATTGCAACACTATCCATAATTATCAACATCATGAATTCAGTAACAGTTGCATTTTATTTTTCTTCTCATCAAACACTTTTTTTGTCCAGTATTCAATATGCATATCGGGCTTACTGCAATTCGAATCAATATGGCGTGGCTTGTGACGTCTCTTGCATCGCGCGGAATGATTCCAAGGGACACTACTCGTGCAGTGATGAAGGACAGAAAATTTGTCACGCGGGTAAACAGATCTCTCTTTCATTTAATTATATTAAGCTTTCTAAGCAAAGATAAGTACTTCCAAAGTTAAGTCGTTTATTCACATAAATAAGTAAATGTGATTGATCTGTTCACAGAGTTATTTATATGCAGTCGATACAATTACTTTTATAAAATGTTTACTGTTTGGGAATTGTTTTAAATAAATCATTTATTTGCAGCTCCCCATATAATCGTGCTTTTCCCTCTGACACTAGATAAATCAAATAATTTGTTAGCAAAGCAAATTTAGTCCAGTTTTCTTTGCAACAGTTATTTGATTTTTTGTTATATTGATATTTGATAACAGTCATATTGGAAACATGACATACTTGTTATACACAAGTATCCTAGATTTTTTTAAAGCCATTTCTTTTTAAAGATTTGAAATTGAGTACATTTATTTTCCCCATCACTTTAACAAATCAAGGTTACGTGTCCACAAACTTAACAACAATCATCCATACTAATTAACCTGATATCCTATATCATGCAACATATTATAATTGTTTCCAATAAAAAACAGATTTTATTCACATAGGGGTGAAAATGTTACTTTGCAAGTAATTTTTGTCAATATATGTACGTCGGCAATAGAATGCAGACAGAAAGAGAGAGAGAGAGAGAGAGAGAGAGAGAGAGAGAGAGAGAGAGAGAGATGTATTTGTACGATGTATGTATTCTGGTCAAATTGTGTTCAGTGTGTATTCTGAGGTCAACCTTTCCACATTTATCATTGATGACGTCATTTTTGTTGTAGGGTGGGAAGGCAAAAACTGCACTACAGACATCAATGAGTGCACAACAAAACAAGGTATCTGCAGCAACAACAACAACACGAATGACACCGCTAGCAACGTTGCTTGCATTAACACACCAGGATCATATCACTGCGAGTGTGTGACAGGCTGGAAGGGAGATAACTGCACGACTGACATCGATGAGTGCTCAAACTCCAATCAGGCGATTTGTCAGAATGGTGGAACATGTAGTAACAATGAGGGATCATACACGTATAAATCAAATATTTTTCTCTCAAATTCTGAATTAACTTTGTTAAACAATTTGTTCTTACTGTTTTGACGAAAGTTCATTTTATTAACAGAATTCCAAAACACTGAAAGTTAAAATTGATGGTTGTCAACAAAGTAATATTTATATATTTTTTCAAGTTAGCTTTACTGAATTTTCTTCTTTCTTTATCTTAAAAACAAATATGGCTTAAAAGTCATATCAACTCTAAATACTTGTTCTTTAGACAATCATTAATTAAATAACGCATAATGTACATTGTTACGTGTCCAGTTTTTACTTATAGACCCTGCTTAGGAATTTATAGACTTTTAATTTAGCAATTTAAATTAATTTCTCCTCGTTATCCTAAACAGACTGGTTGCTCAAATTCATCTTTCGCCTCCTATGAAAATGCGTTTTGTAGTAGAGACAAACAGATTCTCGAACAGACAAACTTGCGTACAATAGCCGGCTTGGAAACCGTTAAAACTCTCTTAAATAATTATGCATTCAGAATGTTACATTTAGCTCAATCAACTCCCATCCAAACCACGATTAGGTCTATATATGCATAAAAATCACTACGAAAGAGGTCTTAACAAATAAAAGAATTTAATAATTAACATTTAACAATAACAATTTAGTTATGAAGACACAGCTTCGGATTTAGAACTAAGGCACTATATCGGTGCTATTATTCGATACGTTACAGTTCAATGTTATGGGAAAGTTTTGCACGATACAGTTTCTGATTCGGGTACATCGAACAGGCACTTATCTGGCTCAATGGAGTCTTGATATACACGTGGTCTTAAGGCCAACTTGATCCTTTCCACATATCAAGCGATACATACGTCGGTACTTATCAATAGCTTCAGTAGCCCATCGTCTCTCGAGAGTTCATGACACAGAATTTGGTCAGAATCCGTCACATACATGCAAACACAAATCAGAGTTAATTTTAAAACAAATGAAACAGCATAACCAAAATTCAAGTAGACGACATCTGAGAAACGAGATAAAATACGAGTCCAAATGGTATATAACCACTTGAGAAAGTATTTTCTGTAGTGTTAACTCTACAGACGTGAAACAAAAACATGCATAAAGTTAAATACTTTGAAAGTGAAGTTTCAGTTTGTCTTGCTACAATCTTCAATTTCTGAATGTACCCCACATTAGTAACAAGGAACATAACTACATATTGCATATATATTTTTATAAATAGACAAAAAATATTCCTTTTTGACCCAGCCCGGATATTTTTTTAAAGTAAAACCTTCACCGTATGTTCATTTACACACGGAAAATTGTTTGCAATTTACTGCTGCTTTTGGATTAAATAAAGATATGGTGGTTGATACCTTAATGTGGAAGGCTGTGTACAATGCTTATTGTTTTGTGTTTACATATGGGACTGTCGCTTTTGGCAAATGATCGTGATCTCTGTCTGTTTAAAATCGCGCGGCACTGTAAACCTGTCAGTGCTAATGTGTAGTGCTGTGTTACATGCTTTTATCTTTGTTCAATGTTTTAGGGAGTTATTAACTAAAGTTGACATTTATGTATTTAGATAGGAAATAGTTTATAGTTTTATCGTTGTACAATGTTTTAGGGAGTTATTAACTAAAGTTGACATTTATGTATTTAGATAGGAAATAGTTTATAGTTTTATCGTTGTACAATGTTTTAGGGAGTTATTAACTAAAGTTGACATTTATGTATTTAGATAGGAAATAGTTTATAGTTATATCGTTGTACAATGTTTTAGGGAGTTATTAACTAAAGTTGACATTTATGTATTTAGATAGGAAATAGTTTATAGTTTTATCGTTGTACAATGTTTTAGGGAGTTATTAACTAAAGTTGACATTTATGTATTTAGATAGGAAATCGTATATAATTTGTATTTATATATTTTTGTATGATGTTTTATTTTATTTTTGTGTATTTTGGGGAGTTATTCATGTGAGAATTGGTTTTACATGGTTCATGAGCATAGTTATTTATTTTATTTCCTAGCTTATCTTGTAAATTATACGTTATGAAAGAGTTCTATTTAAAGAGTAATTAATGTAGTTTCCTTAGATACTATAAGCATTATATAACACTAAGAAGTTTAGGAGTAAATTATATATAAATGTAAGTTAGAAAAGCACAGTTCAGATCATTAGGACGTTTAAACGAGCAGTTCCTGTGGCCGGCAAAGAGGGGTTTGCTTGGCAGCCCGCGCTAAGGGTATATTGCTGTGGCCAAAGTGTCTGTTGGAGCGTTGTCTTTGAGAGGGAAGTAACGAAAAAGAGAGAATGTGTTGGTGGGCCAACACAGTCGAGTCCCAGGAAGTAAAGGATCACTCATGTTAAACACAGTATCGTGTTGTGATTTCTTGCTGTGGCTATCGTCAAGCGTGTGATGTATTGTCCTCCATCATCTTCATGTTTTTCAACTCTGTGACGGATTCTGGCAAATTCTGTGTCATGAACTCCTAACCCAGTTTTGCTGATTCAAAATCAACTT
The DNA here is from genome assembly GCA_028829895.1 of Sinotaia quadrata. Taxonomy (NCBI): domain Eukaryota; kingdom Metazoa; phylum Mollusca; class Gastropoda; order Architaenioglossa; family Viviparidae; genus Sinotaia; species Sinotaia quadrata. The sequence goes on along the minus strand of CM054178.1, from coordinate 40,335,662 downwards.
TTGAATCAAATTCTTTGTTAAAGCTTTTCCCGTGTTGCACCAGTATCGAGAAGCTAGCAAAGAGGTCAAGTGTATTATGTAACTTTAGACCATTGTCCAGCAATTTCGAATCAACAACATACCATGTGATCAGTCACGTGACGCATTCAGTACAGTTTAATAAATACGATAACGCGCGGTAAAATTGTCACTCGCACTCACAGACCCGGTCGACACACAAGTCAGCTACCTAAGCTAGTCACCGCCTATTTGCCGAGTCATGCTAGAAACCCGTTGCTTGAAGCAGTAATCTACTTTTGAGAGGTAACACGTCTACTTCTTACAAATATTATTGAATTTGTTAATTGTATTTTGTATTTGAATTGATGTATGTATTTTGTACAGGATTATCGCATTCTAGCCAAAGTACGTGATTCAATTGTAAATGACAAATCTAAAGGTTTTATTTTTAAATTATTGTAACCTTTTCTTATCTTTAATTTGTATAAATTTTAAATTCACTAGTGCCGCAGGAATGTCTGTGCACGTTGCGAATTACTTTGTAATTCAAATTGTTTCCTTGCGTATAATTTTTATGCTAATTTGTAAAGCGCTCATGCTTAATTTGAATTATTCCTTTGTGTGAATCCCAATTTTTAATGCTGTAAATGTTTGGAAATTCATACGTTCATGTAATGTTAAATGTAACATATGTGAACCGCACTGTATCGTTAAATATGATTATATTTAAATTGTAAATGACATGATAGTCGAAGATTCTAAATTCAGAGCATTTAAATATCAATCACGTGCTTGGGTTTGCGAACACAAACGCAATCGCTCATGGTAATCAATTTTGTTTCCAGAGCGGGTTTCTTGTTCTTCATACTTCTTCTTGATTCTTGTTCTACTCGAACCTACTCATGGGCCATATGTCGACTCGCATGTCTTCATATCCCTTGCCTACGTTTTACGTTGGCGCACGTTGTGTTAATCTTGGACGGACGATGACGAAAGGGCCGGCCGCCATTGATTAACGATTCTTCACCTACATTCGATGCCTAGCGCAGTAACTGAGTGGACGGTTGACTGTTGATGCTACGGGCAGTACCAGCGATGAATCAAAGTGATGTGGACCAGATCTAACCAGTTTGGAGACCACGTGGCATTCATGAGCACAGAGAGGTAATGAGTTGTTCTCCTGAGACCAAAAGACTATTGGGCAACTAACTTTCTATAAACAAGTGACTGTAACTCATTATAAGCATTGATTTATTTGCTACTGTTTAAATCTAGACTTCGTGCTCGTAATTAATTGTTATCGTTACATGTTAAATATTAAATTTATTTTTATACTTTGTTAAAAACCTCTTTCGTAGTGATTCTTATGTATATAGACCTAATCATGTGGATTGGATGGGGGACGATTGAGCTAAATGAACGTTTTGAATGCATATTAATTTAAGAGAGTTTTAACGGTTTCCAAGCCGGCTATTGTACGCAAGTTGTCAGTTCGTAAATCTGTTTGTCTTGACTACAAAGACGCATTTTTAACTTAGTCGAATGATAATTTGAGCAACCAGTCTGTTTAGGGTGAAGAGAGGGAATTAATTTAATCAAGTAAATTAAAGTTTCCATAAAATCCTAAGCAGAAGGTCTATAAATAAAAACTGGACACGTAACAATCTCACCTCCTGTGGTGACCCACTGCACTTCTACAACACGTACATCTAACATCCCCTCTCATTAAAATATATTTAAAAATTGAGTAAATAAAAAACGTATCTTCACGTACAGGTGTAACTGTACCAGCACATGGACTGGTCAGAACTGTTCACAAGATGTCGATGAATGCACTAACACAACCTTGTGTCAGCATTATCCTGGCAAGAGAATGTGCCTCAACATGGCGGGTTCCTTTCAATGTTTGTGCCAGACAGGATGGAAGGGAGATAACTGTTCATCAGACATCGACGAGTGCAATGAAACTGTGTGCTACAATGGAGGAATTTGCAACAACACGTATGGATCTTATTTGTAGGTTCATTTTTTATTTTTTTCATTATTTAATTTGTCTGTCACCTGCTCGAATGTACAGCTTACTACATTTTATATTTAGTGAATATTATATATACAGCTTTCTAGAAAATTACTGAATATTATATATACAGCTTTCTAGCTCTGTAAGTAACGCTAAAGCATCCTTGACTTTATGGCACATTTTTTTTCACCTGAACGTCGAGCATATTTTTTTTAGATTTGGGAGATTTTCTTAGCAATGCTAAAGCGTCCTTGATGTTCGAGCATATAGGAGTTGGTTTGTTTCATATAGCTAGCTTTATGTTGCATTTTCGCATTCATGGGAAGGGGGATAAGGAGGATAAGGGAGGAAGGAAAGAAGAGAGGAAGGAGGGAATGAAGCTCTGCCTTTTTTGTATCTAACACAAAAGCATACTTGACCTTCAGGCTTGTGGGCATTTTCTTTCACATGGCCATCTTGCATTTTCCCGTTAAAAATACTCATCAAAAATTGACGGTCAAGGTATTATAATCAAACACGTGGGATACTTTTTGAGACTCATGGAAGATTTATATTGCATTGTCACATTAATAGTAACGGGGAGGAAAAAAGGATTGAAGGAAGGAAGTTTTCACACTGCCAGCTTTATACCGCATTGTTGTGTTCATGAAACAGAGATAACATCAAAGTTCTCTTCAAAGAAACCCAAAGATCAAGGTCATCTGGTCTTCGAATTTTCACTCGCATTGTGACATAATCAAGCCTTCCAATGAACAAATTCATTTATTTTCCTAGCAATGCATTAATTTTAATTTTCCATAAGTTATATGACGGTTGGCAAATACTCAAGTGTATATATATATATTGAGTGTGTTTGTTTGTGTGAGAGAGAGAAAGAAAGAAAAGAAAGAAAGATATTGATTGGTTGATTCATTCATTAATTAGGTGAGTGGCTGACTGATCGATTGGCCAGGTTTGTGACTGATTGATTGATGAACTGAATGATTGGTTAGGTCGGTGACAGATAGAATGACTGATTGCTTAGCTTGGTGACTGATTGATTGACAGACTGATTTGTACTTTGCATCTACTTCAGTCCAACTGTGTTATTGTCATGGAGCATATTATTAATCGTACAGATGTGAATGTCCCAGCAACTGGACTGGAATAAATTGCACTGAAGATGTTGATGAATGTTCCAATATTTTGCCCCAAAATGAAACTTGCAACCTACTTCCTGGCAACCACACGTGTGTCAATACACCAGGCGCTTTCCATTGTGAGTGTGTGGTGGGGTGGAAGGGAGACAACTGCACGACAGACATTGACGAGTGCTCAGAGTCACAACGTACAGTGTGCTACAATGGGGGTGTTTGTAGCAACGAACCCGGCTCGTACAGGTGTGATGATTGATTTCTAAAGTTTTGTTTTTCATGACTCGTTCGTTTCACTCTTTCCTTGCCAGAGATATAATAAAACTAATAAATCATTTTATATTTTATTTTATTTTATCGTGTTTCTTTTTACCAATGCTGATCATCCATGTCTAAACTTTTAAATACTCGGGACCTTACTTAATACTCTAATGGAAATTACTCAAAATCTGATACGCCCTGAATGTGCTTCTATATTGAGTGGTCCGACTGATGTCGGGATTCCAGAATTAGTAAAGGGAGACAGGTCCCTCCAAGACTAACGTCCCAAGACGACAGGCTCCACACTAGAGAGGAAAGAAGCTAACAGAATCACTATCACTACCGCAGTAAAATTGTGTTTATTATAAAAATTAAAAAAATATTTTATGGCTTAGCGATTTAACATGAACTTGAACTTCATAATTGCTTCGAGTTGAACTCTTTTTCCTTTTCCTTTTAACAATTCCTCCCCTCTCATTCTCCTTACTATTTTCTCTCTACTTCTTTCTCTCTCTTCCTTTTCCTTTCTCTCTTTTCCCCCACTCTCTCATTATCTCTTTACTTCTCTCTCTCTCTTTCTTTTCCTTTCTCTCATTTTCTAGATATCTCTTATCTCTACCGAATTCTTGTTTAATACACAAATTTATATTAATAATTTAATTTATTTATTTATATTTCTACATACAGATGCGATTGTCCGAGAAATTGGACAGGACAGAATTGTACAGAAGATGTGGACGAATGCAATGCTACACTTGTGGAAACCGAGTGCAAGAAATTTCCTGGGAACTGGGAATGCACTAATTTCCCTGGTTCCTACATATGTCTGTGTCTGTCAGGCTGGCAGGGAGATAACTGTACCGATGACATCAATGAATGTTCTTCTCCTAGCCAAATGCCTTGTTATAATGGCGGCGACTGCATCAATCTAAACGGATCGTATAGGTATTATACATCATCTTTCTTTCTCTCTCTCTCTCTCTCTCTCTCTCTCTCTCTCTCTCTCTCTCTCTCTCTCTCTCTCTCTCTCTCTCTCTCTCTGTCTACCCAGTTTTATCTTTCATCTGTCTATCCATTCGACAAAAAATGTCATCCTAACCATTTTTTCTCATATACCATATGTAGTCATTATCATAAAATATTCTCATTATGTTACTTCGTTTATTCCTTATCGTAATCAAATCAATTTTCCTGCAGTTCAGTTAGAGAAAAAGATTGTGGTTTGGTTTGCCTAGGCACTTAAATATATCCTGTTTTATTCAGGTGTGAATGTCCCAGTAACTGGACAGGTCAAAACTGTAGTGAGGATGTAGACGAGTGTGCCATTTTCTCTATGGGTTCGTCTTTGTGTCTGGAAATGAACAAACAGTGCCAGAACACCATTGGCGGATTTGTATGCGCATGCGGTAAGGGCTGGAAGGGAGATAACTGCACTGTTGATGTGGATGAGTGCCGGTAACAATTTCCTTTACGATAAATTAAATTACAATTCGTCTCTCTGAAAATGTGACACCCAATCACTCACACACAAACACACTATTACAACTATTAATAGTATACCTTTTTCACGAATTCTGTTGATGTCGGTTGTGCGCTAAGGTCTTGGAATCTTACCGAATATTATCACCCAGAAAAGCAGGATCGAAACTAGAGAATGTAATGCAACATTAAGACAGTATTCAGATTGTAGTATCAAAGCTAAGAGAGAGCATGAAGGACTGGTTAGATTAGTCCTCATGTCAAACTAAATTGCGTTAACAAAATACAAGTCCTTAATTATTACAAGATTCCTGTAACCAACTCAAGAGTCGATTGATATTATTATTCAGTCTCTTTCTACCACTTCTATTTGACTGTCGGTTGTGATCCAAGGTCTCGGAATCTTACCAAGATTCTGGGAGATCCAAATTTTTGCATAGGATGTGGGCACTTCAGCAGAGCGCTGCTTTGAGCAGTGGAGCGAGTCTGTGGTTTCCTGGGAGTTTATCAGATAACCCTCCAACTCAGATGTTATGTTCCCTAAAGCTCCTATCACTACAGGAACCACTTCTGCCTTTACATTCCAGAGTCTCTGGATTTCTAATCTGAGGTCTTGGTACTTTTCTATTTTTTTTTCTTTTGTTCTATGTTTCCATCACTTGGAATAGCAACATCAATGATTGTTGCTGTTCTGTTAGACTTATTGAGAACTACAATGTCCTATCTTCGTGCAGAAATCACCCGATCTGTTCTTATCTCGAAGTCCAACAGTATTTTAACTTCTTTTGTGTCGGTGACTGCTTCTGGTTGATGCATCCATGCTCTTTCTGGGGTTTTTATGCCATAGTTCTCACACAGATTTCTATGTATTTTATTTTTGCCACTTCGTTTGTTGCTTGGTGTATTCTGTTCCAGCCAGAACCTGACATCCAGATAGTATGTGCTCTGTTGTCTAAGCCATTTATATGCAGAGTCTACATTTAGAATCATTTGAAATTTTCATGATTTTCGTTTTGTGTGATTTCGTGTTCAGTGCTTGGTCTTGTGTAACTGTTATGGGTGCTTCTGTTTTTGTTTACAATCCTGCCTCTTTCAATTATTTGTACGTTGATTACTTTGTTGATATTTCATCGGCTTGTCGTACATACTGGCCATTGAGATGTTTTTGGCTCCATGTATGTGCTAGTGCTTGCTTCGTTGTTTTCTTCCATGTTTCTTTGTCTGTTTCTGGGGCTGGAATAGTCCACACATTTTTACTGCTTCTTTCAGTGGATCATCTTTGTTGTTTTTCCCGATGTAGTCCACAAGACCAATGACTTCTCCTACAATGACATATTTGATTTTCTTGAGACCTCGGCCTCCCATTTTCCGAGATTCATAGAGCCTGTCTACATGTGCTTTGGGGTGTAAGGTTTTATTATTGTGAGTAGTTTTCTTGTTTTTCTGTCCAGTTCATTTATTTCATTTCCTGTCCAATCTATGACACCTCCAGTGTAGCTTACTACAGGTATTGCGTATGCGTTAAGGGCTTGTATTTTGTTCGCCCCATTTAGCTTGGACTTCAGAACTTGTCTAATCCATTTTTCATACTCTCTCTTAACTTTGGACTTCACCTCTCTTCTTATTTTCTTGATGCTGTAGTATCCCAAGATACTTATATCCCTTGAACATTGAAACATCTTTGATTTTTCCGATGTCGAATTGTAGACCCTCTGTTGTTTTGACCTTGCCTTTCTGGATGACAATTCGTCCACATTTCTCAAGGCCGAATTTCATGTTGATGTCCTCACTGCAGATCTTGACAGTATTGATCAGGGATGTGATGTCACGTTCATTTAACAGTACAGCTTGATATCGTCCATGTACAGTAGATGGCTGATGACCCGTCCTGCTTTCATTTTGTATCCTAATCCTGTTTTCTGGATCACTTGACTGATTTCAGGATTCAGAGCAATGCAGAACAGCAGTGGTGATAGGGAATCATCTTGGAAGATTCCACAGTTTATTTTTATGTCTTCAATAAATGTGTTGTTGCATGTTAGGGTGGTTTTCTAGTTTTTTCATTAACTCCTGTATTAGGCTCAATATTGATGGCGCTACTTTGTACAATTTTAATGTTCCAATTATCCATGAATGTGGGACTGAGTCATAAGTCTTTTGATAGTCAATCCCTGCCATTGCAAGATTTGTTCTTCGTTTCTTGCTGTCAGTAACTATTGCCTTATCAGTTGCCAATTGGTCCTTTGTTCCTCTGCTGTCTGGTCTAGCACCCTTTTTTTTCATTGGTTAGAAGTTTGTTTGTTTCAAGGTGAGTCATGATTTTGTCAGCTATAATTCCTGATAGTAACTTCCAGGTGGTTGATAGGCATGTGATTGGACGATAGTTGGTGTTTGGCGCTGTGCCTTTCTGTGGATCTTTCATAATCAGACTTGTTTTTCCTTTTACCATCCATGCTGGTAGGGTTCCTGGTTTGTTTAATATGTCTTGCAGTTGTTCACCAAGTCTGCCATGTAATGAGGTAAGATGTTTCAGCTAGAATATTTGTACATGGTCTAGGCCTGGGGCTTTCCGGTTTGCCATCTTTCGCACCTTCTTCTTGATGTCTTTCTCACTGATTGTGAAGGTGCATTGTTCAGGTGTCTCATTATTATTATTATTATTATTATTATTATTATTATTATTATTTTTATTATTATTATTTATTTTTATTATTATTATTATTATTATTATTATTATTATTATTATTATTAACGATTTGTCTTTTATAACTTTAACCGTTCAGCTAGCATCTATGAAAACCAATGTTCATCAAATAAACAATAAACATTTAATTTTCATGGCAATGATCTGAGGCAGAAAGCGACCATTTCTTTTGCGAAAAATAAAGAAAGGCATATGTATCTAATCAGTGCTGCATAACTTTCATTTCTTTGTTAAATTTTTATTATTCTAGATGTCAACTTTACCGGGTGGGGAGTAATAATTTTAAAAGATCACTTTAAAATGCAATGGTGAAATTAAAGGACTATTCCGATTATAAACAACTGAATGGTATTTAAATCAAGTATAAATGTAATGTGTTTAAAGTTTATCAAATGAAATCGGGTAATTTGTTCAACGGAAATATATTTTCTATTTGTAATGTTTAAAATAGCCATATTTTTGTTAGAATTCAATTATGTTTTCTCGGAAACGATTTTGAGAATGTATTAATAAAACAATACCGTATTTATTCCCATTGACTCCTTGCCTCACAGGATTCGCGGGAGACCTTTCATTTTCGTTTGATGTTCTCAGTCTTGTTTGATTCCGGTGGGGTTTTCTTTCTCTGGTATCCAGGGAGAAACCATTGGTGTAGTGTGTTGCTTGTTGTCATGGATGTTGGCTATGGTTCTGCTTTGGCGTCTAATCTTGTTGAATTTTTGTTTGTGTAAAAATCTCTTTACAATTTGGAAGGGTATGACAAAAACAGATGTCATCACTGCAAGGCGTGTTCCTGATCAGTTATGCTGTTAATCATTTTATTCTGGGTTTTGAAACCTGTTACACTTTTGTGTGTTGCTAATTCAGTTATCGTGATATCTTTTCTAATTTATAGATTCTGTTTTGCCTTATATTATCAAAGTTGATCATATCCAAATACAAGCTGTAAAGAAAAACGCGGGTAAACTTTAACAATAGTTCGTGATTTTTTAAAAGCAAATTTGAATTCGAAGTATATTATAGCTTATATATTATATATATCTCATTTTTAACATTCAAATTGAAATGAATCATCTAAACTGAATATATTTTATATTTTATAATCTACTTAATAAACGTCAGGTTTTTTTTTCATCCCACCCGGCCGCTCTGTTTTCAATTTGCTTCTTGTGTCGTTTTCTTACTTGTGTGTGCGCGCGCACAAGACATGCATTTATTTACTTTGACATCTAAACACCTGAAATAATGTTTACTTCTTACAACAGATTGATTTGATACATATTAATGATTGAAGACTTTTTCTGTAGTGAAACGATAAAGAAATTGATTTATTACTTGTTAATGATTGAAGACTTTTTCTGAAGTGAAACGATAAAGAAATTGATTTGTTACTTGTTAATGAATGGAGACTTTTTCTGTAGTGAAACGATAAAGAAATTGATTTATTACTTGTTAATGAATGGAGGCTTTTTTCTGTAGTGAATCGGTAAACGAATTGATATGTTACTTGTTAATGAATGGAGACTTTTTCTGTAGTGAAACGATAAAGAAATTGATTTGTTACTTGTTAATGAATGGAGACTTTTTCTGAAGTGAAACGATAAAGAAATCGATTTATTACTTGTTAATGATTGAAGATTTTTTCTGAAGTGAATCGATAAACGAATGTCCGAATGGGACCGAATGCATCAACACAATGGGCGGTTTTAATTGTGATTGCCCATGTGGACGGAAAGGAAAAACTTGCTCGGAACACTTCCCTGAGAGTAAGTTCTCTTTATTTTCAAGGACACTTCGTAATCTCGTTGTCTGTATTTCCTTAGTTTTATTTGTTTAAATATTTCGTTTTGTCTCATTCGTTCATTCTTCCTTTTGTCTTTCCATTTTTCTATCTGTCTGAACACGGTATCTTGTTTTATCTCATCAGTTCGTTTGTCCTCATACTTTTAACTCCAATTCTGACTGCATAAGAATTGTATATCGTTTTGTAAATATTTCAAATCCGTCTATATGTACTTGTGTGGTATATGCGTTTGACTGTCTGTAAATGCATCTATATCAGACTGACAGTCTATTATGCATGCAACATATGTCAATTTGTCTGTAAATGCGTAATATATCGGTCTGAATGAGTGATGTATCTGTCACACACTAAATGCATGTGTATACGCCTGTCTGTCAATGCGTACTTTATCCATCTGACTGTAAATGCGTAATATATCCAAATAATTGAGTATGAAAGTCTGTAATTGTGCATTTTGTATATCTCACTGTTATTTGTCTTTCTTTTCCTTCTACCCAACTGTTTGTGAGTTCACGCTCTCGATATCAGTATGTCTGTCCGTTTGCTGTCTGCTAGGTTGTTCGTCAGTCTATTTCTACTTAACTACGTGTATGTATGTCTCTTTATTTATCAATCTTTCAATGCCTGCCTGCCTTTCAGTTCGAATATCCCTTTTTCTTTCCTGTCTATAAGAGAGTAGTTTTTGTTTTTGTTAATCTGTCCACACATCCGTCCAACTACATGAGTAACTATGCGGTAAACTAATTACATTATTATTATTAGTAGTAGTAGTAGTTATATTATTATTATTGTTGTTGTATTTTTTTCCATGGCAACTCTTGCATCGCTGAGTTTGCAGTATAGTATCTGTCCATCGGTAGAGCTTACTTTTCCCCGCGTATTCAGAAATGAAGTATTTTAACTTCAATGAGGCAATTGGTTCACTTTTGATATGCTGACTGTAAGACTTCACAATTACTGAGCACAATCATTCATAACAGGTAAAGAAAACGCGCGGCTTCCGAATAAAGCAGAGACATACTAAGCCAAAACGGATACTTCAGCCTATGACTTTGGTCATCCCCGCCTCTTTTATGCTCACACTGGTTTGGACGAGTTCATTTACAGCCATGCGACGCTAGGGAGGGGTGGGGGAGAAAGAACGGGTGGTATAATGGAACTAAACATTTATTTCAGTAATTAACTTTAGAAAATTTTAAGCAACAAACGAGAAAAACAGTAAAGTAAGAAAATTGTAAACACAGTTAAGTTCGAACAAATTAACACCCCAAATTGCCCATTTGAACTGAAAATGCAAACTATGTAAAATAATGACTCAAAAGCAACAAACAATGATTTGAAATGACCGAAACCTAAAAATAAAAGTTGAATCGTGCCGGAAATAACAAAAATGCAACAACAACAACAAAATTAAATGAGTTAGCAAAGAATCTTAAATGAGCTTTTTTTTATGAAACATTTATATTTACTTGCGCAATGTTTCAGGATGACCCCCCCCCCTCCAAAAAAAAAATGCTAAATCCTATCCCTGATGATTAGAAATCTAGGAATCTATTTAACAAATTAAATATTTATGCTATACTTTGATAGACGACTGATGCTAGAGAGAGAGAAAGTAAGTGATAAAGGGAGATAATGAATTGGACTAAGACAAAGAATGGTAGAAGAATCCCTATGTCCTATCTCAGTGTTTTAGGCCCATACCTCCGTCGCATGCTAGAAAATTAAGAGCACCTGTTTCGACAATGAGATGAGACATGACCAGTGTTTCAATGGTACACAGAAATGATGCATATTGTGGTCGAGCAATGTATATGTGTTATCTGTGTTGTGCAAATGTGTGTGCATGCGTGTGTCGCTTCTCCCATGACCATGAACACAAAACATTTCTGCATTACATCGAAGCCGATCAAGTCGTGGTAGTGTGCTGACCGTATTCTGCAATGGCTAATTAAAAGAGCCAGATACAGGCCATTGATCCAAGTGATGCGACCATAAGTCTATAAGAGTTTAATCATTGCAAGTAATCTAGCAACTTTGCTAAGAATGGCACGGCTTGAGGAACTTGAGCGACATATTAATCAGAGCTGCTGAGCACAAAGAAAGAACTTATTGCAATTAAAGAATGATTTGCTATCACATATGTAACTACATATTACATATAGAACGACCCATTAAAATAAAATATGCATATAATAGACCGTAGATAAACTGAATGAATTACAAATGTTTATGTTGACAAGGAGGCAGTCCGATGGATAAACAAACGAATGTAAGGGTAGTTAGTTATACAGGTTTGGGTGGATAGATATATAGGCGGAAAGATAGGAAGTTTTATAGATAGAAAGAAATTAAGAAATATGCAGAATGGTAAAGTGTCGGGAATACCTCTACTTCTAATGGAACCAGGAACAAAAAAAAAACAATAATTATTTTATTTTAATGGAATTATAATCACTGGACTCGATGAAAATTCTATTAACATAAAGAAAACAACACCGAGAAGGATAACAAAAGAATTTGGTGTAGTTAAATAGATTACAAATAATAAGTAAAATATATTAATGTGTTGTCCTCCTTAGTGATGACGATACTGGATGTAGAAAAGCCATAACAAATAATATGCAATAATATAACAATTGAAGTGATAATAGTAAGACAGGAATTCAAGTGACAAATAAGATAGAGGGTTAGTCTTCAGAATATAATTTATTTTATTTTAAAAACATATTATTTACTTATTTAAAAGGAAGCTTATAGTCAATGGACAATGTCCAAATATAAGGTGACAAAAAAAACCCCGAACAAAAACCCTATAATAAAATATCTCTTAACAAACATGTGAAATGGTAATATGTTTTTGAAACTAAATGCTCTGACATTCAAATGACATTAATCATTAGTATTGGTTTACTAAAAGAAATTACATCAGCACATACATGAAGAATGAATTTATAAACATGCATTTTCAAATTAGTACCAAGTGTCAGAGTTGGTCCTGCTAATAAGATGACTGTCTGGAGGACATTACTATAAATCATTATGGTCTGTCAATATGCTGCTCGTAAGTAAACTGAAATTCGTTCTATTGACCTTCGGGGTAACTAATTGTTGTTTGTCTGTGTGTTTAGTCTTTGCTTCTCTGTTTGTTACACTTTAGTAATTCTTTCTCTCCATTATTATTGTCATTTTCTACATTAAGAAAAGATTTGATCGAGTTACTTCACTGTTCTAGACATACGTAAATAAGAACGATGTAAAACTGTTTGATCAGTTCCATTTCTTTTATTTTTCTCAATCTGCAGGCTGTAACGGGAAATCAAATGGTGACACCATCCAGGTTAGTGCTACACTTGACCTTTCTGTGAAACTCAGTAATGTTTCTAATGACTTGGCATCTACTTCAAATACTTCTGTGTGCTATTAGCATGTATTTCTGAGACAAGAATTCTTTTCTTAAATGCAGTTATAATAGTGACATTCTTTGAGCCAACCCCTTAAACGATTTTTCCTAGGGAATCTTGTTCCACACTTTTATGTTTCTAGGATAATTGTAACTTTAATTATCTGTTTTGAAAGGCATTTAGTACAAGATGTACTGTTTTTATAAATATATTTTCAATTGTCATTTTTAGTTTTCATTTGAAACATAATGTTGTACTTCTTTCTCTTGTCAGATCTTCCTGCCAATTATTGTAATTGTTTTCATCGCTATAGTCATCAGTGTCATAATCATTTTGAGCAGAAGACAGAGGTAGGTAACATATTGAGTCTGGTACTATTAAATCGCATTTGCCTTTGTACTCGGCATCTTGGTGTGAGTTTGCTATCTCTTTACTTAGTACAAATGGTACTCTGTGTTTGTGCTGTGTATGTGTGTATGCGTGCGCGTGTATGTCGAATTGGGAGAGAGCAAGTCTAGCAAATAAAAATAAACATGTTTATATTTATTCATTTTGCTATAGTCTGAGTCTACATAGAACTGGCCGCACAAATTAGATTATAGGGCAGAAGTTCAATAGCGATAGGAAGTGTTGTACATGACAGAAGTTTGTTCACGTCAAGTTTCTGTAGATTTCCTGTGGGGCCTTCCTCCTTACTCTGTTCTAGAAGGGTAGTAGGAGGGCATCATGGTGTGAGTTTGCTATCTGTTTACTTAATACAAATGGTACTCTGTGTTTATGCTGTATATGTGTGTATGCGTGCGCGTGTATGTCGAATTGGGAGAGAGCAAGTCTAGCAAATAAAAATAAACATCTTAATATTTATTCATTTTGTCTACTAGAACTGGCCGTACACATTAGATTATAGGGCAGAAGTTCAATAGTGCTAGGAAGTGTTGTACACGACAGAAGTTAGTTCACGTCAAGTTTTTATTAGTTATTTCCCTTTTAAAGTCAGGAACCCGAATGATCACGGAAATACCCGAGACGTAAGTATGATCGTACTATTCGAATAAAAATTAAATAGATTTGCACATTTTTTAGTAATTTAATTTTTGCGAAAATAGCCGAATATCGCACGATAATGATTAAAGAACCGCAGTTTCCCCACCACTGTGTTAGGTCATTAGGTTCAGTGTCGGCCGATGATTACGACTTAAAATAATAATAGATTTATTCCTGGATTGACGGTTATACGGGAGAATATATTTGATTGTGGTTAGCTTATTGGATGAATGAATTGTGGAAGGGTGGATGTACGTGTGTACAGAGTGTGTGCGTAGCGCTTGTTTTGCCGGGCAGCAAAGTAGGTCATCGGCCGCTAGTTTGAACCGCGCGGCGCGGTCTGCTATATAATGTGTATGGCTGTGCCAGTGTGTACATGTTTAACCGCCTTTATTATATTATTCATTTATTAAGTAAAGTTGATGTTTAGATATTTTAATAGTTAGTGGGATTTAGTTTATATTTATATAATTTTGTAAGTTAGTTTATATTGTTTTCTAAGTGTATTTTATGATTTATGTATGTGTACATGGTTTTCCCCTGGCACATGAATATAGTTAATTATTTTATTTTATAATTTATTTTGTGAATTATATTGTAAGGAAGTATTGTATTTAGAGAGTATTTAATGTAGTATTTTTTGATAGTTTAAGTGTTATATAACTCTAGGTAGTTTAGGAGAAATTTATGTTAGAACGAAAGTAGGTTAGCACAGATGTACCCGTTAGCAGTAGTTTTAGTCAGCAGTTCCAGAATTGTTTAGTGGAGTCCCCTTTGCCGCCCGGACTTTTTAGATATATTGTGTGAGAGAGTGTGCGAGAGGGTGGTTCAGCGTTCGTCTTGGTTCGTCTTGGTGCGTTCGTCCTTAGTCGTCTTTGGTCAAGAGAGGAGCGTGGTTGGCGGTATGTCGCCGAAATAAAGATCATGAAAATGTAAACACGTGTTGCGTGTTCTGCCTCTCCTTCTGTGGTTGCCGTATCGTCCCATTGCATCTTCATCGTTTCATCATCGCCTCGCACCCTGGGGTGACCCATAACAACAACATAACACCTCACCCCATCACAGAATGGTTGTGAATATATACATATTTTAAAAAATATAAACTGATGAAGTATAAGAATGGTTGAATAGTAAATGTTACTGCAATGCAAGTTATTTATTTTTAATGCTATTCTAAATTGCTGTAAATACAGGACTGTACGTATATTTATGTCCTACTTAGGAAAATATTTGCGCATATGCATTTGTTAGCTTTCTTTACTTATTTGTTTGTTTTTCTCAGAAGAAAGCGAAAATCAACTTTACACCAGTGTCCGCCTGTGACAGAATTACAGACATTGAGTTCAGACACCGTGACCATTCGAAACAGTCTTTATGGCGTAATGCCAACACAGCAAAACATGGCTACTCTGGATCCGAGGGAAGGTGTCTTAAGCCAGAATTCTGATAAGGACGGCGATAATTTCCAAGAAGACAAAATCATTAACCATGATGTCGACAACGAATATAATATTCTAGAACGTACAACGACACCAGCACAGACTTTGCAAAACACTACCACGAATTCCGACAGTTTAGATTTTAACGTTTATGATCACATGGAGTCTGCTGTGCTACCAGCGAAGGCTAACCCCTACTAGAACGCTAAGGCTTTAAGATAAACCATTTCTAAAACGCAACCTCCGTTTGATCAAGGGAGTTACGCCCATCTCTTATGTCTCGTTTTTTCAAGCAATCATGGTCTGAAAACTGAAAACAATTACAGTGACCTAAAAGGAGCAAAAGCTCCAAAGAAATTAGTTAAGAATTTCATCTCTTGAACTATGGCTTTGAGAACGAAGATAGCAAGTGCGAATTCATTCTGTCAGAATTAGAATCGAAACAATGTATGGAACCATATTTGGACACTTCAAATTTCTCTGGTGCCACTGAAATAATGCCTGGGTGCAGGCAAAACCAAGCATAAGATGATGTTAAAACTAGTTTTGATGACAGCGATGAAGATTCGAACGAGAACTGAATGTGTAGATCAAGTGGGCATTTTTCAGAGGCTCGGCTGCTTTCGATGTTACCATCATCTTTCCAATGACAACACTGGAGATCAAAAAAGGCTCGAGAACATTTTATGAAGCAGAAGTCAAAGACAATTAAGTAAAGTTTGGTTACGATCACCTGGAGACACCTGGAAAGAACCAGAAGAAAAAGAATGATTTAACACATCTCTCTCTCTCTCTCTCTCTCTCTGGTTGTAAATTTCACTTTAACTATCAACTGATTAACATGAAAAAAAGAATATATGTAAAAACATTATATGTGTGTGTGTGTGTGTGTGTGTGTGTGTGTGTGTGTGAAAAGTCATCCAAGTACTCTGTTTTCTATTTCATTCTATATACGATTAATTTTGAATTATAAAAGTACTCTTAGGTTTCTCGAGTCTGGCTAGAATGTCCAATTTACTCTGACTACTGTTTGCCTATATTTATTTCTCTGTTTGCATGCTTGTTTTTCTAGCGCAATTTAAATCACGTTTTCTTATAAATAAATTGACTTATATTATGAGTGAAAATTTATTTGTTCTTCGGATTATTATTTTCCCTTAGACTACCAGCATTAAGCGTGCAACATACAAGTTATAAATGTGGTGCTAGTTGTTATTATCATTATTTTAGTTGTTGTAATTGTTGTTGTTGTTTTTGCTGCTGCTGTAATTGCTGTTGTTTCGTAATATCGGAATAAACTATGAACTTTGCTAAATCATACATTGTACTTTTTTCATTAATATTTTTTTTATAGACAATATACTTTAATTAATTTATTTTATCTCAGGATCCTTTCACTTCTTATGATTTGCTAGACAGGATTCTTTCTTTTCTTTATTATCTTTGATAGACAGGGTACGTTCTTTTCTTTATTATCTTTGATAGACAGGGTACGTTCTTTTCTTTATTACCTATGATCGACAGAATACTTTCTCTCTATTAATATTTTGATAGGATACTAAGCAAAATACATCACATCTACACTATTGTCTAGATTTAAGCGTTACCTAACTTCTTGAAATTTTAAAATGTTGTTTGAAAGATCGATACTTGATTCAAGAACAAATATCACATTCAAAACCGTTTAGAAATAATGTTTTAGTGTTGTTTAAACAGAAAATAAAATATTTAGCATTTGGAGGAATTATTTCAGATTCCATACTGCTTTTTGGAATAAGATGTACTCACTCTATTGCATTCTGTCTGCCTCTTTCTCCAAGAGTCTCTCTCTTCATGCTTGTCGCCATCTCTCTTTCTTTCGATCTTTCTCTCTATCCCGCTTTTTCTTTTTTCTCTTTCATTTTCTGTCTGCCTACTTGTGTCTTCTCTGCCTCTCTCTCGATATCATACGCTCTCTCTTTCTCTTTTCTTTTCTCTTTATCCTTTCTTTCTCTCTCTCTCACTCTCTCTCTCTTTCTCTCTCCTCTCTCTCTCTCTGTACTCTTTCTTTCATTTTCTTTCTCTCTTTCACTCTCTCTTTCTCTTATTTCTCTCATGTGGTCTCGGACAACATTGGTCAATAATTCACATTCGCTGAGATGTCGGAGACTGGCTGAAAGCAATATCCTTTTGCTTAGCGACGGAACTTGTATTTTGAAACTAAACATACACTAACCTCAGAGAGCTTGTCAAGTTTGTCACGGGATACAACTCTTCCTCTAATATGAAATAATATTTATTAACAAGAGTTGTGCTTTCTATTAATTAAAATAAAATAATAAATAATTGTATATACTGAATGTATGGATGCAGAGAAATATATCAAAATTCTTGAAGTGAATTCGGATGATAAATATAAATTTTGTCATTTGAGTAACTCGTAGTTTATTACAGTATAAAAGTTTAAGGAGAAAATTCTTATAAGTGTTAGTTGTATTGTTTATTTATCTTGTTTATTATATATAACTTTTATCTTTAATAGAAAAAAAAAACAATGCTGTTTAAGTGTTACATTTGGGGCTAATTTAACCACCCTGTTATCACATTAATAATCCGAATTATTAATTATGAATTTAGTTTTAATATTGAGTTTTAATATTGATAACAGTCCCAAGGTCTTCCAACCACTATATTGAATAAAACCGCTTACGTTTATAAGACAATTCATTCAATTCAGTTAACGTTACTTTCTAGGATCGGCGACATTATCTCCATCTTAATTAATTAGCAATCGTCTATATATGTATACACACACACACACTCACACACACACACCAGCTCTCCTCCCAGCCAATCCCAATTAACGGTCGTTGTAAAGGAATTAAGATAATAGTTTGCAGAAAACAAGAAGCCTAATAATAGGAACATTAAAAGTAAAATAACTTCAAGTTGCAAATCAATGAGTGCGCATACTGCTTTCCCCCATTCCCCGCTCCTATCAATTTAAAAATAAGGTTACAAGATCACAGATTGTCATTGCCTTTGAGGTTTGAGTCAAATCTCTTTCTCAGCAGTGACATCAGTACTGTTGCACATCACGCTTAATCTATGGTTCACACGATCTCCACTGATGACAGAACTCCCCGCTCGTTAGTGGATCTCAATTCGGCAGATGGTACTTGTGATTCGAATCAGGTTTTAGATCATGACGATGATAGAAGGACCCACTGAACTAAAGATTTTTTTTTCATTTTGTAGCTGGTATACCTATTGAAATAAATATTGGGCATGTGGACTAGCAAGATAAATACACCGCTGTTACAATAATGTTGAATCAATCAACTTTAGCAAACACACGAACTTATATTTCCAAAAATTTCCATCAATATGAATCATAAAGCAAAAAACAATCATCTCAAGTATTCAAATATCCAATAGTTATCATCATAGATCTAGTCAATATAGTCATTCTTACCGTGAACCTTTGAAAAGATCTAGTCACTAGAGGCCTTTTATTATCATAGGCTTTTGACAAGATCCAGTAAATATATTCATTATTACTGTTTACCTCTTGACAAGATCCAGGCAATATAGTCATTGTTATTGTACACTCTTGAAAAGATCTGATCAATATAGGCCTTTTATTACCGTAGACCTTTGACAAGATCTGGTCACTATAGCCTTTTATTACCGTAGACCTTTGACAAGATCTGGTCACTATAGCCTTTTATTACCGTAGACTTTTGACAAGATCTAGTCACGATCGGCTTTTGGCAAGATTAAGTCACTCTAGTCATCTTTACAATATACTTTTGACAAGATAGGCTTTTTATTACTTCGGAATTTTGACAAGATCCAGTCACTATCTACCTTTCATTATCTTATAGTTTTGACAAAATCTAGTCACATTTAGTCTTTTATTACTGTAGACAATTAACTAGATCTAATCACTATAGCCTTTTATTACTGTCGGCTTTTGACAAGGTCTAGTCACTATATGACTTTTATTACTGTAGTTTATGACAAAGATTTTGAATATAGGCTTTTTATTGTAAGCCTCTGAAATAAAAGCATATATTCTTCATTTCATTATTGGCTTTGATGACGTTTTTGGCTGTATGCAGTGATATGACTTGATTTCCCTGTCATAGAGATTAATTACACATAACGACGGCCACCATTCTCAGTCAAGATAATTAAGATATCTATGATTTAATCTTGACTGAGAATGGTGGCCGTCGTTATGTGTAATTAATCTCTATGTCAATTGACAGCGCAAACAGCTTAACTTTCTAATCCGGAAGTACTATCTTAGCATTATCTCAGCTTGTGTCAACATCGTATATATCAGACGAAGAGCAAATATAAATAGTTCATGGTACAAGAAAGTATTTCTAATACAATAAACTTGAATTTTACTTTGATTATTATAAGATTTTGTTCAAAATGACTTTTATTGCGAATTTAGTCGAATGTAAACAGAATAAATTAATGGTTACAGAAAAGGTTCCATTTGTCCTGCATCTTAGCAGTTAAGTGAGTTATCTTTCACTGCGCTGTTTATGTGCGTTCGTCTAAACGCATCTAATTTTGTACATTTCGGTCAGAAAGACAAAAAGAAACAATAAAGCTTTTCGTTTTGTAATGGCTCCTCCTCTTCACCACATTTAGGGTGGCATTCTAACCGATTTACAGCGTGTAATACGAAGTTTTCATTTAATAACCCAACTTTTGATACGTTACAATTAAAAGTGAAAAAAATATTATGCATTGAATCAGGAAATTTACAAAGCACTGTTGACGGATAGAATGATAGAAAGCGAGACATCTCGTGTTGGGACATCAAACCTTACATCTCAGAAGTAGAGATTAAGCTGTCAAGTTTCTTTTATTTTTTATTTGTTTGCTTTTGTTTATTGCAGCTCAGTGAAGAGGGAGTATGACCGACGAGTAAATAAATTAAATTGTAGAAAATAAAACATAAAAGTAAATCTGTACTGATGACGTCTGAAGGTAGAATGGAATCGAGGAGAGTACGGTATAAACTGTATAATAAAAGAAAAGCAACAATTATTAATGCACACTAAACTTTCGTTGAAACGCAAGATAATATTCATAAATACTTTTTCTTGCTCAAATGATGACTCTCAAACAACAGGAATGTATAGAGTGACTATGATTATTTTCACACCAGAACGATGAACACGAATGTATATGGTAGCTGTGATTTCTTCACACCAGAACGATGACTTTCAAAACAATACGAATGTATAGAGTAGCCATGAATTTTTCCCAACAAACCGATTACTCTCAATCGACACGAAAGTATAAACTGGCCATGATTTTGTACATTAAAATGACTGACAAGCATGAATGTCTCATCTAAGTTAATTCTCTCTTAATCAATCATTTAATTCGCCATTAAGAAAAGGATCAACTTTCATGACCGAACTTGAGTTACATCAAAATCAAAGTAATCAATATATAGAATTTTCCTCAAAGGTTTTTGTCTCTATCCATTGGCTAGTTTATTATTTGAAAACCTTAAGCTATTGGATAGAAAAAAATACTCATCCACTCTGGGCTGGTTTAGATCAAATCAGCAAGTTTATCATATCCCTTAACTGAGTAGTTATTTTAACTCTGGTACTTACAAAAATAGTATCATGCACAGTTCCCGAAGGTCATGCCACATTGACATTTAACGAATTTTTTTTTATATTTTTTAAAATACGGACAAGCACATGTATTCTGCTACACTATACATATAAATAGAGTTAAGCAATTTATCATGCCATATACGTGGTGGACAATTTTCAAGTAACCTCCCTTCGAAAATGAGGATACCAAAGCTGGAACAGATTTAACACATGGCAAATTGACACTTTAATCCGAGCTTTTGCCAACTAGCATCAGGTGCACTGAATAGTGACATGTGAGTTCTACGTACTTAGCAAAAGTACGCTCAGTACGCATAAAACAAACGTGTACATCGGTACATAGGTCTGGCTCATGTATGCTGAGATTTTATAACACAAAAATAACTTATAATATTGTAAACATAATATATCATGTTATTAAAAACTAAATTACAACTCTCTTCTACAGTGAAAGAAATCAAAATGATAAATGGAAGGTGGCATGGATACATTAAATAATATCGGACAGGGAAGTCTATAATAGCTTATAAATCCACCCATTTCCACCATTCACCCCCAAAAAAAAAATTGTGGAGGTGGGGCTTCGATATTAAACAGTCCAGTGATATCCAAAATTGAGTCAAAGATTGGGTTTTTTAATGTTTGGACACCAGAGTGACATCAGAAGACGTCGATGTTCTATTGTTGCTATGAGTTCCAAGCCATAGACATCTACCAAGGAATGCCATCTGACAGGAAGCAACATACACCACCACACACTGAGCAGAATACAACACGACCAAGAAAACCCCAACTGAACAGCACAAAATCTAGAATACGTAGACAGCGAAAGGCACCAAGTCCCATATAGACAACACGAAATATCTCAAAACCACACTCCTTCAATACTCGTTAAACACAAACCAAAAATACGACTACTGTGCAAACAACAAAAACATAACCCACTCCAACCCGTTTTCACACTTTGCCCATCACGGACATGCACCGTACAAGACACAGAAACATGATATCACACAGAAGAATGCTATTCTCAAAAGAAACACGGAATGCTGAAATACAAAGAATTTATAAATTTCTGAGATACTACAAACATAGAGGACAAAAGTAGCAAACACGTCTACAATATATACAAGGCAATGGATTAATTAATTCTCTAATGAGTAAATAAACAAATACAATTTTATATCATGAGAAAATTATCCAAACAAACCCAGCAACAAACATAGGTGGTGGTAAAGCAACTCTCCGAACTTCTCCACAAGTCTCCGAACTTCTCCACAAGTCTCCCTCCTTCTCCACAGCTCTCCGAACTTCTCCACAAGTCTCCCTCCTTCTCCACAGCTCTCCGAACTTCTCCACAAGTCTCCCTCCTCCTCCACTGAGCAGTCCATCATATGGTCATTACACGCTATCAACTGAAACATAATAGGTTAAAACGCCCCACCACTCCTCTTCAAATACCTTTCTGGACTGTTTGACGGTCTTTCACTTGCTTTTTCAACAATATCACAGTGTCAGCTCCCACAGTCTTTCACTTCCTTTCACATCAATGTCAAACTGTCCGAGTGCAGCACGTGTTCCCACAACTGGAAGCTCCGCTCGCTGATATATTCTCGAATGTCTCCTCCCATGTCGCTCCTTTACATAGAACACGATTTCAGCAATTCTGGTAACTTCTTCACTGCACCAGAATTCTCCAGAATATGCCAGCTTATTTCGCTCTGATACAACAACAGTGCACAGCAGACTCCCTTACACTTACACAACTGCAACACATTCTGCAATTTGCCTGTGCTTCCCCATTCACTCAATTCACAACCAGTGAATAAATGAAGGGTAGCTGGGAACTTGAAAGTTGAACTTGAGACAAACTCGAGATTCACAACTCAAGGTTGGACTCACACTCTCAGGGTGAAACTCAAAACTAAAAATGCACTTGATCACTGCAACATATAATTAAGGAGCACACGTAGGTTTCTCATTTACAACAATATAACTCCATTCTATCTGACACTCAGTTTTCAAACTTACAATTCCTGCAAAGGTATTCATTATTCTCATGCAAACCCACGATAAAATAAACACACTGCATCAAACAAAGTCACATATTAATACACCACAAGGGAGAAAAGTTAACACACATAGTGCATCTCTATGTAAACACAAGTATAACATATCATAGTAAAATTCACGAAATGTTTCTAAGTCCATTCTTTCTCAATCAGTTAATTAAACTCACCACTCAAGCTAACAATTGCCTTCAGGCCGGACTTTCTTCTTCTACTTCAAATTCCAAAGTGATTAGGGTGTAGAAATCTCTACATCAAGTGACTCCTTAAACTCAGCCATTGGCTAGTCTCGTTCTCATAAATGATTATCATTGGATAATAGAAAACTGCTAACTCAGTTTCTATTAGGTCAGAAAATCTAGAATATTCTTGCCACAGGATGTTTACTTCAAACTCAGACATTTTCAAACTAACACCATAAGGAGTGCCCAAGGTCGAGTTACTCTGACAATTTAGTAGTTTATATAACAATTAAATTTTAAAATAGGGCAGAGCAAATTTACGCTGTCACAAAATGAATGACTGTTAATTAATTAAGTGGGAGAGATAATGTCACTGATTCCAAAAGGCATGTCAACTAATTTATTTGTCACTATATTGACTGATTAACTGTAAGCGGTAGGATTTAATATAAGGGCTGTAAGAATCGATTAGGTCCCGGGCTGTTGTTAGCATCAAAACCAAATTCATATGTAAACATTCATTTAAGTAATGCAGTGACAGGGTCGTTAAAATATCCCGACATGTCACAAAAAGCAAGAGAAAAAATGGGGAAAATAGTCAAAAATGTGGTTAATGTTTAAACTGAGCAATGAAAGGAAGATTAAGTGACTGATAAAACAATACAATGAACTGAATGAAAATTCTGTCTGTACAGCATTACAAAGGTGATCCGTTCTAAATAGCATGACAAATTAATGAAGTAATAATTTGATGAAGGCAATGGAAATTGTGATATTCTACTTCGTGCTGTTGAAAATTGAATTAAAAATTTCACAACAAAGTCCGTTCTGCTAAAAAAAACATATTATAAAGAAGTTGGCAACATAATGTCACTTAAATTTTAAAAAATATTGAGAAGCCCTTAATAAAATTATGTTGTTTAAATTTTAATTTTAATCATAGATTGCAAAGTTCTATATTTCTTTTTTTTTAATGACGTATCTTGTACATTTCTGACTGAACTTTCATTGCTTCTCAGTAAAATTAGTACAAGTCATTTGGCGCTTAAATATGATGCAAATGGGCTCAGCTACCACAACAACGTTAGAAACACGCCCGCAGCGTCAGGAAACACATTGACACAATGTCCTAGATTTTCACTCTGCGATAGTTTGTTCAGTTTCCGTCGCTATAAAATTAAAGCCAAACTGAATCATCGGCTCCATTCTGAATTGTCTGACATGCAACATTGAACGTCCAAAACGGTAAGTTCCATAACAATCCTAGACTTCAAGAGCGGGACACAAGTGTTTATTAGATAGAGTTTTCAAATATTGAACAATTTTCCGAAATGGTTGTAAATTGTCACACACCTTCCTTATTTTTAGTTTTAGTGTCGTGGTTGAGTTTGACATTAAATGAATGATTTATGTTTGGACACATGTGACTTGATGGGCAATAATGAAGTGTAAGAAACTTGCAATCTATTCTCAAACAGTTCAGAAAAGGTTTCATTATTTTTTGCAAGTTTATTAAAAATGTGACATTACAGGAATCATACAGCAAGCTCACGTTGGATCGTAGTGTTGTATGGGAATTTAATTTCTACAGACAAAGAACTAATCGCACGGAGCTTGTGTCAAAGCACAGCTATATTTAACGAGAGAAACATGTTTATGTTGTTAGAACATACACGGTTGTAAGTGTACTTTGTGTGTTTCGACTGTTGGTTTCGCCGGGTAGGGGTTTTCTGTACAGGTCACTGAAAACCAACAGTCTTCTCGAGGACGTCGCTGAGTCGAGTTAGTGTATGATCAAATGATCAAATTTACTTACAAGTACGTGTTACGTGTATTTAAATATATTTAACTCATGTTCTTATATGTAATGAAAGTTTATTTACAAGTATGTGTACGCATATTTAAATAATCTATTTAACTCATGTTCATGTATGTAATGAAGGTGTATTTATATATACGTGTTACGTGTATTTAAATCTTTAACTCATGTTCTTGTATGTAATGACATTGTGAATCAAATACATTTATCCTCATCCTGGCTCCGCATTTCACAGTACTAAAGAGTTCGTACTTGTGAATGTGTATGTGGAAAAGAGAGATAGAGGGTGTTTATGTAAGAGTATGTGTTTTCTTGACTTTTTTCGAATGTGACACCTTTGGGCACCTTTCACTTGTTATGGCTATTATTTATTAATTAATAACACGTAACTAATTGCAAGTGATCGATAATTTTAATTTTAGTTATTAATAATTCTCCCACAAGACCGATATGCCTCTCACTTGGTGGATTAAAAGGGTGTCGTAAAACTCTATTCTTTTCACAATAATAAGATAGACGTTTTACTGTTGCATAATGTTTCTGAATGTGGAAACTTCTTACTAAAGGAGTAATAAAATCTCTTTTATTTATATTTAACGAGCCCCATCCACCACTATTACTCCAACATTAAGTTATAATACATGTGAAAGAAGGATAATAAATTTAACAATAACTTTACTAAATCAACAATCAAATATACAACATATGAATATAATCAACAGTGTATTGATATTTACATCACTTCACAACAATGTTGGATTAAATGACACTCATTCATTTTATATTTGCCTATAAATTAGCAGTCAAATTAATATATTCATATATATAATTAAGTTCATGGATATCATTCATTATAGAAATGAGAGTGGAGTTTATATAGATAATTATAATCAATGTATATAACCTTTTCAATAATCGCAACTGGCACTGGCATATGTTTACAATCATGCAGTTTGCAACAATTTTCTTTCTTATTAAGTGACAGTCCAAAATACGCTTTCTTGGCATGTCTCACAACTATTCCAGAATCTTCGATGCACTCACAACGCACAGTGGAGAATCATCCAGAACTTCGTATGCACTATTAAAGCATATTACAAATAGAGTTCCAGAACATTTGTGTGTGCTACTCAAGCACACCACGAGGAATGTTCAAAATAATCTTCGCGAATCCTCGATCCAATCTCAGGCCTTAATTTTCGCAGTATTAGCTCGCGAACGGAGTTCACATGAATTCAACTTAAAGCAATACGTTTACTGATAAGTTCGATGACAACATTGGATACACGCACCAACATGGTCCAGTAGAGAAAAGTAGTCACTGCAGTCTGAAGTGGATACAAGGTTACCAAAAAAATGGCATGCTCCTTTCTGCACAAGCCAAGTTAAAACGGCGCTAAATTTCAGGTATATTTTCTCTCTAAACTTCTTTCTCACTTACATTCATTCTCATCTTACAAATCCTGAAACGATATTCGTTAGCCTGATACACACGCTGCATAAGATATTATAGCATTTATAAAATTTCACCATTATAATTTACAACGTAAACAAATTAGTAAACATAGAAATAATGGTTCATTTACATAATTATTCTCCAGTTCAAATCATAGATCTATAGCAAACGTGTATGAAATATTTCTAAGTCCATTCTTTCGTTATAAGTCATTTACCTTACCATATGCTAATGATCACCTTTATGACCAGACTTGAGTTATGTCAAAATCACAGTGATTAGATAAGACTTCTTCAAACAAAATAACTTTCAGTCCATCCATATTGAATGACGTTGTTATGAGCAAGTGTGAGACTATTAATTAGAAAAATTACTCATCCGTTAGGTACAAACTTGTTTGGATTGCATATTCCTTACCTGAGTTGTGTACTCCAACTCTGGCACTTATAAATTATCATCATAATCAGTGCCCAAGATCAAGGTCACGTTAACATTGGCAACAAATGTATAATTATTATGTTTAGAAATAGGAATAGGTAAATGTACACCACCATACGTGTATTTGTGCGTTTTTTGAATGCTTATAAAGTTATATTAACACATAATTCAGCAGGTTAGTGTCAATATAAATCACAGGATTATTCTTTTCATGGAACACAAATGGAGTTATAAGATCGATCCCAGGACAATTGACTGTGACGTCATGAACTTTTAGATTTAACAAAGGACCAAGCATCTGATAGTATTCATCCAGCAAATTTTCATGTTTTAATTACTGTATTCTGATTTCGAGTTCTGCGTCCATTTCTTGTATTGTGAGACGGCTGATCCAATGTTCAGAAGTATTTTCAGGATTACTATGCTCAACATTTCTGGATCCTTTGAGCATTCTTGCGATCATTTTAGTTTGCATTTGTACTCTGGAAGGTCTGTCACAAAAGAGGGTTTGTAAGCTTTATTTCAGAGTAATATCAGACATTTTCACCTGCAGTTCCAAGACCCCTTCAGTTTATTTCACACACCCCAGCCATTCGTACTAGACGTCACCACCCGCGAAACGAGGGAACGTTGGAAATAGTTGTAACGCAAAGCAAGACCGGAAATTAAAGAACTTAGAAGTAAATCAGGCTGCCGTAAAGATGTGTTGAAACTTAACAAGCCGAGCTGTAGAAACGTTCGAATGAAACTTAAAGAGTACAACAGATGATTTGTAGAAATGCATGATTAAAACAGAAAAGCACAACAGCTGGGCTTTAGAAAAGCTTACATAACTTAAAACTACCGAACTGTAAAAAAACACTGATGCAACTTATTGAGGGCCTTGTAGCTATCTAGGGAAGCCGAACTACTGTCTTTTTCTTTTTAAAAAAATATTATTTCATTTTCACCGAACTTCAAATGAGTTTGATGTAATGGTTCGTGTGTCGCAATTTACATTGACGACAGCGAACAAAGTGAGAACAGAGATTGTCTTCAGCACTTGAACCATGTATGGATAGCAAGATTTTATTGTAAAAGATTTCACATGACATTTTCACTACAAACTTCTTTTTTTATTGGCTTCGACTAGCTTTCTGATTGTCGAATATGGACAGAATAATTTGTATATAGGTTTCTCCTTGCTTTGGCTTTGACGAGACATTTGGTTGTAGGCAGTAATAAAATTGGATTTCTCTATCATTGATGAAATGCTCGCGACAACGTATATTGTCTTTAAAGATTAATTCTTAAGATTGCTTATCTGGTAATGCAGACGTCCTTATACACGGAAGTATTGTCTAAGGCTATGACAGTTCTAAGTTTAAGTCAACGTTACAATCGTACGTTTTTGACCCGGAAGTATTGTCCAAGCACTAAGTCCTAAGTTTGTGTCAAGACGATAGACATCAGACGAAGAGAAAAATGGAATACGATATACTATTGACTGTAGTGTTCCATTATCACACACCTAAAATGAGTCATGTTCATTGCACTGTTTCTGTGTATTCGTCTAAACGTATATATATATATTTTTTTTCAATTCGGTGTGAAAAACAAAAGAAAAAAGGTTTTCGATAGCATTGATCACTACGCTTCACCGCATTAAAATGGTGATTTGGGGTCAATATGACGTGTGTAACCTCACTTTCAACATGCAATACGCGATTCTTGTAATAACCCTAAGTCTATGCGAAATTTTAATATATGAATTGAAACAGGAAATTTACAGAACAGTATTGAGGGCAAATTTTTCAGATTTATTGAAAGCGAGACAACTCGTGGTGAGATGCCGAACCTTTACAACATTTCAGAAGAAACAAATATTAGCTGTTTAACTCGTTTTATTTTTATATTTTTGGTTCATTTTTGTTTAGCTTAGCAAAATGAAGGACCACTAGGACTGTACTGTGAAACAGGAAAATGGAAATTTGTAAAATGAACACTGACCTCTTCAGCTGAGAAGAAATCAACAATTATTGAGGTAAGCACAGCATAAGTTATTCATACTTATCAAGGAAACAAATATTATAGCCGTAATACATGTACGCTAAAATTGAGGTAGATGCTTGAATTGAGTAATGACGTATTTGCCCCACCCAAAGACTGATTTACGTCGACACGAATGCATTTTGTGGAATGGTTTGCTTCGTGAAAATAAATGACAGCCATACTTTACTCAACTCTGAATGCTGCTGTTTCTAACTTATCCCAAATAAAGTGTGACTAAATCTTTCACTCCCCCAAAGTAAATTCATAGATATTTTCTTTTCTGAAAACAATCAATGACTGTCTCTACCAAAATGTAGAGTGACGAGGAATTTCTATACCAAAATATACAGTGACGAGGACTGTTTCAACCAAACTGTAGAGTGACGTGGAATTATTAACAACTTTTATTTATTATTTAATATTTTACTTCTTCTGTGCTTTTCAAATTAAATGTTGAAAACATTCTCATAGTTAACATGAAAATATTTCTGGTTGCTACTGTTGTTGTTGTTTTTTTTTGTCTTCTAGTAAATCAATTTCTTGGGTGATCCGAACTGTCAAAAGCAAAATGGTGGCCATTTTGTGGAGCATTTTAACATTTGTGTACTTCCTGCAGGTAAATAAATTATCTTATGTAAGGAATTTGTCAATATGTGTAATTAACATAAACTATGTGTTGCGTGACTTTTCTGTTGTTTTGCCTCTTCTTGAACAAATAAATATTTATAATTGTAGGAATAAACAAATAAATAAACTCATAAAGTAGTTGCCGTAATGCGATAATACTGAACGCGTTCTTGTCAGTGCAGCAAACGTATTGTACATAATGTTTTGTTATATTGTGATTGAACAATGTCATTCAAACTCGACTGACCTAGACCCAGAATTCAACTATCCTTGGTGGTGACTAATTCATAGTGACTGCATTACACACATGGTTGCTGACAGTTAACGTGAATTGAAATAAAAGAACAGTAGATACCGTCTAAAGTAAAACTTGAATTCTTCACTAAAGACTGAAAGCACTTACAGTATCCGTAACTTTTAACAAATGTTCCATGATTCATCTAGATCTGCACCAACATTGCTTGCCAACATAGTGGTGATTTGCATACCTCAAGACATGAGAACTAACAAACTTATTCAAACGGAAACTATTTTCTGACAGAAACTTCAGCGTGAAAATATTCTATTCTCTCTCATTAACTTAACGTACACACTTGTGTAAATGTGTAGGAATCCATCGTGCGTTGCTTTCTTTTATTTATTCCTTCATTAAATTTTTCAGTCTACATAATAATTTTCTTCCCACGTATTATATCATACCATCCTGTGTTATCAAACTTCAGTTTGAATGCTTAAGACCAGTTACATAGAGCAAGAAGCTTATATTCGTCTTTGTTCATTTAACAATACATAACGTGCAAGACAGCGAAAGTATAGTAATCTGCGGTAATGAATTCGTACTTGCGTACCTTTGTACATATATTCCTGGGTTATATAACATTAGTATGGACGCATAAGACAATGTGATTATGGTACTAATGTTTATATTAAAATATTGGTGTAGACAGCGAATGAGCTTACTAAACACTAGATGGCAGACTCTGGTTACATATTTTTGTGAACATAAATAAATAAAATACATTTATGTAAAATATTTTTTTAAAATTTATTTTAAGTGAAAGAGCAAACTTTTACAAATATCAATGAAATACAACTTTTAGAAATGTGACGTGTCACACTCGTTATTATTCTAATATAAATTATTATGAATACCTTAGTCACCCTATTATCTCCCACACACACACACGCTTTATAGATGTTTTTAGTTAAAAATAAACTACGTTTTTCCATGAATCTCATGAATGCTTCACGTTGCACATTCTTCATTACTTTCACTAATTTCCTCTCTCTCTGTGTGTGTGTGTGTGTGTGTGTGTGTGTGTGTGTGTGTGTGTGTGTGTGTGTGTGTGTGAGTGTGTGTGTGAGAGAGAGAGAGAGAGAATGAGAGAGAAACTTGTATACATATATATTTATATATCCTTAAGAATTATTTAAAATCACATATAATACATGTTACCAACCCCTACTTTAATGCCATAGTTATCTTATTTACAAAGTTTAGACTGAAAAATGCTGTATAATTCTACAATTACACATTGACTCATTTGTTAGCTTTATTTTAATATTTATCAAAGACTAAGTAGGAATAAAGTTAAACCATCTCACAACCACGCTTTGGCTATTGTGTGCAATATATTTTCCGTTATACAAATACTGTATTACATGCATATCATATATTTAACCCCCATGTTCTGACACGTATATCTTAAATGTTCCCTAGCGAAAGAATGGATGGAATGCGTATCTGTTAATTTTACACTTTTCTTTTGTGTAACCAGGTCTGTAACTGTTCAGGAGTTGTAGAGTTTCGTTTGGACGGTTACTCCTTTAGCTGCACGGAGTTTTGGGGGGACAAGTGTGACTTCAAATTTATTTTCTGTATTGATAAACCGAACAGGTAAGATTTAAAAGTAAAATGTTAATATATTAAATTATAAGACGTGGTATGTAAGATTTAAAAGTAAAATGCTAATATATAAATTAATAAATTAATATAAATTATAAGACGTGTTATGTAAGGTGGTGATCGCTGGTGGAAAGAAACCAAGTGTGTGATTGAAGCAACTCTTGAGATCAGATACTGGCATTAAGTGTGCATTATGTCCCCTGAAATGAAATAATGCGACATGTATACATATAGTTTTATTGACCTAGCACGATTTGGTGACATCAGTGACAATCTTCACGATCTTTTTGAAAGTTATTTTGCTGACTCCAAATAATAAATAGTAACTGTTCAGATTACCTTTATCAGACTTTACAACCCGGCATAACATTAAACTACGTTTTATAACAGTATAAAGCACACATTTATTTCATTTAAAGGTTGTTCTTTTTTTTTTTGTTTAAACACACGGTCTGCACCTGAAAAGTTGTTATTTTGAATACATATAAGTGTTTGACTTTCAGTGACTATGTGTATTGATATATTTGATGTATTTGAAGATTGACATTATAATTCTCAGTGCAATCTTAGGGACATGTGGGAGGTCACACAGTGCAACCGTAGGGACATACCTGTGTGGGAGGTCAATTAATAAAGAACACGTGTACGTGATGGCCCTACACATTTTACAATACTCATTAGTGACACATTACACTTAATGAGTCAATTCATTGTGACACATGTTAGAACCATTAGGTAAGTTCTTTAATCACACAAATTGAAGTATTAAATCACTGTTTTAGTGAGTATTTTTTTAGTCATCACATAACTGAATAGGTGAAACAATATAGATGGTAGTTTACTCCTTTTGAGTTACACAAAGAATAGATATTACGTCACTGCTTTATTACTGTCCAACAGTGTCATCTAATACTGAAATACGTCACTGCTTTATTACTGTCCAACAGTGTCATCTAATAATGAAATACGTCACTGCTTTATTACTGTCCAACAGTGTCATCTAATACTGAAATACGTCATTGCTTTAAAGGCACACATACAATGTGATTTAGTGACAGTCTATATTTGGTCACAGTTTTAGTTCATCATAATGCTTTAGTCAGTGGCAAAATATTTTCAATGCTAAGCTCATTAGATATAATCCAATTTCATATATATAATGGGAAAATATTTTGACTACTAAGTTCAATATTTACAATCTAATTGACTTATAAATATTAGCTAGCAACATTCCTAATGTGTATTTTAAAGGTTTGAAAATAATATAATGCCAAATGGTTAAAACTGTATTTTTATTTTTTTTATTATTATTTTTATTTATACTTTCAGCTTAAAATCAAGTATATTTCAGATTATGTTGGTTTCTCGCAATAAGTCTCATTGGGGAGGAGGGGGTATCTAGACAACTTGCACTGCGCATAATGCGATGGTTTAAGCCACGAAATCGGTGATAATTGACAGTGGACAGTAAGCAAAAAACAAGAAAATATCTGTTTAATTAATACCATAACATTCAGTAGTTTACAAGTTGTCAAAGTAATTTTACTCAAACTTTACAATTATCACTAAATTTTCCTGTTATCAATGTCTGCTAAGCAAAAAGTAATTTTCAAAGCAGGTCTGCCGTTTTTGCACTTGGTAAAGTTTTATTTTCGTATCTCACCTGACGTTAACTCGTCAAACCGTTCAGAAAAGTATTTAGGTGGACATTTACAACTTATTGTTTAACATCATTTTCTTGGCGTGGAATGTGTGAAGTGTTCAGTTATTT
Organism: Sinotaia quadrata; assembly: GCA_028829895.1. NCBI lineage: Eukaryota > Metazoa > Mollusca > Gastropoda > Architaenioglossa > Viviparidae > Sinotaia > Sinotaia quadrata. Next base: position 40,302,436 of record CM054178.1, on the reverse strand, counting down.
TTAATTACTTGATTATTATTTTAAAATTCAGAAGTCCCAACTTTGAAGCCTGTGAGTACACGAGAACTCCCTTTTCCTCATACTACAGAAATCAAAATGACGTCACGTTTGGATCCAAAATCGGTAGAATACCCAATCCCATTGTGGTCGACATGCCAAGTTTTGGAGTAAGTTGAAGTTTTTCTCTCTCTCGCTCTCGTTCCTCCTCTCGCGTGCGCCCTCTCTCCATTTCGATCTCGGTCTCTCTCCATTTCGCTCGCTCTCACTCTCTCGCTCTTAGTCTCTCACTCTCCTCTTCGTTCTCTCTTTGTCTCTCTCTCTCTCTCTCTCTCTCTCTCTCTCTCGCTCTCGGTTTCATTCGTTACACGCTTTCGGTCTATCGCGCACACTCTCTCCATCTCGCTCACTCTCTCGATCAATGTCGCTTAAGCTCGCTCTCTCTCTCTCTCTCACTCTAATGTAACATCACAACACTTTCTAAGAGTGATGTGTTCTATTGATTATGATTTCGCGGATAAAATGCAAAAGTGATAAGAATCATAATTTTTGTTAAATATTATTTTGTCACCATTAAACTAGTCAAATAAAATGATTTAGCTTTTCAACTGGGAAATATTTATTAAATTTTGTTCCTCCTATGTTGGAAAATTGACCCAAACATTTATTGTACCACATAATCATTTTAATCGTAACTAAGTCAGAATATTAATTTAGTGCCTCACGTCAAATACGATTAGAAGTACTTTAAATCATGCAATGCTTGGCACTACTAATCTAGGAGACTGTACACTACAGTTTCTCACATTCGAGATCAAGGTCACATGACCCCTCTCCACCCACCCCCATTCCTCTTTAATAAGAGAGATAAGTCGAGCACATAGATGCTAGTTCGGAGAGGAAAATGGATTTAGTGTGTGATGTCAGTATTGGATGAAAGATAAACATTGTAAATAATATTATATTAATTGATATTTGTAAACCGGAAATCGTTCCAGTTAAGACTTTGTAACAAGTGGTTAGTACTTGTTATAGTCCATATAGTACATTATAGAAAACTGTACAAAATATTGACAAACTATCAGGGTAAAGGGTACAGCACTTACAAAAGCACTCAAGGTTTCCCAAATTTCCCCAAGTCTCAACACAAAGCAAAAAGTGCGCAAATACCAATTAACAAAATAATCATAACTACGGAGACAATCTCTCCCTGAAACTACAATCATCCCCGGGCAATATGTAAACATTTTCATAGAGAAATACCATAAATACAATTATTGGAGGCTGAATTAGAAGCTCAATTGTATCCAGTGCAAAATCCCCAAATTTGAATACTTGATTATACCACTCACTTTCTTCAATGCTCCAACTACAGATGACAAACTATGACAATTTAATAAAACATTTAGTCCTCTCATTTCATCATATCTATCATCCTCCAAACGCCTGATGAAAAATATGACTAGGATTTAGTGCACACAGACTGATCCTAGGAGCTTTCAACGGGAAAACAGGAATAGGTATATGTGTCCCAGGTCACTCAAACATTTACTTATGACTAACAGACCTCACCTCAAAAATAAACTCAAATAATAAAATAAACTCATAACAGACTCAAAACTTAACAGAATAAACCCCTATATATAAAAACTAAAAGCACTTACGAACACAGTTTACTCAGTAACAAAACCTAACAATGGGGGGTAACCAATATAATGACAGAAATAACAAAATAATTCGAAAATAAGTAAACAAACACTTTACAAAACTACTTAAGCCAACCATTAAAAACATTATTATACAAAAACAATAAACAAACTAAGAAATAATAATATAAATAAAAAATAAACCTTCATATTATAACATCTTTGACACAGCGAAAACCTAATTCACCCTATACGCTAAACCTACGAACCTGTGACTGATTTATCCCACCAAAACCACCAACCAAAGCAGACCCAGAACTTAAAATACAAACTATTAATAACAACCATATCACATCCATAGTCACCTTTAGCACCCTCATTAAAAAAAACAGGCGCTAATTTCTGTAAAGTAACTAGCAATATTCAAGACGGCCACGACAACCCACTTATAGCACCAGGAAACCAAATATGAAATGGAAATATACCAATCTTCATAAAAATCCCCTTACTAAAAACAATACACCTCCACAAAAATACTTAAAATGTACTATACCTAAAATCTCCAAAGAAAAGGTAGCATTAAAAGGTACCAACCTCCTAAATATAAAAAACCTTGACCCTATAGCCATAATAATAAAATACTTAATACCAGCCTTTCTCTCCCTTATATTCTTCCCATAAACCAGAATAGATAAAAACCCAATTAAATTCAAATCTAATCCAACCCAAATACATAATCAATGTAAAGAAGAAATAGAAAGAAATAGTACCAACAATCATTATTATCAAACACAAATAATTAAATGGCATACTGAACATAGGAAAACGGATAAAATCGAAATACCCAAAATAATTTTAGCAACCCTATTTTAACTCCAAATTTTCTTCTAATACACTCAATCTAAAGATCCCTCATTTCACTCATGAAACAATCCAACAACTAAAATAACTAAATAAAATGTCAAATAATCTTTTCATTGTGTTTGCTATTTGTACATTTGATAGTTGATTTAATAAATTTATTGGCTTTCTTACACATATTGATAACCGTATGTTGGAGAAGAAAATGGATCAATGAGGGCTCACTAAATACAGATTAAAGATGGATTTATCTTCTCCTTTGGTAAAAAGTTTTCCATCATTAGAAATTGTGTGTGACATGAATGTTTGTTTTTAATGTTGTGGAAGAAAGAAAACGTTTACAGCACCCGCATATCCACAAAGTGAGAGAGATGAGTGGTGCCTTCTGGAGAATTATTAATAACATAAATTAAGATTCTCATCACTTGTAATTAGTTATGGATGATTAAATAATTATAATAATTATAACCAATAACTAGTGTGGCGTAGGTACTACACAGCATATTCATCAGCAGCCAAATTAGAAGCATATATGTATGATCAATTTCATAGGTATGATTTGTCATAGAAATGAGAGTAGAAGTTTGAGAGAGATAATTATAGTCAATGTACATAACCTTTCAATGCTATCAGCTATCTCTAGTGCATGTTCACAATCAGCCAGTTTGCAAAATCTCACTTTCTTATTAGATGATGGTGCAATGTATCCCTTCTAGGCACATTACACAACTGTTCCAGAATCTTCGATTTGCTCATAAAGCTCTTCTTGGAGAATCATCCAAAACTTCATACACGTTGTGAAGCACTCCAGGAGGAATGTTCATAAAAGTCTTCAAGAATTTTAGAGACCAAACGTGAACCTCAATTTCCGTCATATTAGCTCTTGAACAGAAATTCAGAAGAATCATCTTACAGCAAAACGTTTACTGATATTATCGGATACAATGCTGAATACAGAGTACAGTCGTTATTGCAGTCTGAAGTGGATACAAGATTACAAAACATCGAAAGTGCCAAAATGTATGATCCTTTCATAATCTAACGATCACTTTTATGACCAGACTTGAGTTACATCAATATCAAAGTGATTAGTGTATAGCACTTTTTTCACAAAATAATTTTCAGTCCATCCCGTTTGGATGAAATTGTTATGAGACTATTAGAAAAACTATTAATCCACTTAAAACTGGTTTGGATTGCATCAGCAAATTCTTGCATATTCTTTACCTGAGTTGTTATTTTATTAGTGGCTTCATTATGAATCGTGTAAATGTTCATCTTGATTATATATTTTATGAAAAGTTCACATTCATCTTAAAAATATAATAGTGTCAATTTCTTTTCACAGGATCCTCGCATTATGGTGGTTATCAGAGTTTATGACAAGGATGACTGGGACGCAGATGATCTTGTTGGAGAAATACAACTGACACTGAAATTGGCCCCGGCAGCAAACATTTCTACAGCCACGTTTGTGAAGTCATCAGAGAACTACAAAGGCCACAAGTAAGCTTGTAATATCCGCGAAATCAGCTTGTTATTATCTGATTCTGAATAGTCAAAATCTGTCGCATTACCTGTGACATTGTTGTAGGGAGTTGCATAAATTATCCCTTCTTGTATGTAGAGAACTCACACTCGAAAGTGTAATGTAATTTTAATGGAGTAAACAAAATATAAATGCTTAAATCGTTTTGGCTTGAGAAATAGAAAATTAATTACGCAACGTACATGCACACAAACAGGCACACAAATCATTCAATGTGAAGGACCTCATAACGAAACAAATTAACTCCCCTTTGCTCTCTCTTTTCCGCTTCATTTTTTTAAAATCAGCCTTTCGTCTTCGCGGAGTTCTCGACATTTGTCGGAGGGGTCTCACTGTTTTAGATTATGTTTTTGGTTGCATGGAGCGGGCGTGCACATTAAGGTATATACGTTATTTCCGGTGAGATGACAAATATATGTGTTCGTTTTGTCGATATTCACAAGAAATCTCGGCTAAGGCACTCACTATTTTAGTTATTATCGTTTCTATTTTTCATACTTTTGTCCTGTCACCTACAGACACTTACCTTATAATACTGTTTGTTAAATTAATTTATAAAATGGCAGTTACAGATTATCTGTAATCATTCTAATCGTACTGATGCATCATATCAGCCAGTAAACAACATTCTTTTATAGCAACACTATCCATAATTATCAACATCATGAATTCAGTAACAGTTGCATTTTATTTTTCTTTCCATCAAACACTTTTTTTGTCCAGTATTAAATATGCATATCGGGCTTACTGCAATTCGAATCAATATGGTGTGGCTTGTGACGTAACTTGCATCGCGCGGAATGATTCCAAGGGACACTACTCGTGCAGTGAGGAAGGACAGAAAGTTTGTTACACGGGTAAACAGTTCTCTTTCATTGAATTATATTAAGCTTTCTAAGCAAAGATAAGTACTTAAGTCGTTTATTCACATAAATAAGTAAATGTGATTGATCTGTTCACAGAGTTATTTATATGCAGTCAATACAATTACTTTTATAAAATGTTTACTATTTTGAAATTGTTTTAAATAAATCATTTATTTGCAGCTCCCCATATAATCGTGCTTTTCCCTCTGACACTAGATAAATCAGATAATTTGTTAGCAGAGCAAATTTAGTCTAGTTTTCTTTGCAACAGTTATTTGATTTTTTGTCATATTGATATTTGATAACAGTCATATTGGAAACATGACATATTTGTTATATACAAGTATCCTAGATTTTTTTTTAAGCCATTTCTTTTTAAAGATTTGAAATTGAGTACATTTATTTTCCCCATCATTTTAACAAATCAAGGTTACGTGTCCACAAACTTAACAACAATCATCCATACTAATTAACCTAATATCCTATATCATGCAACAGATTATAATTGTTTCCAATAGAAAACAGATTTTATTCACATAGGGGTGAAAATGTTACTTTGCAAATAATTTTTGTCAATATATGTAGGTCTGCAATAGAATGCAGACACAGAGAGAGAGAGAGAGAGAGAGAGAGAGAGAGAGAGAGAGAGAGAGTTGTATTTGTACTATGTATGTATTCTGGTCAAATTGTGTTCAATGTGTATCCTGAGGTCAACCTTTCCACATTTACCATTGATGACGTCATTTCTGTTGTAGGGTGGGGAGGCAAAAACTGCACTATAGACATCGATGAGTGTACAACAATGCAAGGTATCTGCAGCAACAACAACACCACGAATGACACCGCTAGCAACGTTGCTTGCATCAACACACCAGGATCATATCACTGTGAGTGTGTGACAGGATGGGAGGGAGATAACTGCACGACTGACATCGATGAGTGCTCAAACTCCAATCAGACGATTTGTCAGAATGGCGGAACATGTAGTAACAATGATGGATCATACACGTAAAAATCAAATATTTTTCTCATAAATTCTCACTTAACGTTGTTCAACAATTTGTCCTTATTGGATGTGTTTTGATTTGACTATAGTTCATTTTATTGACAGAATTCCGAAACACTGAAAGTTAAAATTGAAGGTTGTCAACATAAATAATATTTATATATTTTTTTCATGTTAGGTTTTCTGAATGTTCTTTGTTCTTTATCTGTAAATAAAAACAAATATGGCTTAAAAGTCATATCAACTTTAAATACTGAAACTTGATAACTTTGAACGTACAAACGTGAAACAAAAACATGAATAAAGTTAAATACTTTGAAAGTGAAGTTTCAATTTGTTTTGCTACAATCCTCAATTTCTAAATGTACCAACATTAGTAATAAGGAACATAACTACACATTGCGTATATATTTTTTAAATAAATCCTTCACCTTTATAAAACCTTCACCGTGTGTTCATTTGCACACGGAAAATTGTTTGCAATTTACTGCTGCTTTTGGATTAATCAAAGATATTTTAGTTGGTACCTTAATGTGGAAGTCTAGCATACAGTGAGCGCTGTGTACAACGCTTATTGTTTTGTGTTTACATGTAGGACTGTCGCTGTCGGCAAATTAGGTCGTGATCACTGGCTTTGTTTTAAATCGCGCGGCACTCTACCCAGTAAACGTGTCAGTGTTAATGTGTAGTGTTATGTAAGAGTACACGCTTTTATACTTGTACAATGTTTTAGGGAGTTATTAACTAAAGTTGACATTTTTAAAATTTAGATAGGAAATAGTATATAGTTTGTATTTATATATTTCTGTATGCTATTTTATTTTATTTTTGTATATTTTGGGATTTATTCATGTATGAATTGCTTTTATGTGGTTCATGAGCATAGTTATTTATTTTATTTCCTAGCTTATCTTGTAAATTATACGTTATGAAAGAGTTGTATTTAAAGAGTAATTAATGTAGTTTCCTTAGATATTATAAGCATTATATAACACTAAGTAGTTCAGGAGTAAATTATATATACATGTAAAGTAGGAAAGCACAGTTCAGGAGTAAATTATATATACATGTATGTCGTATGCTGCTTGGGGTGATTCGTAATAATGCTAATTAGCTCAGATCTATTTTAGCTGGCGCACTAATCCATCTACGAATGCCGATACAAACAACAAGACTTCTTATGGGGCGACGATCTGACTATTTACTTGACTCGTCAGCCCCCAGCAGAATAACTGCAGATTTTTATATTTAATAATAATATATATAACAATGACACTAACTTACAAGGCACTACACTACAATGGTGACGCGAATTTACAGTACATCAACAGTTACATTTAACATTAAATAAGACGCGTAAGACGTATGAACAATTAACAATAAAACTTTAATTAAAGAAAACAAAAGAAATAATTAGGTTTAAGATTTATCGAAGGGTTTTCTCAAGTCTCTTCATAGATCGATTGTCTACAGTATCTCGAGTAAACTGTTCATGTTTCTTTAATCTCGGAACAACCAAGGAAGACAAGGGCCACAATTCCTCTTTCGTTTTAACTTAACTGTAGCGGTTCACGCCCAGATTGCGCTCGTCAATGTTCTCGCCACAAGTTTCTAACGAAAGTCCCTTTGTACTTGCACCAAGTCTCCTTTCTTCCACAGAGTCCCTTCAACAAGGGTTTCCAGCTTTCTCCCAAGCTATTAGGGGACAAAGGCCAATCTCCTAGTTTCCTCTAGTAGGCACATGTGTAACGGTCAATAGCACAGAAAGGTATATATGCCATCCCAACACCCACGCATCTTTCTAAAATTAAATAACGTGACACTGCTACGCTGCTTTGTTTTTCCGCCCGGTACCCAAATGTTTTTGTTTTACGCCCACGCAAAGGCCCAACAACCCACATCCCTCTCTATTCTTTCCGTTACGTCCACGCAAAAGCTCAACAACCCCCATCCCTCTCTTCCCGGAAGTTCGCACTTCCGACTAACGACACGTTCACACTGAATACTTTATTAATTATTTTACTTCAATTTAAATTGTTCACAAAAAATGAAAGCTCGTTTCATGACACTGTAAGGTAGGAAAGCACAGTTCAGGAGTAAATTATATATACATGTAAGGTAGGAAAGCACAGTTCAGTCATTAGGACGTTTAAACGAGCAGTTCCTGTGGCCGGCAAAGAGGGGTTTGCTTGGCGGCCAGCGCTGAGGGTATAGTGTCTGTGGCCAAAGTGTCTGTTGGAGCGTTGTCTTTCGTTGTCTTTGAGAAGGGAATTAATAAAGAAGAGAGAATGTGTTGGTGGGCCAACGCAGGCGAATCGCCCAGGTCTCCCATGTAAAACACAACATCGTGTTGTAATTTCTTGCTATGGCTGTCGTCAAGCGTGTGATGTATTGTCCTCCATCATCTTCATGTTTTCATCTCACCTCCTGTGGTGACCCACTGCACTTCTACAACACGTACATCCAAACACCCCATCACATTAAAATATATTTAAAAAATAAAATTTAAAAAAAGTATCTTCACGTACAGATGTAACTGCTCCAGCACATGGACTGGTAAGAACTGTTCACAAGATGTCGATGAATGCACTAACACAACCTTGTGTCAGCATTATCCTGGCAACAGAATGTGCCTCAACATGGCGGGCTCCTTTCAATGTGTGTGCCAGACAGGATGGAAGGGAGATAACTGTGCATCAGACATCGACGAGTGCATATCTGTGAATGAAACTGTGTGCTACAATGGAGGAATTTGCAACAACACGGATGGATCTTATTTGTAGGTTCACTTTAATTTTTCATTATTTATTTTGTCTGTCACCTGCTCGTATGTACAGTTTACTGCATTTTATACTTAGTGAATAGTATATATACAGCTTTGTAGCTCTGTAAGTAACGCTAAAGCATCCTTGACTTTATGGCACATTTTTTTTTCACATGGCCAGCTTTAAGCTCGAGCAGATTTTTTTAGATTTGGGAGATTTTCTTAGCAATACTAAAGCGTCCTTGATGTTCGAGCATATAGGAGTTGGTTTGTTTCACATATCTAGCTTTATGTTGCATTGTCGCGTTCAAAGTACTCATAAAATTAAACTGAAGATCATTGTCATTTGCTCGAATTTTCACTTGCAATATGACTTATAATCAAACACGTGGGAATTTTTTTGCCAAATGTCCAGCTTTATGTTGCATTTTCGCATTCATGGGAAGGGGAAGAAGGAGGATAAGGAAGGAAGGAAAGAAGAGAGGAAGGAGGGAAAAAAGCTCTGCCTTTTTGTGACTAACACAAAAGAATACTTGACCTTCAGGCATATGGGAGTTTTCTTTCAAATGGCCATCTTTATGTTGCATTTTCATGTTCGAAAATACTCATCAAAAATTGACGGTCAAGGTCTTATAATCAAACACGTGGGATACTTTTTGAGCCTCATGGAAGATTTATATTGCATTGTCACATTAATGGTAATGGGGAGGAAACAATTGATTGAAGGAAGGAAGTTCTCACACTGCCAGCTTTATACTGCAGTGTTGTGTTCATGAAAGAGAGATAACATCAAAGTTCTCATCAAAGAAATCCAAAGATCAAGGTCATTTGGTCTTGGAATTTTCACTCGCAATGTGACTTATAATCAAGCCTTCCAATAAACAAATTCATTTATTCTCCTAGCAATGTATTCATTTTAATTTTCCACAAGTTATATGACGGTTGGCAAATACTCTAGTGTATATAATTATATATATATATATATATATATATATATATATATATATATATATTGTGTGTGTGTGTGTGTGTGTGTGTGTGAGAGAGAGAGAGAGGAGAGAGAGAAGAAAAAAGATATTGATTGGTTGATTCATTCATTAATTAGGTGAGTGGCTGACTGATCGATTGGCCAGGTGTGTGACTGATTGATTGATGAACTGAATGATTGGTTAGGTTGGTGACAGATAGAATGACTGATTGTTTAGCTTGGTGACTGATTGATTGACAGACTGATTTGTACTTTGCATCTACTGCAGTCCAACTGTGTTATTGTCATGGAGCATATTATTAATTGTACAGATGTGAATGCCCCAGCAACTGGACTGGAATAAACTGCACTCAAGATGTAGATGAATGTTCCAATACTCCGCCCCAAAATGATACTTGCAACCTACTTCCTGGCCACCACACTTGTGTCAATACACCAGGCGCTTTCCATTGTGAGTGTGCGGCAGGGTGGAAGGGAGACAAGTGCACGACAGACATTGACGAGTGCTCCGAGTCACAACGTACAGTATGCTACAATGGGGGTGTTTGTAGCAATAAACCCGGCTCTTACAGGTGTGATGATTGATTTCTAAAGTTTTGTTTTCCACGACTCGTTCGTTTCACTCAGTCCTTGCCAGACATATAAAAAACCTAATAAATCATTTTATATTTTATTTTATTTAATCTTGTTTCTTTTTACCATTGCTGATCCTCCATGTCTAAACTTTTAAATAATCGTTACTTTAGTTAATGCTCTAATGGAAATTACTCAAAATATGATACGCCAAGTCTTGAATGGGCTTCTATATTGATGTTGTCGGGATTCCAGAATAGAGTAAGGGGAGACAAGTCCCTCCAAAACTAACGTCCTAACCTAAGACGACAGGCCCCACAAAATCTAGAGAGGAAAGAAGCTAACAGAATCACCACCACTACCGCAGTAAAATTGTGTTTATTATAAAAATAAAAATATTATTTTATGGCTTAGCGATTTAACATGAACTTGAACTTCATAATTGCTTCGAGTTGAGCTCTTTTTCCTTTTCCTTTTAGCAATTCCTCCCCTCTCATTCTCCTTACTATTTTCTCTTTACTTCTCTCTCTCTCTCTCTCTCTCTCTTCCTTTTCCTTTCACTCTTTTCCCCCACTCTCTCTTTAATATTATCTCTTTACTTCTCTCTCTCTCTTCCTTTTCCTTTCTCTCTATGTCTCTTCCTCTCTCATGTTCTAGATATCTCTTATCTCTACCGAATTCGTGTTTGATACACAAATTTATATTAATAACTTAATTTATTTGTTTATATTTCTACATACAGCTGCGATTGTCCGAGAAATTGGACAGGACAGAATTGTACAGAAGATGTGGACGAATGCAATGCTACACTTGTGGAAACCGAGTGCAAGAAATTTCCTGGGAACTGGGCTTGCACTAATTTCCCTGGTTCCTACATATGTCAGTGTCTGTCAGGCTGGCAGGGAGATAACTGTACCGATGACATCAATGAGTGTTTTTCTCCTAGCCAAATGCCTTGTGTTAATGGCGGCGACTGCATCAATCTAAACGGATCGTACAGGTATTGTACATCATCTTTCTTTACCTCACTCTCTCTCTCTCTCTCTCTCTCTCTCTCTCTCTCTCTCTCTCTCTCTCTCTCTCTCTCTGTTTGTCTAACCATTTTTCTATCTTTACATCTGTCTATCCATTCGACAAAAATGTCATCCAAACCAATTTTTTCTCATATACAATATGTTAGTCATTATCATAAAATATTTTCATTATTTTTCATCCTTTATTACTTTTCGTAATCAAATCAATTTTCATTCAGTTCAGTTACAGGAAAAGATTGTGATTTGGTTTGCCTAGGTATTTAAATACATCCTGCTGTATTCAGGTGTGAATGTCCCAGTAACTGGACAGGTCAAAACTGCAGTGAGGATGTAGATGAGTGCGCCATTTCCTCCAACGGTTCATCTTTCTGTCTGGAAATGAACAAACATTGCCAGAACACCATGGGCGGATTTGTATGCGCATGCGGTAAGGGCTGGAAGGGAGATAACTGCACAGTTGATGTGGATGAGTGCCGGTAAAAATTTCGTTTACGATAAATTAAATTACAATTCGTCTCTGAAAACGTGGCACCCAATCACTCACACACAAGCAAACTATTACAACTATTAATAGTATACATTTTTTACGAATTCTGTTGACGTCGATTGTGCGCTAAGGTCTTGGAATCTTACCAAATATTATCACCCAGAAAAGGAGGTTCAAAACTAGAGAATGTAATGCAACATCAAGACAGTATGGAGATTGAAGTTCCAAAGCTAAGAGAGAGCATGAAGGACTGGTTAGATTAGTCCCCATGTCAAACTAAATTGCGTTAACAAAATACAACTCCTTAATGAGTGCACAATACCTGTAAACAACTCAGAGTCGATTTATATTATTATTCAGTCTCTTTCCACGACTTCTATTTGACTGTCGATTGTGATCAAAGGTCTCGGAATCTTACCAAGATTCTGGTAGATCCAAGGTTTTACGGAGGATGTGGGCAGTTCCGAGGAGCACTGATTTGAGTAGTGGAGCGAGTCTGTGGTTTCCAGGGAGTTTATTCAGGTACCTTCCAATTCAGATGTTATGTTCCCCAGGGCTCCTATCACTATAGGTATCACTTCTGTTTTTACATTCCACAGTCTCTGAATTTCTAATCTGAGGTTTTGGTATTTTTCTATTTTTTCTCTTTCTTTTGTTATTATGTTTCTATCACTTGGAACAGCGATATCAATGATTGTTACTATTCTGTTGGACTTATTGAGAACTACAATGTCTGGTCTTCGTGCAGGAATCACCCGATCTGTTCTTATCTCGAGTCCCACAGTATTTTGACTTCTTCTGTTTCTGTGACTGCTTCTGGTTGGTGCTTCCATGCTCTTTCTGGGGTTTTTATGCAATAGTTCTCGCACAGATTTCTATATATGTGTTTTGCCACTTCATTGTGTCGTTTGGTGTATTCTGTTCCAGCCAAGAACCTGACATCCAGATAGTATGTGCTCTGTTGTCTCATCCATGGATTTGCAGAGTCTACATTTGGAATCATTTGAAATTTTCATGATTTTCGTTTTGTGTGATTTGGAGTTGAGTGCATGATCTTGTGCAGCTGTTATGAGTGCTTCTGTTTCTGCTTGCAATCCTGCCTCTTTCAGCCATTTGTACGTTGATTGCTTTGTTGATATTTCGTCGACTTGTCGTACATACTGGCCATGCAGAGGTTTCTGTCTCCAGGTATGTGCTAGTTCTTGCTTCGTTAATTTCTGTTCCTGCTTTCATTTTGTATCCTAACCCTGTTTTCTGGATCACTTGACTGAGAGGATTCAGGGCAATGCAGAACAGCAGTGGCGCAGTGGCGATAGGGAATCACCTTGGAAGATTCCACAATTTATTGTTATATCTGCAATATTTGTGTTGTTGCATGTGAGAGTGATTTTCCAGTTTTTCATTGACTCCTGAATTAGGTTCTGTATTGATGGCGCTATTTTGTACACTTTTAATGTTCTAATTATCCATGAATGTGGGACTGAGTCATAGGCCTTTTGATAGTCAATCCATGCCATTGCAAGATTTGTTCTTCGTTTCTTGCTGTCAGTCACTATTGCCTTATCAATTGCCAATTGGTCCTTCGTTCCTCTGCTGCCTGGTCTAGCACCCTTTTGTTCATTGTTTAGAAGCTTGTTTGTTTCAAGGTGAGTCATGATTTTGTCAGCTATAATTCCTGATAGTAACTTCCAGGTGGTTGATAGGCATGTGATTGTGCGATAGTTGTTTGGCATTGTGCCTTTCTGTGGATCTTTCATAATCAGACTTGTTTTTCCCTTTACCATCCATGCTGTTAGGGTTCCTGGTTTGTTTAGTATGTCTTGCAGTTGTTCAGCAAGTCTGCCATGTAAGGAGGTAAGATGTTTCAGCCAGAATATTTGTACTTGATCTAGGCCTGGGGCTTTCCAGTTTGCCATCTTCTTAATGTCTTTCTCACTGATTGTGATGGTGCATTGTTCAGGTGTCTCTTTATGATCATCTTTCAGTTCCTGAATCCATCTGGTGGAGGTGTTATGCGTATTTGGATTGCTCCAAATGCTTTCCCAGAAGGTCTTGGTATCCTGAATGTTTGGTATTTGTTGTTCTGTTCTGGAAATTCCTTTATATTCTTGGTATAGTCTTCCAGGGTCAGTTCGGAATATTTTGTTCTGTTGGAATTGCTGACCTCTTGCAGTGTATCTCTTCAGACGGTGACTGAGTCCCTGAAGTCTTTGCTTTGCATCTTCTATTGCAGACTTAGTGCTTCTGTAGTTGAGATGGTATTTGGTGACCAATCTTGCCTTCAGTTGTCCCTTATTTTGTTCTACTGCTGTCATTTGGCTTATGTCTCTTCTAGTACACTCTATTTTCTTTTCTATTCTCTTCTTCCATGGTGGTACTGATGGTTTCTGTGTTTGTACTGTGTCTGGCCTTATATATCTTTCAATTACTTTTGCGGTGGCGGATATTAGACTGTTGGTTTCTGTGATATCTTTTGTGGGGATACGTTTTAGTACTTCATTTGCATTCTCAATTGCTGTCCTTAGAGCTTTGTTGTTTTGCAGCCTTCTTGTTGGGGTTCTGCCTTCATGTGACTTATTTTTGTCTATGAAGCATTTTATGTCTTCAAACAAGCGATGCTGTTCTTCAGTAAAGTCGCATGGAATTTCCCCAGTGATGTTATCAACTGGAATTGACTCTTGTGAGGCTCTGGAATTTTCATTGTCTTCAATGCCAGTGTATCAGGTTGTAGTATTCTCTTGTTGCTGTTCTATCTCTTGTATTTCTAGGACTGTAAGAAGCCTATTTTGTAGTATCACTCTCTTCTGGTCCAGGAGCCGCTGTTCACTGATCATATCATCTGGATGGTGTTTGAGCCAGTGTACATACATTCGTTTTCTATATCCTCCTTTTGTTGGTTGGCTTTGATAGTAAGAGACCATGACTTGTATGTTTTCCTCTCTGGTCCATTTCCTCCGAGTTTTTGCTTGTGTTTCAGTAGCCCATTTTTCACTAGAACACCCCGAAACATCAGTGCCTAGCGCAGACCTTGTTAACCCGGGCGAAGTCTGATCCGATATGGAATCAAAGTTTGTTTTCTCCATCATGAATGGGATGGGCGAGCGTGTAGTTTGGAGGGAGTCACTTTTCCCTCCCTCGATAGTCCAGAGTTGGGATTTGAAGCTGTCACCCATCCATGTTTGTCGACACAGCGCAGGCTGCTTAACTTTCTGGGTCAGGTTTGTTCTGCTCTAACCACTGGACTATCGAGACACCTTATTATTATTATTCAGCCTCTTTCCACGACTTCTGCTTGACTGTCGGTTGTGATCCAAGGTCTCGGAATCTTACCAAGATTCTGGGAGATCCAAGGTTTTACGGAGGATGTGGGCACTTCCGAGGAGCGCTGCTTTGAGTAGTGGAGCGATTCTGTGGTTTCCAGGGAGTTTATTCAGGTAGCCTTCCAATTCAGATGTTATGTTCCCCAAGGCTCCTATCACTATAGGTATCACTTCTGCTTTTACATTCCACAGTCTGAGGTCTTGGTATTTTTCTATTTTTTCTCTTTCTTTTGTTTTTATGTTTCTATCACTTGGAACAGCGACATCAATGATTGATACTGTTCTGTTGGCCTTACTGAGAACTACAATGTCTGGTCTTCGTGCAGGAATCACCCGATCTGTTCTTATCTCAAAGTCCCACAGTATTTTGACTTCTTCTGTTTCGGTGACTGCTTCTGGTTGATGCATCCATGCTCTTTCTGGGGTTTATATGCCATAGTTCTCACACAGATTTCTATGTATGTGTCTTGCCACTTCATTGTATCGTTTGGTGTATTCCGTTCCAGCCAGAACCTGACATCCAGATAGTATGTGCTCTGTTGTCTCATCCATGGATTTGCAGAGTCATTTGAAATTTTCATGATTTTCGTTTTGTGTGCTTTGGTGTTGAGTGCTTGATCTTGTGCAGCTGTTATGAGTGCTTCTGTTTCTGCTTTCAATCCTGCCTCTTTCAACCATTTGTACGTTGATTGCTTTGTTGATATTTCGTCGGCTTGTCGTACATACTGGCCATGCAGAGGTTTCTGGCTCCATGTATGTGCTAGTTCTTGCTTCGTTGTTTTCTTCCATGTTTCTTTGTCTGTTTCTGGGGGTTGGAATAGTCCACTCATTTTTACTGCTTCTATCAGTGGATCATCTTTGTTGTTATTCCAGATGTAGTCAACAAGGCCAATGACTTCTCCTTCAATGACATGTTTGATTTTCTTCAGACCTCTGCCTCCCATTTTTCGAGATACATAGAGCCTGTCTACGTCTGCTTTACGGTGTAAGGCTTTATGTATTGTGAGTAGTTTTCTTGTTTTCCTGTCCAGTTCATTTATTTCATTTGCTGTCCAATCTATGATACCTCCAGTGTAGCTTACTACAGGTATTGCGTATGCATTAAGGGCTTGTATTTTGTTCGCCCCATTTAGCTTGGACTTCAGGACTTGTCTAACACGTTTTTCATATTCTCTCTTAACTTTGGACTTCACTTCTCTCTGCATATTTACTTGATGTTGTAGTATTCCAAGATACTTATATCCATTTTCCATTGAAACATCGTTGATTTTTCCGATGTCGAATTGCAGGCCCTCTGTTGTTTTGACCTTGCCTTTCTGGATGACAATTCGTCCACATTTCTCAAGGCCGAATTTCATGTTGATGTCCTCACTGCAGATCTTGACAGTATTGATCAGGGATGTGATGTCACGTTCATTTTTACTGTACAGCTTGAGATCGTCCATGTACAGTAGATGGCTGATAATCTGTCCTGCTTTCATTTTGTATCCTAACCATGTTTTCTGGATCACTTGACTGAGAGGATTATTATTATTATTATTATTATTATTATTATTATTATTATTATTATTATGCCTCTTTCCACGACTTCTGTTTGACTGTCGGTTGTGATCCAAGGTCTCGGAATCTTACCAAGATTCTGGGAGATCCAAGGTTTTATTATTATTATTATTATTATTATGCCTTTTCCCACGACTTCTGTTGAATGTCGGTTATTAACCATGATCTCAGAATCTTGCCAAGATTCTGTAAGATCCACGGTTTTACGGCGGATGCTTTCAGCAGTGGGGGAATTTTGTTTTGTCCAGGCATTTTATTCAGATATCCTTCTGGGACGGAGCAAAAGATGCCGCAAATATTTGGGATTATTAATGTATGAGTAATACATAGGACATATTCTAACAGTCAGCATTTCCAACACCTGAAAAGTTAGCAGCAGATGACCTAGGTGGGTAACAATGATGTTAAGCTGACATGTAATCTAAAATAGCCAGACACACAGGCGCCTTGTTTCGTGAGCACAGTAGCATAAATACCCAGCAAATTTCCTTCTCGGTACTTCTACACTTTTTCTGGTCAAGTCCGGTCATAAAGACAGAGAGCTGTGGTAAGTTATCTGATTAATAAAAGAAAGAATGGGTTTATAATGTTTTGTACATTAGAATTATTGAATTTTATGGCTTATAATTAGAGAGATTCCATATATTATTATTATTATGGAATATATGACATTGTTCCAATGAAATGTTAATCTGAATTTAATTATGATTATCTTTTATGCCCATGTGTATGAATGAAAGGCTAATGATTTTATTTGCAGAAGTGTAAGTTGGGAATGCAGACAGGCAGGGATGTGAGTATAGAAATACTGTAGGCCTAAATCTTAGCGCTGTGCCTTGAATTGACTCTTTCCAGAAGCGCGCCTTTCTTGGTCTTTCCTGGTCTGTCCTGATCTTCCTGATCTTCCACATGACGAGCAGTCCACTACTTGCTTGTTATCTGCAGTGCTCTACGTGAATTACATCAGTGCGGGTACCCCGACACCAATTACTACACTGATCAGTAACAGGTTTGCTGGGGTTCGACTACGTAATATCCGTGCGAGAAACCAGTGCAGTGGAGCTTGGAGCTGAGGAACGTCAAGCAGAATTTCTTTGGAGCAGTTTGGATAGCGTGCACAGAGACGCACTTTAGTCATCATCCAAACAACGCTTGCAGCTACATGCGAGCGCGAGGGCTTGTGGTGAGCGTGCTAGTGACGGAGTGCAGGGAAAAACACAGGTCATGAGATTAACTGTTGATTTTTCTATACTCCTCCTACTTCTGATTCAGTGATGAAAACACTAGAGACTAGTCATTGGAATACTTATTTTTAGTGTAGAGTGGAAGACATTTTTCTCTGAACATTTATTCTTAAACAGCATACAAGTGTCTGTTGATATTTTTAACTGTATTCGTAAATTCGTATAATTGTTGATAAATAAATGTATTGTTAACTTTTTCATTATCCTTCTTATGCATACTATTTACTTTGTATGTTTGGAGTAATAGTGGGTGGATGGGGGTACTTTAATAAACATTTAAATCGGGTCAAATTACTCCTTTAGTAAGAAGTTCCACCTGTGAATAGAAATTATGTCAGTAGAACGTCTAGGTAGTCTTCTATGAGGAGTTCTACAACGCCAGGGAACCCGACAAGTAGAACATAAGTTGGTATTTTACCGGAAATTTATTAATATATATGTAATGAGAATTCTAACCACTTGTAGTTAGTTATGCATTATTAAATGACAGCATTTTCATGCTAATAATCATAACTAGGTAGGCATTCCCGTCACACCTTCCAAGTCAAGTGTTGTATTTCCCAAAGATCCTATCACTACAGGTTCTGCTTTTACATTCCACAGTCTCTGGAGTTTTAATCTAAGATCCTGGTATTTTTTAATTTTTTCTCTCCCTTTTGTTTTATGTTTCTATTACTTGGAACAGCCACATCAATGATTGTTGCTATTCTGTTGGCCTTATTGACAACTACAATATCGGCTGCAGGAATCACTCGATCCATCCTTATTTCAAAGTCCCACAGTATTTTGACTCCTCTTTAGTCCAAATACTGCGAAATTTGTCTAGTGTTCCAGTAGCCCATTTTCCACTAGAACACCCTGAAACATCAGTGTCTAGTGCATGCATTTTTAATATGGGCGAAATTTGATCCGTGTTAGAATCATTTTCCTTCTCCATCGAAATGTTGTTGATCGGCTAGTTCTCAATAAATGAACACAAAGAAATCAGTATAACTGGCAAATGAAAGATGGACATAGAAACTGATAATTATATAATTGAAGTAGCATAGATATTGATGAAAAGACATTAAATGTAGTAATGTGATGTCGAGGGATGGTTGACGTCACAGAGTTGGATGACGTAATATCATATGCATGTTACCCTTGAGATTCACAACTTTACAATAAATTTATTTATTAATGTCTGGTCTTTGTACATGAAAATTCCCATAGTTATAAAAACGATATATAAATCAACCACTATTATTCACACTTTTAACACTCCTTTATGTGAATCTTCTTCCATCAGACCAAACCACATTTCACTTCATTTACACGAATGATCTCTATGTCGACCTCACTTGTCGCCATCTTCTTTCTATTATTATTATTATTATTATTATTATTATTATTAACAATTTGTCTTTTATAACTTTAACCCTTAAGCTAGCGTCTATGAAAACCAATGTTTATCAAATAAACATTTAATTTTCATGGCAATATCCGGAGGCAGAAAGCGACCATTTCTTTTGCGAAAAAGAAAAAGAAAGGCATATGTATTTAATCAGTGCTGCATAACTTTCATTTCTTTGTTTATTTTTTTTATTATTCTAGATGTCAGATTTACCTGTTGGGGAGCAATAATTTTAAAAGATCACTTTAAAATGCAATGGTGAAATTAAAGGACTATTCTGATTATAAACAACTGAATAGTATTTAAAGCATGTATAAATGTAATGTGTTTAAAGTTTATCAAATGAAATCGGGTAATTCGTTCAACAGAAATATATTTTCTATTTGTAATGTTTAAAATAGCCATGTTTTTGTTAGAATTCAATTATGTTTTGTCTGGAACGATTTTGAGAAAGTATTCATAAACAATACCGTATTTATTAATCCCATTGACTCCTTGCCTCACAGGATTCGCGGGAGACCTTTCATCTTCGTTTGATGTTCTCAGTCCTGTTTGATTCCTGTGGGGTTTTCTTTCTCTGGTATCCAGGGAGAAACCATTGGTGTAGTGTGTTGCTTGTTGTCATGGATGTTGGCTATGGTTCCTTTTTGGCGTCTAATCTTGTTGAATTTTTGTTTGTGTAAAAATCTCTTTGCAATTTGGAAAGGTATGACAAAACAGATGTCATCACTGCATGGCGTGTTCCGGATCAGTTATGCTGTTAATCATTTTATTCTGGGTTTTGAAACCTGTTACACTTTTGTGTGTTGCTAATTCAGTTATCGTGATATCTTTTCTAATTTATAGATTCTGTTTTGCCTTATATTATCAAAGTTGATCATATCCAAATACAAGCTGTAAAGAAAAACGCGGGTAAACTTTAACAATAGTTCGTGATTTTTTAAAAGCAAATTTGAATTCGAAGTATATTATATGCTTATATATTATATATATCTCATTTTTAACATTCAAATTGAAATGAATCATCTAAACTGAATATATTTTATATTTTATAATCTACTTAATACGTCAGGTTTTTTTTTCATCCCACCCGGCCGCTCTGTTTTCAATTTGCTTCTTGTGTCGTTTTCTTACTTGTGTGTGCGCGCGCACAAGACATGCATTTATTTACTTTGAAATCTAAACACCTGAAATAATGTTTACTTCTTACAACAGATTGATTTGATACATATTAATGAATGGAGACATTTTCTGTAGTGAAACGATAAAAAAATTGATTTGCTACTTGTTAATGAATGGAGACTTTTTCTGTAGTGAATCGATAAACGAATGTCCGAATGGGACCGAATGCATCAACACAATGGGCGGTTTTAAGTGTGATTGCTCATGTGGACGGAGAGGAAAAACTTGCTCGGAACACTTCCCTGAGAGTAAGATCTCTTTATTTTCAAGGACACTTCTTAATCTCGTTGTCTGTATTTCCTTAGTTTTATTTGTTTAAATATTTCGTTTTGTCTCATTCGTTCATTCTTCCTTTTGTCTTTCCATTTTTCTATCTGTCTGAACACGGTATCTTGTTTTATCTCATCCGTTCGTTTGTCCTCATACTTTTAACTCCAATTCTGACTGCATAAGAATTGTATATCGTTTTGTTTGTAAATATTTCAAATCCGTCTATATGTACTTGTGTGGTATATGCGTTTGACTGTCTGTAAATGCATCTATATCAGACTGACAGTCTATTATGCATGCAACATATGTCAATTTGTCTGTAAATGCGTAATATATCCGTCTGAATGAGTGATGTATCTGTTACTCACTAAATGCATGTGTATACGCCTGTCTGTCAATGCGTACTTTATCCATCTGACTGTATATGCGTAATATATCCAAATAATTGAGTATGAAAGTCTGTAATTGTGCATTTTGTATATCTCACTGTTAGTTGTCTTTCTTTTCCTTCTACCCAACTGTTTGTGAGTTCACGCTCTCGATATCAGTATGTCTGTCCGTTTGCTGTCTGCTAGGTTGTTCGTCAGTCTATTTCTACTTAACTACGTGTATGTATGTCTCTTTATTTATCAATCTTTCAATGCCTGCCTGCCTTTCAGTTCGAATATCCCTTTTTCCTTCCTGTCTACAAGAGAGTAGTTTTTGTTTTGTTAATCTGTCCACACATCCGTCCAACTACATGAGTAACTATGCGGTAAACTAATTGCATTATTATTAGTAGTAGTAGTAGGTGTTATATTATTATTATTGTTGTTGTTGTATTTTTTCCATGGCAACTCTTGCATCGCTGAGTTTGCAGTACAGTATCTGTCCATCGGTAGAGCTTACTTTTCCCCGCGTATTCAGAAATAAAGTATTTTAACTTCAATGAGGCACGCATGCTAGAAAATTAAGAGCACCTGTTTCGACAATGAGATGAGACATGACCAGTGTTTCAATGGTACACAAAATGATGCATATTGTGGTCGAGCACTGTATATGTGTCATCTGTGTTGTGCAAATGTGTGTGCATGCGTGCGTGCGTGCTTGTGTGTGTGTGCGTGCGTGCGTGCATGCGTGTGTCGCTTCTCCCATGGCCATGAACACAAAACATTTCTGCATTACATCGAAGCCGATCAAGTCGTGGAAGTGTGCTGACCGTATTCTGCAATGGCTAATTAAAAGAGCCAGATACAGGCCATTGATCCAAGTGATGCGACCCTAAGTCTATAAGAGTTTAATCATTGCAAGTAATCCAGCAACTTTGCTAAGAATGGCACGGTTTGAGGAACTTGAGCGACATATTAATCAGAGCTGCTGGGCACAAAGAAAGAACTTATTGCAATTAAAGTCTGATTTGCTATCACATATGTAACTACATATTACATATAGAACGACCCATTAAAATAAAATATGCATATAATAGACCGTACATAAACTGAATGAATTACAAATGTTTATGTTGAGAAGGAGGCAGTCCGATGGATTAACAAACGAATGTAAGGGTAGTTAGTTATACGGGTGTTTGGGTGGATAGATATATAGGCGGAAAGATAGGAAGTTTTATAGATAGAAAGAAATTAAGAAATATGCAGAATGGTAAAGTGTCGGGAATATCTCTACTTCTAATGGAACCAGGAACAAAAAAAAACCAATAATTATTTTATTTTAATGGAATTATAATCACTGGACTCGATGAAAATTCTATAAAGAAAACAACACCGAGAAGAAAAATTTTAGTTAAATAGATTATAAATAATAAGTAAAATATATTAATTTGTTGCCCTTCTTAGTGATGACGATACTGGATGCAGAGAAGGCCATAACAAATAATATGCAGTAATATAACAATTGAAGTGATAATATTAAGACTGGAATTCAAGTGACAAATAAGATAGAGGGTTAGTCTTCAGAATATAATTTATTTTATTTTATAAACATATTATTTACTTATTTATCTGGAAGCTTAAAGTCAATGGACAATGTCCAAATATAAGGTGACAAAAAAACCTGAATAAAAACCCTATAATAAAATACCTCTTAACAAACATGTCTTTGAAACTAAATGCTCTGACATTCAAATGACATTAATCATTAGTATTGGTTTACTAAAAGAAATTACATCAGCACATACATGAAGAATGATTTTATAAACATGCATTTTCAAATTAGTACCAAGTGTCAGAGTTGGTCCTGCTAATAAGAGGACTGTCTGGAGGACATTACTATAAATCATTATGGTCTGTTAATAAGCTGCTTGTAAGTAAACCGAAATTCGTTCTATTAACCTTCGGGGTAACTAATTGTTGTTTGTCTGTGTGTTTAGTCCTTGCTTGTCTGTTTGTTACACTTTAGTAATTCTTTCTCTCCATTATTATTTCTTTCTCTCCATTATTATTGTCATTTTCTACATTAAGAAAAGATTAGATCGAGTTACTTCACTGTTCTAGAGATACGTAAATAAGAACGATGTAAAACTGTTTGATCAGTTCCATTTCTTTTATTTTTCTCAATCTGCAGACTGTAACGGGAAATCAAATGGTGACACCATCCAGGTTAGTGCTACACTTGACCTTTCTGAAACTCAGTAATGTTTCTAATGACGTGGCATCTACTTCAAATACTTCTGAGTGCTATTAGCAAGTGTTTCTGAGACAAGAATTCTTTTCTTAAATGCAGTTATAATAGTGACATTCTTTGAGCCAACCCCTTAAACGATTTTTCCTAGGGAATCTTGTTCCACACTTTTATGTTTCTAGGATAATTGTAACTTTAATTATCTGTTTTGAAAGGCATTTAGTACAAGATGTACTGTTTTTATAAATATATTTTCAATTGTCATTTTTAGTTTTCATTTGAAACATAATGTTGTACTCCTTTCTCTTGTCAGATCTTCCTGCCAATTATTGTAATTGTTTTCATCGCTATAGTCATCAGTGTCATAATCATTTTGAGCAGAAGACAGAGGTAGGTAACATATTGAGTCTGGTACTATTAAATCGCATTTGCCTTTGTACTCGGCATCTTGGTGTGAGTTTGCTATCTCTTTACTTAGTACAAATGGTACTCTGTGTTTGTGCTGTGTATGTGTGTATGCGTGCGCGTGTATGTCGAATTGGGAGAGAGCAAGTCTAGCAAATAAAAATAAACATGTTAATATTTATTCATTTTGCTATAGTCTGAGTCTACATAGAACTGGCCGCACAAATTAGATTATAGGGCAGAAGTTCAATAGCGCTAGGAAGTGTTGTACACGACAGAAGTTTGTTCACGTCAAGTTTTTATTAGTTATTTCCCTTTTAAAGTCAGGAACCCGAATGATCACGGAAATACCCGAGACGTAAGTATGATCGTACTATTCGAATAAAAATTAAATAGATTTGCACATTTTTTAGTAATTTAATTTTTGCGAAAATAGCCGAATATCGCACGAGAATGATTAAAAAAACGCAGTTTCCCCACCACTGTGTTAGGTCATTAGGTTCAGTGTCGGCCGATGATTACGACTTAAAATAATAGTAGATTTATTCCTGGATTGACGGTTATACGGGAGAATATATTTGATTGTGGTTAGCTTATTGGATGAATGAATGGTTGTGAATATATACATATTTTTAAAAATATAAACTGATAAAGTATAAGAATGGTTGAATAGTAAATGTTACTGCAATGCAAGTTATTTATATTTAATGCTATTCTAAATTGCTGTAAATACAGTACTGTACGTATATCTACGTCCTACTTAGGAAAATATTTGCGCATATGCATTTGTTAGCTTTCTTTACTTATTTGTTTGTTTTTCTCAGAAGAAAGCGAAAATCAACTTTACACCAGTGTCCGCCTGTGACAGAATTACAGACATTGAGTTCAGACACCGTGACCATTCGAAACAGTCTTTATGGCGTAATGCCAACACAGCAAAACATGGCTACTCTGGATCCGAGGGAAGGTGTCTTAAGCCAGAATTCTGATAAGGACGGTGATAATT
This sequence comes from Sinotaia quadrata, assembly GCA_028829895.1. Lineage (NCBI taxonomy): Eukaryota > Metazoa > Mollusca > Gastropoda > Architaenioglossa > Viviparidae > Sinotaia > Sinotaia quadrata. The sequence continues at coordinate 40,277,669 of CM054178.1, read as the reverse complement.
TCCAAGAAGACAAAATCATTAACCATGATGTCGACAACGAATATAATACTCTAGAACGTACAGCGACACCAGCGCAGACTTTGCAAAACACTACCACGAATTCCGACAGTTTAGATTTTAACGTTTATGATCACATGGAGTCTGCTGTGCTACCAGCGAAGGCTAACCCCTACTAGAACGCTAAGGCTTTAAGATCAACCATTTCTAAAACGCAGCCTCCGTTTGATCAAGGGAGTTACGCCCATCTCCTATGTATCGTTTTTTCAAGCAATCATGGTCTGAAACTGAAAACAATTACAGTGACCTAAAAGGACCAAAAGCCCCAAAGCAATAAGAGTTTCTGTTCTTGAACTATGGCTTTGAAAACGAAGATAGCCAGTGCGAATTCATTCTGTCAGAATTAGAATCGAAACAATGTATGGAATCATATTTGGACACTCAAATTTCTCTGGCGTCACTGAAGTAATGCCTGGGTGCAGGCAAAACCAAGCATAAGATGATGTTAAAACTGGTTTTGATGACAGCGATGAAGATTCGAACGAGAACTGAATGTGTAGATCAAGTGGGCATTTTTCAGAGGCTCGGCTGCTTTCGATGTTACCATCATCTTTCCAATGACAACACTGGAGATCAAAAAAGGCTCGAGAACATTTTATGAAGCAGAAGTCAAGGACAATTAAGTAAAATTTGGTTACGATCACCTGGAGACACCTGGAAAAAAAACAGAAGAAAAAGAATGATTTAACACATCTCTCTCTCTCTCTCTCTCTCTCTCTCTCTCTCTCTCTCTCTCTCTCTCTCTCTCTCTCTCTCTCTCTCTCTCGTTGCAAATTTGACTTTAACTATCAACTGATTAACATGAAAAAAAGAATATTTAATTATAGGAAAACATGATATGTATATGTATATATATATATATGTGTGTGTGTGTGTGTGTGTGTGTATGTGTGTGTGAATGTGTGTATATGTGTCTGTGTGTGTGTACGTGCGTGTGAAAAAAGTCATCCAAGTACTCTGTTTTCTACTTCATTCTATATACCATTAATTTTGAATTATAAAAGTACTCTTAGGTTTCTCGAGTCTGGCTAGAATGTCCAATTTACTCTGACTACTGTTTGCCTATATTTATTTCTCTGTTTGCATGTTTGTTTTTCTAGCGCAATTTAAAACACGTTTTCTTAAAAATAAATTGACTTATATTATGAGTGAAAATTTATTTGTTCTTCGGATTATTATTTTCCCTTAGGCTACCAGCATTACACGCGCAACAAGTTATAAATGTGGTGCTAGTTGTTATTATCATTATTTTAGTTGTTGTTGCTGTAATTGCTGTTGTTTCGTAATATCGGAATTCTATACAAGTAATAAACTATGAACTTTGCTAAATCATACACTGTACTTTTTTCATTAATATTTTTTTTACAGACAATATACTTTAATTAATGTATTTTATCTCAGGATCCTTTCACTTCTTTACTAGATTTGATAGACAGGATTCTTTTCATTATTATCTTTGATAGACAGGGTACGTTCTTTTCATTATTACCTATGATCGACAGAATACTTTCTCTCTATTAATATTTTGATAGGATACTAAGCAAAAGACATCACATCATCTTCACCATTGTCTAGATTTAAGCGTTACCTAACTTCTTGAAATTTTTAAAATGGTGTTTGATAGATCGATACTTGATTCAAGAACAAATCTCACATTCAAGACCGTTTAGAAATAATGTTTTAGTGTTGTTTAAACAGAAAAAAAATATTTAGCATTTGGAGGAATTATTTCAGATTCCATACTGCTTTTTGGAATAAGATGTACTCACTCTATCGCATTCTGTCTGCCTCTTTCTCCAAGAGTCTCTCTCTTCATGCTTGTCGCCATCTCTCTTTCTTTCGATCTTTCTCTCTATCCCGCTTTTTCTTTGTTTTCTTTTTTCTCTCCTTTTTCATTTTCTCTATCTGCCTTCACGTCTTCTATTCCTCTCGATGTCGTACGCTCTCTCTTTCTCTTTTCTTTTACTCTCTCTCTCTCTCTCTCTCTCTCTCTCTCTCTCTCTCTCTCTCTCTCTCTCTCTCTCTTTTCCTTTCTTTCATCTTTTTTATTTCTTTTTCTCTTTCTTTCTCATATTCTCTCATGGGGTCTCGGACAGCATTGGTCAATAATTCACATTCACTGAGATGTCGGAGACTGGCTGAAAGCAATATCCTTTTGCTTAGCGACGGAACTTGTATTTTGAAACTAAACATACACTAACCTCAGAGAGCTTGTCAAATTTGTCACGGGATACAACTCTTCCTCTAATATGAAATAATATTTATTAACAAGATTTGTGCTTTCTATTAATTAAAATAAAATAATAAATAGTTGTATTTACTGACTGTATGGATGCAGAGATATCAAAATTCTTAAAGTGAATTCGGATGATAAAATAAATTTTGTCAGAAATGAGTTTTGAGTAACTTGTAGTTTATCACAGTATAAAGGTTTAAGAAGAACATTCTTATAAGTGTTAGTTGTATCGTTATTTATCATGTTTATTAAATATAATTTTTATCTTTAACAGAAAAAACAATGCTGTTTAAGTGTTACATTTGGGGCTAATTTAACCACCCTGCTATCACATTAATAATCCGAATTATTAATTATGAATTTAGTTTTAATATTGAGTTTTAATATTGATAACAGTCCCACGGTCTTCCAATCACTATATTGAATAAAACCGCTTACGTTTATAAGACAATTCAGTTAACGTTACTTTCTAGGATCGGCGACATTATCTCCATCTTAATTAATTAGCAATCGTCCATATATGTACACACACACACACACACACACACACACACACACACACACACACACACACCAGTTCTCCTCCCAGCCGATCCCAATTAACGGTCGTTGAAAATGTAAAGTCTTCATAAATATACTGACTGATCCCTATATCACACTAAGTCCTTCTGTTCTTGCATTCACAGATCAACCTCTCTCCCCGGCTTGGTGCAGCGTGAGTGAGATATCTTGGGGGTAGAAACACACTATAAAACAAAAGCACACTGACAATATTGCTTTGGGCTCCAAGCCATAGACATATACCAAGAAATGCCATCTGGCAAGAAGCAACATACACCACCACAACACGACCAAAAACACCAGCAGAACTAACAGCAAAAATAAAGAACACATAGACAACAAAAGACAACACCTCCCATATAGTAAACTCTAGATATCTCAAAACCACACTAAAACGAACGTACACTTGATCATACACTTCTTCAATACTCGTTAGACAAAAACCAAAACACAACTAGTGTGCAAAAAATACAAAAAAACCAAAATACGACAAGTGTGCAAAATAAACAGAAACAACATACGACCTGTATGTAAGAAAACGAAAACCAAAATACGACCATTGTGCAAACAAAAACAAAATCTAAAGTACGACCAGTGTTTAAAAAAAATAAATAAAACCAAAATACGACTGTGTGCAAAAAACACCCCACAAAACAAAATACGACCAATATGCAAAACAAAAAACGCCAAACAACAAAATACGACCAGTAAACAAAACAAAACAAGAAACAAAATACGACCAGTATGCAAAACAAAACAAAAATAAAACACTTCAACTGTTCTTCACACTTTCCCTAATCACAGACATACATCGCACAAAACACGGAAACAAGATTTAACACATAAGAATGCTAATCTCACCAGAAACATTAATCACCAAAATGACGTGGAATACTGTTACACTAAGAACTAATAGATTTCTGAGCAGACTACAAACGTAGTGGACAAAGTACAGCAAACACATCTACAGCACACACAAGGCAGTGGATAAATTAATTCATAATGAATTAATAAATAAAAACATTTTTAAAATATAAAAAAATAACTAAGCAAACCCAGCAATAAACAAAGGTGATGGTAAAGCAACCCTCCTAACTTCCCCAGAAGTCTTCCTCCTCCATGAGAAGTACCTCACTTGGTCACCATATGCCATCAGCAGTAAAACGTAACAGGTTAAAACGCCCACCCCTCTTCTCCAAATACACCAACTACGTTTCAATGACGCACGCGCACGCACAAGTATTTCCACTTAAATGTCCGTGAAAGTCAGAAACCAGTAAGGTATTCAATAATTATAATTAATCAAACAATCGGTATCTAGCGTTAAAGTAATTGAAAATTTTAATTTATTATTAATTTTTCTTTTTGTGGGTTTAAAGAAGAATAAATGTCAACAATAGTTTAACAGCTTGACATTTTAAATGTTTTCGAATGCTGTTGTTTAATCTTCCAATCCTTCTTGCAGACCATAATACCGAAAGCAATATGGTGGCCATTGTGTGAGGTATTTCAACATTTGTTTATTCCCTGCAGGTAAAGTAAATCACTGATGTAAGAAAGTTGTGCAATATACGCAACTGACATAAACACAACTATAGATTGCTTTATATTTTTTCATCTTAACTCTTCTTGTGCAAAGAATTATTTGAAATGTGGTATCCATGAGGTATAAAACTTTGGTTTAGATGCTTAAGACACCGCTGTAGTTTACTAAGTAATTTCAGGCAGACACACATTTGGTTAAAATCAAACTTGACTCCACTAAGAAAGAGTATCCATTTATATAAAATAAGAATAGTTATTTCCAGTAAATTAGCAAAATTAAATATTTTTTTGCAATGCAATACAACTTAATTATTACATTATTAAATGTCAGTGTGACCTGACCTTGACCACTGCTTATGATGATATTTTTGTAAGTGCCAAGAGTTGGAGTAAAAAAGCGCAGGTGGAGAATGTGCTAGACTTGCTAATGTAATTTAAACTGGTCTTAGGTGGAAGAGTAGCTTTTATTATCCAATGGTAAAATTTTACAAAAACAATGTTTACATTTTGAAAGTGAATGTATTTTCTAATCACTTTGAATTTGAAGTGGCAGAAGTCCAATCATAAAAGGCATTAACGTAAAGGTGAGTTAACTGGCTGATTGAGAAAGAATAGACTTAGAAATATTCTGTGCATTTTGCTATTGATATACTTGAGTTTTACATAGATATGTTTTATGTTAGTAGAATATTATTTCTACAAATTGTGAACTATGATGCTTATACAAAGTATGCTAAACACCTAAAATTGTTTCCAGTGAACACATTCATAAAACTAATATGTTGTATTTGTTATGCTGTATGCATGTATCAGGCTAATAAACATTTTTGCAGGAAATTGTAAGTTCAGTTAAATGTAAGAAAGAATGGAATTAGAGATGAATAAACTGGAAAACCTAGCATTTGTTCCCTGATTATTTTTTACATGGAAGAAGCAGCCTTTAGTTTTTACCAGAATCTCCCAGTTTACTGGTTTATAAAATGATACGACCAAGGTAGATTCTATAAGTCTCTATCACCAGTGTTTAAGTATAAAGATACACTGCACTCTGTTGATGTATGGTGCAAAGTATACTTGACTGCACTGGAGAATTTCTGGTAAAAGTAAAAGGCTGCTTCTTCCCAGTAAAATATACACTCTAAGTAAGAACTTTTTATGAGTAAAAAATTAATACCTAATACCTCAATGCACATAAATTGACTCAGGCCTCATTAAGAATTTGAGATAATTTATTAATTGTATAGAACATTGGTTAAAGTATTTTTGTTTATAACCTGACTCATTGGACTTGAGAGAAAAATATTATTTATTACAAACTGATAATCTGAGAACTTTTTGTTAAATATTTTAGAATCTTAATGTTATGATACTAAAGTAGCTTACAACAGCAGGAGTTACTGCTCGCGTTGTAAAATCTGGATGTTATTGTTTCCTTCTTTTTTTTTTTTGTCATCATTCACCATCATTTACCCCTCCCCAAGAGTGCATGCTGTGAGTAATTTGCAGCGACTGATCTAACCACCACACGAAAGAAAGCCCATAAGTTAATAAACCTAAATCATAACTAAATCAAAACGTGTTTATTATTGTTTTGAATAGGCGAGTGCAGTATTCTCATAACAGCTGCACAAGATCAAGCACTCAACACCAAATCACACAAAACGAAAATCATGAAAATTTCAAATGATTCCAAATGTAGACTCTGCAAATCCATGGATGAGACAACAGAGCACATACTATTTGGATGCCAGGTTCTGACTGGAACAGAATACACCAAACGACACAACGAAGTGGCAAAACACATACATAGAAATATGTGTGAGATGGTATAAAAACCCCAGAAAGAACATGGATGCACCAACCAGAAGCAGTCACCGAAACAGAAGAAGTCAAATTACTGTGGGACTTCGAGATAAGAACAGATCGGGTGATTCCTTAATGAAGACTAGACATTGTAGTTCTCAATAAGTCCAACAGAACAGTAACAATCATTGATGTCACTGTTCCAAGTGATAGAAACATAAAAAACAAAAGAAAGAGAAAAAATAGAAAAATACCAAGACCTCAGATTAGAAATTCAGAGACTGTGGAATGTAAAAGCAGAAGTTATACCTATAGAGATAGGAGCCTTGGGGAACATAACATCTGAATTGGAAGGTTACCTGACTAAACTCCCTGGAAACCACATACTCGCTCCACTACTCAAAGCAGCACTCCTCGGAAGTGCCCACATCCTCCGTAAAACCTTGGATCTCCCAGAATCTTGGTAAGATTCCGAGACCTTGGTTCACAACCGACAGTCAAACAGAAGTCGTGGAAAGAGGCATAATAATAAGTGAGAAGTGTCTATTCCACTAACCAAAAGTATCTATATTTAGGTCTGATTTAGTCTAGGATTTCACATTAGGTTCTAGCTCAACAAAATTTAAACAATTGTTTTCCACATTTACTAATTTCAACACAATGACAGTTTAATAATTTTGAACAAATTTGTACTCATATCCAGACGAAACCTACCCAATTTATTTGATGCCAATTCCACTTAGTTAATGGATAATATTATTATTAATTAAATAATCATCCAAAACTAATTACAAGTGATGAGATTCATAATTTATTCTTAATTTATATTATTAATTATCCCCCCCCCCCAGCAGACACCAATCGTCTTTCTCACTTGGTTGATATTCAGGCATTGGAAAAGTTTTCTCTCATCTACAACATTAAATATAAACATTAATGGTCAGACAATCTTTCTGTAGGTGGAAAACATCTTACTAAAGGAGAAGATAAATCTTTAATATATATTTAGCTAGCCCTCATCCACCCAGAGAAGAAAGTGGTTGGATGGGGGCTCGCTAAATATAGATTAAAATCGGATTTGTCTTCTCCTTAGTAAGAGGTTTTCCACCTGCAGAAAACCTTATGTGACTGTAAATGTTGTTTATCGTAATGGAACTGTGAAACCATTTACAACACCAAAACATCCACCAAGTGAGAGACGAGTGGTGTTTGTTGGAGGATCATTTATAAAATAAAATTAATATTCTCATCACTTGAAATTAGTTATGAAAAATTAATAAATAATAATAATTATCTTATTTAACTAAGTGATGCAAGTTGTCACACATTTTCTGCTCTCTGCCATGACTGAGTCCATTTACCTAAATGTAAATTATGTAAATTATTTTACAAAACCATTACACATAAGGTGTTAAGGAGTTAAAATGCTTTACTCTCATTTTTGGTACAAGGAAGTTATTGGAAATTGCTACAATTGTTTTTTGCTTGAGGGGGCTAAATATGGTGAAGAACTGCCCAAGATAGCCTTGAGAAAATAACAGCGAATCAGTGATTTGCATCATCAGGAGGGAATCATGTGGAATTGACAGTAATAACTGAACAACAATAACTTGTGACTTTGTTGCAAAAATGCATGAAAGACTATTGAGAGGGTGCCTAAATCAGGTTGTGTACAAACATTTTCGCTTATCTGTAATAAATCCATTTCTGTTCTCTGATAAGAACTATCCTCTGATTTGTATTGACACTATTCTATTGAATTGTGTATTAGGATATAAGACTGTGTAGATATTAAAATTATTCGAACGTGTTTTTGATGTCAAGTAATATTTATCATTGTGTTCGTTATTTGTAAATTTCATTGTTGATTTAATAAATTTATTGACGCTTTTACACATATTGATAACCTTATGTTGGAGAAGAAAGTGGGTAAATGGATACTCGCTGAATATAGATTAAAAGACAGATTTGTCTTTTTCTTTACAAAAAGGAAGGAATCTTGTTTGATAGGTGGGGGGGGGACTCAATTCACGAGCGAGTTAATGAAAGAGATCAATCAACTATTCAAAGTAAAGCATTTTAAAACTACTCCTTAACACCCTATGTGTAATGGTTTAGTAGAAAATCTTAATACTATACTTACCAAGTCCTTGAGAAAGATGTGCGTGGAAAGACTACGTGATTGGGATATGTATTTGACAGCACTTTTGTTTGCAATGCATGAAGTATCACAAGATTCGATCCTATTTTCGCCCTTCAAACTCTTATAAATAATTACTGCCTTTCTCGTTAAAAAAATAATTATTTAGTTCTCACTGAACCTCAAATGGATTTCATTTTAAGGTTGATGTCTTGCAAGCAGCATTTGATGACAACGCAAACAGATTGTGTATTGTAAGGCATTTAATAGGGCATTTTCACTATAACCTTCCTTTTGTTATTGGCTTTGACTAGAATTTTAATTGTCGAATACGGACAACACAATTTGTATATACTATATAGGGTTCTCTTTACTGTTGGCTTTGACGAGGCATTTGGTTGTAGGCAGTAATAAAAGTGAATTTCACTATCATACACATTAAACTCATGCTACAGTGTACAATGAACTTAAAGATTAATTCCTTAGATGTATTATCTGATAGTGCAGATGTCGTTATACTCGGAAGTATTGTCTAAGCACTGTGAGAGTTTTAAGTTTAAGTCAACGTCACAGTCGTAACCTGGAAGTATTGTCTATGCCTTAAGTCTTAAGTTTCTCAACATGACAGACGTCAGGCAAAGATAAAATACGGATTATTTCATTTTAGAAGACAGAATTGTTCTAAAACATACACAATAACATAAAATAAAATAAAATTCTATTTTATTTTGATCATTACACGATTTTGTTTCGAGTGACTTTTGTTGCGGATTTAGTCGTATGTGGACGATATTGAACTGACTGTACTGTTCCATTAGTCTTGTATCATATATAGTACTAATTGTAGTGTTCCATTAGTCTTGTATCATATATAGTACTAGCTGTAGTGTTCCATTAGTCTTGTATCATATATAGTACTAGCTGTAGTGTTCCATTAGTCTTGTATCATATATAGTACTAGCTGTAGTGTTCCATTAGTTTTGTATCACATATAGTACTAACTGTAGTGTTCCATTAGTCTTGTATCATATATAGTACTATTTGTAGTGTTCCATTAGTCTTGTATCATATATAGTAGTAAGTGTAGTGTTCCATTAGTCTTGTATCATATATAGTACTAACTGTAGTGTTCCATTAGTCTTGTATCATATATAGTACTAACTGTAGTGTTCCATTAGTCTTGTATCATATATAGTACTAACTGTAGTGTTACATTAGTCTTGTATCATGTATAGTATTGACTGCAGTGGTCCATTAGTCTTGTATCATGTATAGTACTAAATGCAGTGTTCCATTAGTCTTGTATTACATACCCAAAATGAGTCGTGTTCATTGCGCTGTTTCTGTGTGTTCGTATAAACGTATATATTTTTGTTCAGTTCGGTGTGAAAAACAAAAACAAAAGAATAAAGCTTTTCGTATATCATTGAGCACTACGCTTCACAGCATGAAAATGGTGATATGGGGTTAGTGTGGCGTGTTTAACTCACTTTCATCATGCAATGCGCGATTCTTGGTAATAACCATAAGTCTAGGGGAGCTTTTAATATTAATTGATAAAGGAAACTTACAGAGCACTGCTAAGTTCACAATTTCCGGATTTACAGAAATTGCGACAACTCGTGGTGGGATACCGAGCCTTTACCACATTGCAGAAGAAACAAATATTAGCTGTCTAGTTATTTATTTCCCTTTTTTTCACTTTCGTTTAAAGTAGCAAAATAAAGGACCAGCAGGACTGTACAGTGAATACAGGTAACGAAAATTTAAAATGGAAATTTGAACAATGAATACTGACCTCTTCAGGTGAGAAGGCAACAGTTTTCGAGGTAAGCACATTATACATTATTCATACTAATCAATTAAATAAATATTATAGTCATAATAAACAGTCGCTAAAGATGATAATAATAATGGTAGTCATGAGTTATCTGCCCCACCCAAAGATTGACCTACATCAACATGGACGCATTTGTGCCATGAGTTGTTACGTAAAGCGAAATGATAGTCATAAATTACTCAAGTCTGATGGCTGCAGCATGGTTCATATGAAAAAGTTAGAAATAAATCATGGACGGTCATCTCTGAACATAACAAGAAATAAAGTGCAGTATTTTCCTACCAACATGAAAGAGGTCAAGGATCTGTAATATCCAATTGAACAGAGTTTAAATGAAAGCATGTTTTCTCTTAAATCCTTTTCAGTCGATTTTATATTAATCCCCGTAGCTTATTAAAGCAAACAATTGAATAAAACCGGCTTTTAAAGTATCTGTACCTTTTACAAATTTGAAAGAAATCAATCAATGAGGCCGATTTTGTTCGACTGCTCTAACACACTTTAATCACATGATCTTTTAAAAATTCTAAATATAGAGTGGTGACGTCGTGCATAATACGTCAATAGGGTAATAAGATCTAATGCAAAAGATCTAATAGTAAATTATATAGCATTAACAGTAATATGTTGTACGCTGTTAATAGTACTTTAGTTCGAAATCAGTTTAAAAGCACATGCTATTTATTCTTGCCTGAAGTGCAAATGGACATTCAAGCCGTTACTATTACTTTACTAATATTAATAAATAGTAGCAAATACAATTACAGCCATAATATAGCTTTAAAAACACAAATGAGTAGTTTTCGGATTATTATGTAATATTTACTACATAAGAAATGCAGGTGTTTATATCGCGAATGTTAGCAGCTATTCGTCACTTTAAAACTACTTAAATCTACATTCTAAATAACAAATCTATTTGCTAAGCATTCAAATATTACAAAGCTTAATTAGAGAAATTAATTGTAATTGTTGTCGGACGTCATAAATCTGTCGACATTATCTGCTCTAGATGAAAATGACTTACAAATTAGAATTGCCAATGCGTTTGTTTAAGCGTAAAAAATTACCCTGAAGAATCAATGTCACTTTCTGTTTCATCGGCCTCGAAGGAGCTGGTTCTGTCTGACAATAGATTCGAGATATCTCTGATGATTCATTAATCGTTTACATTTTCGTCTATTTGCCTAGCCAATATTGCCGTCCTGTCTTTGTTTTCAAACAATGACGTCACAAGTTTGTGTTTTGGAAGACGCTCTTTGGAACACGAAAACGTGTGTTTGATAAAATCCATAAAGGAAAACATTTTAAATTTACAAAGTGTATTTATTATCCATTCATAACAGGACGACTAGGATTTATCTAAATAATATTTTTTTGTTTGAAAACTAAACGAAAAACTGTTGCTTAGTAATACAAACACTTCAAGGATTTTATCTGTTGATATAGGTGGCGATACTTATCAAATAGTCTCCTTTTCACAGAGAGTACAGGAACATAGAACATCTGTGACAAATTGTTGTTTTCATCCGGGCTTTTGAGAATTGAGCCACAACAGGTGCGACACTTGAGTGTCTACGTACTTTGCAAGGGTACGCTCAGTACGCATCGAACAATCGAGAACGGTACGCACAGGCGGCGCACGTATACTCTGAAGTTTCTAAAAGGAATAACATATATTGCAAACTATGTATTTATAACATACCATATTATTATAACGCAAAAATAACGTATATTATAGACTCTGTATTCATAACATACCGTATTATAACAAAAATATATATTGTAAAGTATATATTAAAAACATCCCATATTATTACAACTAATCTTTTATTACACCTAATCTATTACAATAAAAAATTAAAACGACGAAGGGATGAAGGAACTAAATATATTAAATAATTTGATACTCAGGATGTCTATATTGTTTATACCTCCAGAAAATAAAGATCTTTTTATTTAGTGGGGGCGGGAACTTGATATTAAGCGGTCCATTTCAAGTGGTTCACTCCAAAGAAACCAGAGAGTGGAGCAAAGGTCAATCCATAATCAGGATGTCAGTTTTTTCGATCTTCGAGTGTTAGAGTAACAACCACCATCCAACATCCTACCACCACCGTCTTGAGTAGTACAACCCCTCAAAGCAGACACAAAATTAGTTACTAGTAACCAAGACAAAAGCACAGTACAAATGCAACAACTTGATCACATATAAAGAAATACATTAACCAAACCGCCACACACAGTTCAAAACAACAGATTGTCTTTGAACACACATACACAAAGTACCTAAAACACCTCCACGTACACACAGATCCAAGACAAATACAGAGGCGGGAGTAGAAACAAAACACACGAGAACCTCAACATTCAAACTTCACGCCTTACTCTCCATACTCACTGCAGAATTCGTAGAAATACGAGACGTTAATACCTTAAGAGAACAACCTTCACTCCACAACATGTACTAGGTATAACTGTCAGAGTATATTAAGCAAATTATGCTGTTTATAGAATATATTTTTCATAATTCTTAATCGTTCATTTTATTAACCGTCTCTACTGTCTGTATAATTTATGAGGAGACTTCTTTTAAGCAATTAGGCTTAGCTGATGCAAGAAACTTGCTTACGCGTTAGAGAAATGTAGAGTAATCCAAGGGTGAAGGAAAGGTTGTTAGCCGGATACGGGGCACCCATATTTGGTCACTTGCATTCCGTACCGTGACGTAGCGTTAATCCGCCAGATGACCTCAATTCATTCATATATTCGCCTGAATGAATTGAATTCATCAGGCGTGCAGACATTTGTACACAGTGCCCATTGTCCACGGTAAACAGATCGCGTCCACCATTTTTGACTGTGCCTAACTTCACATAGTGGTAAATAGAATTGGCTTCTCTAGACCGTATATTTTTCGTCATAAAAATGTTGTATTTTTATACTATAAATATTCTGTAAAATATTTATGTCATTGCTAATGTTTGCCAAATGATTGTTATATTTTCCTTACAGAAGCAAAGTGGCGTTAGCAATTGTTATACTTGTAAAATGATCAAGTAGAGTAACCACGTGTATGTCGCCATATTCCCACTGTTAATTGTTATCACGGGAAGTGCTAATGATAGTTAACACATGTTGTGTGAACCATGAGCTAAACTGTATTATAATGGAGAAAATATATATTGTAAAGATAAATCATGTATTTATTTAAAGGCTTTCAGTGATTTGAAACTATGAATTAGTTAAAGCTAATTAGTGGAATCGAAAGAGTAATCAATTGCTGTCACCACAAAGCCAATACAATTGTTTATTGCAACACAATGCTGTAGCATGATAATATTCGTAACAGCCAGTCTTAGGTCTTGGATCTTAGCTTGGAGCTGGAGCTTGAACTGGTGATCCCGAAAGGCTAGGAAACAGGGGAATTCTGATTTGATATCTTCAATATGGGAGGCATTGCCACAGTGTATGCCAGGTGTCATAAATGGACAGCGAAGGGCCGCTAGAAGATATTCATTGCATGACATCAGAACCACACTGAACAATCGAAGACAACATATTCACTACTCCATAAAACACTACAGATAAGTTTGGGTATTCCAATGAGGGACAGAACTGAGAAACAGACATGTATAAACTATTCGGGCAGTGTGATAAGATATTCTGTTAGTCGCAATTCATAATTGTTCATTCCTTCTTATTTTATTTGATTGAATTGTTATTAAATGTATTGTTATCTTACCTGTTGTTACATAATTGTTTGTAGCATGGTTGGATAGCTAACAGGGGGCCAAGCCGTAATTAAAAGATAAAGAATTATAAATCTTAATTTATAAATAAAGGGGAGATAACATTGTTAGTTAAGGCAAGTCAAATGATTTATCTAGCGAAGTGCCGTGAGTAATTGCCCGAATACTTGGGTATTTTCGTGCCGTCCGGCTGTCACTATTGTTTGAAATTATTCAATAAACCAATATTGATAACTGGAATCTAAGATAGGACAGAGACGTTAAATATAGAGCGGACATGTGACAATAACATATTTCTCCACATAAAATTAATCCAAAATTAAACATACACCACACAACCATTGGAAACAACTACAAGACAAGCATACCCACAACATCCGTATGGGTCCCCAGCCATAAAAATAAACATGAAACTACAGAACAGGAAAGGGAGTAAAAAGCGTCAATATACATACGGAACAGCACACAGCAAAATAGAAAACACATAGATAACTAAACATACCTCATGCCCTCCAACAAAACACGATCACCACAATTCCAAAATAAGGGCAGAGTCGGACTCCTACAACACTCGTCAATCACAGACACCAATAGAGAATTACTGTACAAAATAGACAATGCACTACAGCTCTTTCTCATATTTCACAATCACAGACACGCACAGCACAACACTCAAACAAAACCAAGATTTCACTCACAGAAATGCCGTTCACGAAAATGAAACATTAATATTCCACTCGAGCAACATGGAACATTAATACACGGGTCGATTTTAGAACAAATACAAGCACGCTGCACACAATAGAGCTAACACATCTACACAAGGAGGTGGAATAAATTAATAAAATAATATTTATTATCTAAAATATGAAGGGACCTAACCATACAAAACTAATAACAACTAAACAATGGGGGGGGGGGGATGCTACACTTAATACACCACCACCAAGCCTCATTCCTCCTCCACTGAGAAATTCCTCACATGGACATCACATGCCAGAAGGGAGCGAAACACACACACCCTCCCCAACTGACGCTTCAACGCGACCAACACACAAATCAGACACACGCACACATACATATGCACCAGCGCGTAATCAGTTCTAATCGGAAGCATTATACATAATTTCAGACGACAGAAAATTAGCTCACGCCAGAAACGCCTCACAAGCTCATTATTAATGGATCAATTTGCATTGGCTTTCAACAAACAATAGAGGCAAACATCTTTTGACATCAGTCTTTGTCAATCTGGCGCCTATGTACTCTTGACTAGAAGAGTCGTGAAGGTCTCCAGCACACGTGTTCCACATAAGCATCAATGCAAATCTGAGACCAGCGTTGTATTAATGATCAAACAGTAGTGTAAGATGCTTAAATTATTGAAAATTTTTATTTATTATTTAATTTTTACTTCTTCTGTGCTTTTAAAATGTAAATGTCGACAAGTCATTTTCTCAGTTTACATGAAAATGTTTCTGGTTGCTATTGTAGTTTTTATTGTCTTCCAGTAAAAACAGTCTTTTTTGGAGACATGAAGTGCCGAAAGCAAAATGTTGGCCATTTTGTGGAGCATTTTAACATTTGTGTACTTCCTGCAGGTAAAGATATTAGCTTAATTTAAGGAATTTGTGCAATATGTGTAATTAACATAAACTATGTGTTGCGTGATTTTCCACTGTTTTGCCTCTTCTTGAACAAAGAAATATTCATAATTGTAAGAATAAACAAATAAACAAACTCATAGAGTAGCTGCCATAATGTGATAATACTGAACGCCTTTTTGCTAGTGCAGTAAACGTATTGTACGTAATGTTTCGTTATATTACTGTTTGAACGTTGTGACCTCACTCTCGATTGTCACAGACCCAGAATTCAACCATATTTAGTGGTGACCAGTCCATAGCAATCATCTTAGACAAATGATTGCTGACAGTTAACGGGAAGTAAAATAAAAGAGCAGTTGACACCGTCTAATGTAAAACTTGAATTCTTCAATAATACAGAAAACACAAACAGTATTCGTCTTGGGCTTTTAACAAATGTTCTATGTTTCATCTCGATCTGCGCGAACATTGCTTGCCAACTGTGAAAAAAAAGTGGTCCTGTCTGTCTGCTAATTATTAATTTATGATATTTCATTTCATAATTAACTCTCTGTCCAAGTGTTACCTATCTAGATTAACAGACCTTAATTGAATTATCTTGTCAATCTTTGTCTTTAATCCAGCCCCTCACATATAAGCTCTCTACGACAAGAACTATCCCAAACTTGCACTTAACCGTCTTTCTATTGTCGTTACGTCATGCACAAGCTCCTCTCTATCAATATAACGAGAGTGGATAGTTATAAAATCAACAATTTATTAAAGAAAAATAAATAATAATTAAAATAGTTTTACAATTAAAATTACACACAAGGCAATTTTTTATCAGAAATCACATTCTCATCCAAGATGCATAGAATTCAGTTAATCAAGAAATATATCATGACAATTCCTTAGAACAATTATTAGGAATTTTACATCAAAGAAAATATCTTCACAATTTAGTTTAGCTTTACACAAATTCTCAATGTCAATAAGCCAACTAAATAAATGATACAGTCAAGTCAATGTAAGATATTAAAGAGAAGAATCAGAAATAGATAAGGAATTTAAGAAATCATGAATACATGTACAAATTACACAGAAAATACATAGTAACAGTTCACCTGATTGCGGCCTGTGAGCAGTAGTCTTGTTCTTGTTCTGGCAGTTAAAAGTCTTGCGATAATGGCCTTGCCCGATAACAGTTCTGCATACTGTAATACGAATGTTTGAATAATCCGCACAGAATGTACAACACAAGCACTTAGTCACAATTCTTGCCCAATATGAATTACACAGCATAAACACAAATCAGTTTCTTGTCCGAATTTGCACAATGTTCAAAACTCAGACTTTACCAGAGTCCTTGAATAAAATAAGTGGATAAAGTTTCACAGTTACAATTTCCAACACCTGGCCCTTTTATTAGGCTCTTATGGTTCCAAAAGTTACTTGGCAGAGTCCGACTTATACTCATCGCAGCAGCTCCCCACAGTAACTTGGTTTTCTTGAGTGGACCCAATTCTTCAAGCAAGTGCAACTGGTTGTCTATAAATCTTCTTTCAGTTAGAAGATACAGTTCGTCGTACTCTCCAGGTACGTCATAGCACACACGCAGTGTCCCACAATTCTCTTAGAATATTACCTAGAGTCCCAACAAGAATTTCTCCTGCTCATGGATCTCAGTACCTTCAGAAAATCCAATGGCAGTTAACAGTTGTCAACGTGGAAGTAAAACTTATAACTTCAACCGTCGACTCATTCGAATGTCGACATAAGCAATGTCGAGATAAATGAAGCTTGATGGCAGCACATTTACCAAAGCTTGCACATCAGCAGAAACAAAACGGTTTGCTTGCAAGTAGAACTTGAATCTTGCATCTCAGCAAAGCAAAATGGAGTGGTAGACAAACAAAACAGAACGGAATGGAATGGCTTGCTAACTGTTGACAGAAGAAACGTCAGGGTGCGCATCAGTCTTGTGTTTTAAATGTCCATAATCTGTACTTTTATTCTCGTTTCTTCATTTAAAATTCCTTTTTACAATTCTTTCATCTGATTCTTTGTTTACACGAGAATAAAAATGACATAGTTTAAACTCGTTAAAAATATTTACAAGGAAATTTTTAAACAGATTTTAAGCAATATTAAAAATCAGTTAAATGACATTTCACTATTTCGGACATACCTTTCTGTTCAGCTCTAACCACGAAGCCGTCACACGCGGGACTCGATGATTTTAACAAGAGTCAGGGTTCAATGTTGTTGTTGTCACGTTTTCTTTGCTCCTGGTTGAGCGTGGTTGAAGGTTTTCATCAGCGATGTTCTCACCTTTGGAGGCGCTCTACCAGGGCTTCGCATCCTTCACTTTGTTCAGGGTTCAATTTCGAATCTGCCCTTATATGTGATTCGGGGGGTCGTCTGGAAGATGTTAGAATTTATCAGCCTTCGGGCTAGAACAGAGTTGTTCCTAAAGCTTTGTCTGAATAGATATGGTTGACTGCACAAACACTAAAGGTAGGGCGAACTTGTTTGCTAAAATTAAACTGAGTTAAGTAAGAAGCTGTGACCTTTAACAATAACTCCCCTTTATTCTGGATGTAGGTCAGAGTTGTTTGTTTCAAAACTCATCACGCTGAGATTTGAATGGCGCAAATTTAAATTTAAAATTTAAAAAAATTAAGGATTAATTAAATATTCATTAAATTAATTATTTCAGTGCATTCATTTGCATTTTTCCGCCACACCAACATAGTGGTTTGCATACCTCAAGACATGAGATCTATTCTGTCACAAGTGAGAACTAAATAACTTTTTCCAATGGAAACTACATTCTGACAAAATCTTCAACGTGAAAATATTCTATTCCCTCTCATTAACTTAACGTACATACTTGTGTAAATGTATAGGAATCCATCGTACGTTACTTTCTTTTATTTATTGCTTTTCATTTCTTTACTAAGTTTTTCAATCTGCATAATCATTTTCTTACCGCATTCTTATAACGTATATTTCATATAATCCTGTGTTAACAAAATTCAGTTTGAATGCTCAAGACCAATTACATAGGGCAAGAAATTTAATATATTCGTTTTCGTTCATTTTAAAAATATATTCCTGTTAATAAAATATAAATGCACGAGACACCGAAAGTGTCGTACTATGCGGTACTGAATTCGTAATTGCGAACCTTTAGACATATTCCTGGTTTATACAACATTAGTTTGGACGCGTAAGACACTGTGATTATGGTATTAAGTGTTAATATGTTTATATTTAATATATATAACGTACTCGTTATATTGAGTGTTTTTACATGTTCTAGTGTATAAAAAATTGGCGTAAATCGCGAATTAGCTTACTAAACACTACTAGGCAGACACTCATTGCTTACAGACTATTGTTAACATACATAAATAGAGTCAATTTATGTAAAATACTTAATTTTAAGTAAAATACAAAAATAATATCATTGAATTACAACTTTTAAAAATTTGACCTTTTACACTCGGTATCATTCTAATATAAATTATTATTAAATACGTAAGTCACCCGAAAATCGGCCCTGCATGACACATGTTCTTAGTTAAAAATAAACTATTCTTTCCCTACATATCTAATTTCCTCTCAGTACGTGAGTGTGTGTGAGAGTGTGCGTATGTGTATGTGCGTGTGTGAGAGAGGGAGAGTATGAGAGAGAAATTTGTATATATCTCATTAACAATTATTTAAAAAGTCAAATTTAATACATGTTTCCGACCCCTACTTTGATTACATAGTTTTCTTATTTACAAAGTTTAGCGACAGACTCAAAATGCTGTATAATTTTACAGTTATACATTGATTCATTTGTTAGCTTTATTTTAATATTTATCAAAGTCTAAGAAGGAATAAAGTTAAACCATTTATATTATCTCACAACCACGCTTTGGCCATTGTGTGCAATATATTTTCTATAATGCAAATATTACATGTATATTACATATTTAACAGCCATGTAATTACACGTATGTCTTAAATGTTCCTAGCGAAAGAATGGATGGAATGGGTATCGGTTGTTTTTACATCCATATGTTGACACTTTTGTTGTTTATACATCCATATGTTGACACTTTTGTTGTTTATACATCCATATGTTGACACTTTTGTTGTTTTTACATCCATATGTTGACACTTTTGTTGTTTATACATCCATATGTTCACACTTTTGTTGTTTATACATCCATATATTGACACTTTTGTTGTTTTTACATCCATATATTGACACTTTTGTTGTTTTTACATCCATATATTGACACTTTTGTTGTTTTTACATCCATATGTTGACACTTTTGTTCTGTGTAACCAGGTCTGTAACTGTTCAGGAGTTGTAGAGTTTCGTTTGGACCGTTACTCCTTTAGCTGCACGGAGTCATGGGGGGACAAGTGTGACTTCATGTTTACTTTCTGTTTTGATAAACCGAACAGGTAAGATTTAAAAGTAAAATGTTAATATATAAATTATAAGACGTGTAATGTAAGGTAAGATTTAAAAGTAAAATGTTAATATATAAATTATAGGACGTGTTATGGAAGGTAAGATATAAAAGGAAAATGTTAATTTATAAATTATAAGACGTGTTATGTAAGGTGATGATCGCTGGTGGAAAGAAACCAAGTGTGTGATTGAAGCAACTCTTGAGATCAGATACCGGCATTAAGTGTGCATTATGTCCCATGAAATGAAATAATACGACATGTGTACATATAGTTTTATTGACATAGCACGATTTGGTGACATCAGTGACAATCTTCACGATCTTTTGTAAATTATTTTGCTGACTCCAAATAAGAAATCGTAACTGTTCAGCTTATCTTTATCAGACTTTACAACCCGGCATAACATTAAATTACGTTTTATAACAATATAAAGTACACATTTATTTCATGTAATATTCGAATTAAGAAAGAAATAAAGGGTTTTTTTGTTTAAAAACACGGTCCGCACCTGAAATGTTGTTATTTTGAATACATATAAGTGTTTGACTTTCAGTGACTATATGTGTATTGATATATTTGATGTATTTGAAGATTGACATTATAATACTCAGTGCAATCATAGGGACGTGTGGGAGGTCACACAGTGCAACCGTAGGGACATGGCTGTGTGGGTAGTCAAACGTGGTTATTAATAAAGAACATGTGTACGTGATGGCCCTACACATTTTACAATAGTCATTAGTGACACAGTATGCTTAATGAGACAATTTATTGTGGCACACGTTAGAACCATTAGGTAAGTCTTTAATCACACAAATTCAAGCTATTAAATCACTGTTTTAGTGAGTATTTTTTTAGTCATCACATAACTGAATAAGTGAATCACAATATAGATGGTAGTTTACTCCTTTTGAGTTACACAAAGAATAAATATTATGTCACTGGTTTATTACTGTCCAACAGTGTCACCTAATACTGAAATACATCACTGCTTTATTGTTGTCCAATAGTGCTACCTAATACTGAAAATATGTCACTGCTTTATTATTGCCCAATAGTGCCACCTAATACTGAAATACGTCACTGCTTTATTATTGTCCAATAGTGCCACCTGATACTGAGAATAATTCACTGCTTTAAAGGCATACATACAATGTGATTTGTGACAGTCTTTATATTTGGTCACAGTTTTAGTTCCTCACAATGCTTTAGTCAGTGGCAAAATATTTTCAATGCTAAACTCATTAGATATAATCCAATTTCATTATAAATAATTAATCAGGAATATATATGGGGAAATATTTTGACTACTAAGTTTAATATTTACAATCTAATTGTATTATAAATATTAGCCAGCATCATTCCAAATGTGTATTTTAAAGATTTGAAAATAATATAATGCCAAATGGTTAAAACTGCATTTTTATTTTATTTTTTATATATTTATACTTTCAGCTTAAAATCAAGTATATTTAACATTATGTGGGTTTCTCGCAATAAGTCTCGGTGGGGAGGAGGGGGTCTCTAGACAACTCGCACTGCGCAAAATGCGATGGTTTGAACCGCGAAATCGGTGATCATTGATAGTGGACATTAAGCAAAAAAAGCAAAATATCTGTTTAATTAACACCATAACATTGACACTGGACATTAAGCAAAAAACAGCAAAATATCTGTTTAATTAACACCATAACATTCAGTAATTTAGAAATTGTGAAAGAAATTTTACCCAAACTTTCCAATTATCACTAAATTTTCCTGTTATCAATGTCTAGTAAGCAAAAAGTAATTTTCAAAGCAGGTCTGCCGTTTCTGCACTTGGTAAATTTTATTTTCGTATCCCACCTGACGCTTACTCGACCGTTCATAAAAGTATTTAGGTGGACATTTACAACTTATTGTTTTTTAACATCATTTTCTTGGCTTGGAATGTGTGAAGTGTTCAGTTACTTTTAATTACATGATTATTATTTTAAAATTCAGAAGTCCCAACTTTGATGCCTGTGAGTACAAGAAAACTCCCGTTTCCTCATACTACACAAATAAAAATGACATCACGTTTGGATCCGACATCGGTGGAATACCCAATCCCATTGTGGTTGACATACCAAGTTTTGGAGTAAGATGAAGTTTTTCTCTCTCTCCATTTCGATCTCGGTCTCTCTCAGTTTCGCTCGCTCTCTCTCAGTTTCGCTCGCTCTCACTCTCTCGCTCTTAGTCTCTCACTCTCCTCCTCGTTCTCTCTTTGTCTCTCTCTCTCTCTCTCTCTCTCTCTCTCTCTCGCTCTCGGTTTCATTCGTTACACGCTTTCGGTCTATCGCGCACACTCTCTCCATCTCGCTCACTCTCTCGATCAATGTCGCTTAAGCTAGCTCTCTCTCTCTTTCTCACTCTAATGTGCCTCTTAGAAAGTGTTGTGATGTGTTCTATTCATTATGATTTCACGGATAAAATGCAAAAGTGATAAGAATCATATTTTTTGTTAAATATTATTTTGTCACCATTGAACTAGTCAAATAAAATGATTTAGCTTTTCAACTGGGCAATATTTATTAAATTCTGTTCCTCCTATGTTGGAAATTTGACCCAAACATTTATTGTACCACATAATCATTTTAATCCTAACTAAGTCAGAATATTAATTTAGTGCCTCACGTCAAATACGATTATAAGTACTTTAAATCGTGCAATGCGTGGTACTACTAATCAAGGAGACTGTACACTACAGTATTGAAGTCTCTTGTTTCTCACATTCGAGAACGAGGTCACATGACCACCACCACCACCACCACCACCCCAGTTCCTCTTTCATAAGGGAGGTAAGTCGAGCACATAGAAGCGGAGAGGAAAATGGATTTAGTGTGTGATATGAGTATTGGGTGATGTACTCTGTTTCTTGTGAAAAATGAACATTGTAAATAATATTATATTAATTGATATTTGTAAACAGGAAATCGTTCCAGTTAAAATCTTGTAACAAGTGGTCAGTAGTTATTATAGTCCGTATAGTACATTAGTACTAAAATGTACAAAATATTGACAAACTAATCAGCGTGAAGGGTGATGTATCACGGGAGAGCTTTAACAAAGGTCCCTTCAAAATTTGATTTTTGAAATAAGCAAACTGGGTTAAGAGTTCGTGACACAGAATTTGCCAGACACCCTATATATAAAATCTAAAAGCACTTACGAACACAGTTTACTCAGCAACAAAAGCTAACACTGGGGGGTAACCAACATAATGACAGAAATAACAAAATAATTATAAAGTCAGTAAACAAACACTTTACAAAACTATTTAAGTCAACCTTTGAAACAACATTATTATACTACAAAACAATAAACAAACACAAAGTAATAATAATATAAATACAAAATACACATTCATATTATAACATCTTTGACACAGCGAAAACCTAATTCACCCTATATGCTAATAACCTACGAACCTGTGACTGATTTATCCCAAAACCACCAACCAAAGCAGAACCAGAACTTAAAATACAAACTATTAATAACAACCATACCACACCTATAGTCTCCTTTAGCACCCTCATTAAAAAACAGGCGCTAATTTCTGTCAAGTAACTAGCAATATTCAAGATGGCCACGAAAACCCATATAGCACCAAGAAACCAAATAAGAAATGGAAATATACGAATCTTCATAAAGAGATCCCTTACTAAAAACAATACACCTCCACAAAAATACTTTAAATGTACTATACCTAAAATCTTCAAAGAAAAGGTAGCATTAAAAAGTACCAAACTCCTAAATATAAAAAACCTTGACCCTATAGCCTGAATAATAACATACTTAATACCAGCCTTTCTCTCCCTTATATTCTTCCCATAAACCAGAATAGGTAAAAACCCAATTAAATTCAACTCTAATCCAACCCAAAAACATAATCAATGTAAAGAAGAAATAGAAACAAATAGTACCAACAATCATTATTATCAAACACAAATAATTAAATGGCATACTGAACATAAGAATAAGGATAAAATCGAAATACCCAATATAAATTTAGCAACCCTATTTTAACTCCAAGTTTTCTTCTAATTCACTCAATCTAAAGATCCCTCATTTCACTCATGAAACAATCCAACAACTAAAATAACTAAATAAAATGTCAAATAATGTTTTCATTGTGTTTGCTATTTGTACATTTGATAGTTGATTTAATAAATATATTGGCTTTCTTACACATATTGATAACCATATGTTGGAGAAGAAAATGGATGGATGAGGGCTCACTATTAACAGATTAAAGATGGATTTATCTTCTCCTTTGGTAAAACGTTTTCCATCATTAGAAATTGTGTGTGACATGAATGTCTTTAATGTTGTGGAAGAGAGAAAACGTTTATAGCACCCGCATATCCACAAAGTGAGAGAGATGAGTGGTGGCTTCTGGAGAATTATTAATAACATAAATTAAGATTCTCATCACTTGTAATTAGTTATGGATGATTAAATAATTATAATAATTATAACCAAAAACTACTGTGGCGTAGGTGTTACACATAGCACATTCATCAGCAGCCAATAAAGAAGCATATATGTATGATCAATTTCATAGATATTATTTATCATAGAAATGAGAGTAGGAGTTTGAGAGAGATAATTATAGGCAATGTACATAACTTTTCAATGCTTTCAGCTATCTCTAATGCATGTTCACAATCAGCTAGTTTGCAAAATCTCCATTTCTTATTAGATGATGGTGCAATGTATCCCTTCTAGGCACATTACACAACTGTTCCAGAATCTTCGATTTGCTCACAAAGCTCTTCTTGGAGAATCATCCAAAACTTCATACACGTTATGAAGCACTCCACGAGGAGTGTTCATAAAAGTCTTCAATAAATGTCGAGACCAAACGTGAACCTCAATTTCCGTCATATTAGCTCTTGAACAGGAATTCAGAAGAATCATCTTAGAGCAAAACGTTTACTATATTATCGGCGACAATGCTGGATACAGAGTACAGAAGTTATTGCAGTCTGAAGTGGATACAAGATTACAAAACATCGAAAGTGCCAAAATGAATTTTCCTTTCATAATCTAACGATCGCTTTTATGACCAGACTTGAGTTAAATCAATATCAAAGTGATTAGTGTATAGCACTTTTTTCACAAAGTCATTTTCAGTCTATCCCGTTTGGATGAAATTGTTATGAACAAGACTATTATAAAAACTATTAATCAACTTAGAACTGGTTTGGATTGCATCAGCAAATTCTTGCATATTCTTTACCTGAGTTGTTATTTTAACTCTGGTACTTACATAAATATATTCATGTGCAGTACCAGAAGGTCATGTCACGTTCAAATTTAACAAATTATGTAATAATTAAGTTTAGAAATTGGGACAGGCCAATTTACTCCGCCACAATATGTAAACAATTAAACAAATTATTTTTTAATATTTTGTAATTAGCATAACTAAAATAACATATACTGATAAATATACATTAGTGGCTGCATTATGAATCGTGTAAAAGTTAATCTTGATTATATATTTTATAAAATGTTCACATTCATCTTAAAAATATAATACTGTCATAATTTCTTTTCGCAGGATCCTCGCATTATGGTGGCAATCAGAGTTTATGACATGGATGACTGGGACGCAGATGATTTTCTCGGAGAAATACAACTGACACTGATATTGGCCCCGGCAGCAAACACTTCTACAGCCACGTTTGTGACGTCATCAAAGGCGTATAGGGGCCACTTGTAAGCTTGAAATATCCGCGAAATCAGTTTGTTATTATCTGCTTCTGAAGATTCAAAATATACAGCATTAACTGTGACATTGTTGTAGGGAGTTGCATAAATTATCCCTTCTTGTATGTAGAGAACTCACACTCAAAAGTATAATGTAATTTTAATGGAGTAAACAAAATATAAATGCTTAAATCGTTTTGGCTTGAGAAATAGAAAATTACATGCAAACAAACAGGCACACAAATTATTCAATGTGAGGGACCTCATAACGAAACACAAATTAACTCCCCTTTGCTTTTTTAAATCAGCCTTTCGTCTTTGCGGAGTTATGGACATTTGTCGGAGGGGTCTCACTGTTTTAGATTATGTTTTGGGATGCATGGAGCGGGCGTGCACATTAAGGTATATACGTTATTTTCGGTGAGAGTGACAAATATGTTTGTTCGTTTTGTCAATATTCACATGAAATCTCGGTTAAGGCACTCACTATTTTTGTTATTATCGTTTCAATTTTTCATACTTTCGTCCTGTCACTTATCTATAATACTGTTTGTTAAATTAATTTATAAAATGGCAGTTGCAGATTATCTGTAATTATTCTAATCGTACTGATGCATTATATCAGCCAATAAACAACATTCTTTTATAGCAACATTATCCATAACTATCAACATCCATAAATTCAGTAACAGTTGCATTTTATTTTTCTTCTCATCAAACACTTTTTTGTCCAGTATTCAATATTCATATCGGGCTTACTGCAATTCGAATCACTATGGCGTGGCTTGTGACGTCACTTGCATCGCGCGGAATGATTCCAAGGGACACTACTCGTGCAGTGATAAAGGACAGAAAATTTGTTACACGGGTAAACAGTTCTCTTTCATTGAATTATATTAAGCTTTCTAAGCAAAGATAAGGGCTTCCAAAGTTAAGTCGTTTATTCACATAAATAAGTAAATGTGATTGATCTGTTCAGAGAGTTATTTAATATGCAGTTAATACAATTACTTTTATAAAATGTTTACTGTTTAAAATTGTTTTAAATAAATCAGTTATTTGCAGCTCCCCATATAATCGTGCTTTTCTCTCTGACACTAGATAAATCAGATTATTTGTTAGCAGAGCAAATTTAGTCCAGTTTTCTTTGCAACAGTTATATTGATATTTGATAACAGTTATGTTGGAAACATGATATACTTGTTATATACAAGTATCCTAGATTTTTTTAAAGCCATTTCTTTTTAAAGATTTGAAATTGAGTACATTTATTTTCCCCATCATTTTAACAAATCAAGGTTATATGTCCACAACCTTAACAACAATCATCCATACTAATTAACCTGACATCCTATATCATGCAACAGATTATACATGTTTCCAATAGAAAACAGATTTCATTCACATAGGGGTGATACTGTTACTTTGCAAGTAATTGTTGTCAATATATGTAGGTCGGCAATAGAATGCAGACAGGCAGAGAGAGAGAGAGAGAGAGAGAGAGAGAGAGAAAGAGAGAGAGAGAGACCTTTATTTGTATATTGTAGTCAAATTGTGTTCAGTGTGTATTCTGAGTTCCTCCTTTCCACATTTATCATTGATGACGTCATTTTTGTTGTAGGGTGGGAAGGCACAAACTGCACTACAGACATCATTGAGTGTACAACAATGCCAGGTATTTGCAGCAACAGCAACAACACCAATGACACCGCTAGCAACGTTGCTTGCATTAACACACCAGGATCATATCACTGCGAGTGTGTGATTGGCTGGAAGGGAGATAACTGCACGACTGACATCGATGAGTGCTCAAGCTCCAATCAGACGATTTGTCAGAATGGCGGAACATGTAGTAACAATGAGGGATCATACACGTAAAAATCAAATATTTTCCTCTCAAATTCTGACTTAACTCTTTTTAACAATTTGTTCTTACTGGATATGTTTTGATTTGACGAAAGTTCATTCTATTGACAGAATTCCAAAACACTGAAAGTTAAAATTGAAGGTTGTCAAGAAAATAATATTTATATATTTTGTTCAGGTTATGTTTTCTTAATTTTCTTTGTTCTTTATCTGTAAATAAATAAAATATGGCTTAAAAGTCATATCAACTTTAAATACTTGTTCTTCAGACAATCATTAATTAAATAACGCATAACATGCATGCATACACGCATCATAGTTAATTTTAAAACAAATGAAACAGCACAACCAAAATTCAAGTAGACGACATCTGAGAAACGAGATAAAAATACGAGTCCAAATGGTATATAACCACTTGAAAAAGTATTTTCTGTAGTGTTAACTCTACAGACGTGAAACAAAAACATGCATAAAGTTAAATACTTTGAAAGTGAGGTTTCAGTTTGTCTTGCTACAATCCTCAATTTCTAAATGTAACCAACAATAGTAACAAGGAACATAACTACACATTGCATATATATTTTTATTATAAATAGACACAAAATATTTATTTTTGACCCAGCCCGGATTTTTTTTAAAGTAAATCTTCACCGTGTGTTCATTTACACACGGAAAATTGTTTGCAATTTACTGCTGCTTTTGGATTATGCAAAGATATGGTGGTTGGTACCTTAATGTGGAAGGCTAGCATACTTTGAGTGCTTGCTTGTGTACAACGCTTATTGTTTTGTATTTACATGTAGGTCGCTGTTGGCAAATTAGGTCGTGATCTCTTGTCTTTTTAAAATCGCGCTGCACTCTACCCAGTAAACTTGTCAGTGCTATGTGTAGTGTTGTTTTAGAGTACATGCTTTTATCGTTGTTCAATGTTTTAGGGAGTTATTAACTAAAGTTGACATTTATGTATTTAGATAGGAATTAGTATATACTTTGTATTTATATATTTTTGTATGATATTTTATTTTATTTTTGTGTATTTCGGGAGTTATTCGTATGAGAATGGCTTTTACATGGCTCATGAGCATAGTTATTTATTTTATTTCCTAGCTTATCTTGTAAACTATACATTATGAAAGAGTTGTATTTAAAGAGTAATTAATGTAGTTTCCTTAGATACTATAAGCATTATATAACGTTAAGCAGTTTAGGAGTAAATTATATATACATGTAAGGTAGGAAAGTACAGTTCAGGAGTAAATTATATATACATGTAAGGTAGGAAAGCAC
The DNA here is from genome assembly GCA_028829895.1 of Sinotaia quadrata. NCBI lineage: Eukaryota > Metazoa > Mollusca > Gastropoda > Architaenioglossa > Viviparidae > Sinotaia > Sinotaia quadrata. The sequence continues at coordinate 40,248,778 of CM054178.1, read as the reverse complement.
AGTTCAGATCATTAGGACGTTTAAACGAGCAGTTCCTGTGGCCGGCAAAGAGGGGTTTGCTTGGCGGCCCGCGCTGAGGGTATATTTCTGTGGCCAAAGTGTCTGTTGGAGCGTTGTTATTCGTTGTCTTTGAGAAGGGAAGTAATAAAGAAGAGAGAATGTGTTGGTGGGCCAACGCAGACGAATCGCCAGGAAATAAAAGGGGTCTCCCTTGTAAAACACAACATCGTGTTGTGATTTCTTGCTGTGGCTGTCGTCAAGCGTGTGATGTATTGTCCTCCATCATCTTCATGTTTTTCATCTCACCTCCTGTGGTGACCCACTGCACTTCTACAACACGTACATCCAAACACCCCTCACATTAAAATATATTTAAAAAATAAAGTAAAAAATAAAATTTAAAAAAGTATCTTCACGCACAGGTGTAAGTGCTCCAGCACATGGACTGGTAAGAACTGTTCACAAGATGTTGATGAATGCACTAACACAACCTTGTGTCAGCATTATCCTGGCAACAGAATGTGCCTCAACATGGCGGGCTCCTTTCAATGTGTGTGCCAGACAGGATGGAAGGGAGATAACTGTACATCAGACATCGACGAGTGCATATCTGTGAATGAAACTGTGTGCTACAATGGAGGAATTTGCAACAACACGGATGGATCTTATTTGTAGGTTCTTTTATTTTTTCATTATTTATTTTGTCTGTCACCTGCTCGAATGTACAGTTTACTGCATTTTATACTTAGTGAATATTATATATATACAGCTTTCTAGCTCTGTAAGTAACGCTAAAGCATCCTTGACTTTATGGCACATTTTTCTTTTTCACATGGCCAACTAACTTTAAGCTCGAGCAGATTGTTTTAGATTTGGGAGATTTTCTTAGCAATGCTAAAGCGTCCTTGATGTTCGAGTATATAGGAGTTGGTTTGTTTCATATAGCTAGCTTTATGTTGCATTGTCGCGTTCAAAGTACTCATAAAATAAAACCGAGGTCATTGTCATTTGCTCAAATTTTCACTTGCAATATGACTTATGATCAAACACGTGGGAATTTTTTTGCCAAATGTCCAGCTTTATGTTGCATTTTCGCATTCATGGGAAGGGGGAGAAGGAGGATAAGGGAGGAAGGAAAGAAGAGAGGAAGGAGGGAAAAAAGCTCTGCCTTTTTGTGTCTAACACAAAAAAATACTTAACCTTCAGGAATATGGGAGTTTTCTTTCAAATGGCCATCTGCATTTTCTCGTTCAAAATACTCATCAAAAATTGACAGTCAAGGTATTATAATCAAAAATGTGGGATAGTTTTTAGCCTCATGGAAGATTTATATTGCATTGTCACATTAATAGTAAGGATTGAAGGAAGGAAGTTTTCACACTGCCAGCTTTATACAGCATTGTTGTGTTCATGAAACAGAGATAACATCAAAGTACTCATCAAAAAACCCAAAGATCAAGGTCATTTGGTCTTCGAATTTTCACTCGCAATGTGACTTCTAATCATGCCTTCCAATGAACAAATTTATTTATTTTCCTAGCAATGCATTCATTTTAATTTTCCACAAGTTATATGACGGTTGGCAAATCTCCAGTGTATATATATATATTATATATATATTATATATATATATATTGAGTGTGTGTGTGTGTGTGTGTGTGTGTGTGTGTGTGTGTGTGTGTGTGTGTGTGTGTGTGTGTGTGTGTGTGTGTGTGTGAGAGAGAGAGAGAAAGAAAAGAAAGAAATATATTGATTGGTTGATTCATTCATTAATTAGGTGAGTGGCTGACTGATCGATTGGCCAGGTGTGTGACTGATTGATTGATGAACTGAATGATTGGTTAGGTCGGTGACAGATAGAATGACTGATTGTTTAGCTTGGTGACTGATTGATTGACAGACTGATTTGTACTTTGCATCTACTTCATTCCAACTGTATTATTGTCATGGAGCATATTATTAATTGTACAGATGTGAATGCCCCAGCAAGTGGACTGGAATAAATTGCACTCAAGATGTTGATGAATGTTCCAATACTTCGCCCCAAAATGATACTTGCAACCTTCTTCCTGGCCACCACACTTGTGTCAATACACCAGGCGCTTTCCATTGTGAGTGTGCTGCAGGATGGAAGGGAGACAACTGCACGACAGACATTGACGAGTGCTCAGAGTCACAACGTACAGTGTGCTACAATGGGGGTGTTTGTAGCAACGAACTCGGCTCATACAGGTGTGATGATTGATTTCTAAAGTTTTGTTTCACTCAATCCTTGCCAGAGATATAAAAAAAAACTAATAAATAATTTTATATTTTATTTTATTTAATCTTGTTTCTTTTTACCATTGCTGCTCCTCCATGTCTAAACTTTTAAATACTCGTGACCTTACTTAATACTCTAATGGAAATTACTCAAAATCTGATACGCCAAGTCTTGAATGGGTAGACTGATGTTGTCGGGATTCCAGAGAGAGTTCCCTCCAAAACTAACGTCCTAAGACGACATGCTCAACACAATCTAGAGAGGAAAGAAGCTAACAGAATCACCACCACTACAGTAGTAAAATTGTGTTTATTATAAAAATAAAAATATTATTTTATGGCTTAGCGATTTAACAAGAACTTGAACTTCATAATTACTTCGAGTTGAGCTCTTTTTCCTTTTCCTTTAAGCAATTCCTCCCCTCTCATTCTCCTTACTATTTTCTCTTTACTTCTCTCTCTCTCTTCCTTTTCCATTCTCTCTTTCCCCCCACTCTCTCATTAATATTATCTCTTTACTTCTCTCTCTCTCTCTCTCTTCCTTTTCCTTTCCCTCTATGTCTCTTCCTCTCTCATTTTCTAGATATCTCTTATCTCTACCGAATTCGTGTTTAATACACAAATTTATATTAATAATTTAATTTATTTGTTTATATTTCTACATGTAGATGCAATTGTCCGAGAAATTGGACAGGAGAGAATTGTATAGTAGATGTGGACGAATGCAATACACAACTTGTGGAAACCGAGTGCAAGAAATTTCCTGGGAACTGGGCTTGCACTAATTTCCCTGGTTCCTACATATGTCAGTGTCTAGCAGGCTGGCAGGGATATAACTGTACCGATGACATCAATGAGTGTTCTTCTCCTAGCCAAATGCCTTGTTATAATGGCGGCGACTGCATCAATCTAAACGGATCGTACAGGTATTGTACATCATCTTTCTTTCTCTCTCTCTCTCTCTCTCTCTCTCTCTCTCTCTCTCTCTCTCTCTCTCTCTCTCTCTCTCTCTCTCTCTGTCTGTCGACCCATTTTTTCTATCTTTACATCTCCCAAATCTAAAACTTAAATATATCCTGTTGTATTCAGGTGTGAATGTCCCAGTAACTGGACAGGTCAACACTGCAATGAGGATGTAGATGAGTGCGCCATTTTCTCCAGCGGTTCATCTTTGTGTCAGGAAATGAACAAACTGTGCCAGAACACCATGGGCGGATTTGTATGCGCATGCGGTAAAGGCTGGAAGGGAGATAACTGCACTGTTGATGTGGATGAGTGCCGGTAACAATTTCCTTTACGATAAATTAAATTACAATTCGTCTCTCTGAAAACGTAACACCCAATCACACACACAGAAGCACACTATTACTACTATTAATACCTTTTTGATGAATTCTGTTGACGTCGATTGTGCGCTAAGGTCGTGGAATCTTACCAAATATTATCACCCAGAAAAGCAGGATCGAAACTGGAGAATGTCATGCAACATCAAGACAGTATGCAGATTGAAGTCCCAAAGCTAAGAGAGCATGAAGGACTGGTTAGATTAGTCCCCATGTCAAACTAAATTGCGTTAACAAAATACAAGTCCTTAATGAATGCACAATACCTGCAACCAACTAAGAGTTGATTTATATTATCATTCAGTCTCTTTCCACGACTTCTGTTTGAATGTCGGTTGTGATCAAAGGTCTCGGAATCTTACCAAGATTCTGGGAGATCCAAGGTTTTACGGAGGATGTGGGCACTTCCTAGGAGCGCTGCTTTGAGTAGTGGAGCGAGTCTGTGGTTTCCAGGGAGTTTATTCAGGTAACCTTCCAATTCAGATGTTATGTTCCCCAAGGCTCCTATAACTATAGGCATCACTTCTGCTTTTACATTCCACAGTCTCTGGATTTCTAATCTGAGGTCTTGGTATTTTTCTATTTTTTCTCTTTCTTTTGTTTTAAGTCACTATCACATGGAACAGAGACACCAATGATTGTTACTGTTCTGTTGGACTTATTGAGAACTAAAATATCTGGTCTTCATGCAGGAATCACCCGATCTGTTCTTATCTCGAAGTCCCACAGTATTTTGACTTCTTCTGTTTCGGTGACTGCTTCTGGTTGGTGCATCCATGCTCTTTCTGGGGTTTTTATGCCATAGTTCTCACACAGATTTCTATGTATGTGTTTTGCCACTTCGTTGTGTTGTTTGGTGTATTCCGTTCCAGCCAGAGCCTGACATCCAGATAGTATGCGCTCTGTTGTCTAATCCATGTTTCTGCAGAGTCTACATTTGGAATCATTGAGATTTTCATGATTTTCGTTTTGTGTGATTTGGTGTTGAGTGCTTGATCTTGTGCAGCTGTTAGGAGTGCTTCTGTTTCTGCTTTCAATCCTGCCTCTTTCAACCATTTGTACGTTGATTGCTTTGTTGATATTTCATAGGCTTGTCGTACATACTGGCCATGCAGAGGTTTCTGGCTCCAGGTATGTGCTAGTTCTAGCTTCATTGTTTTCTACCATGTTTCTTTGTCTGTTTCTGAGGGTTGGAATAGTCCACTCATCTTTACTGCTTCTATCAGTGGATCATCTTTGGTTTTATTCCAGATGTAGTCCATAAGCCAATGACTTCTCTTTTAATGACATGTTTGATTTTCTTGATTCCTCGGCCTCCCATTTTTCGAGATACATAGAGCCTGTCTACGTCTGTTTGGGGTGTAAGGCTTTATGTATTGTGAGTAGTTTTCTTGTTTTTCTGTCCAGTCCAATCTATGATACCTCCAGTGTAGCTTACTATAGGTATTACATATGCGTTAAGGGCTTGTATTTTGTTTGCCCCATTTAGTTTGGACTTCAGAACTTGTCTAACCCATTTTTCATACTCTCTCTTAACTTTGGAATTCACTTCTCTCTTCTTATTTTCTTGATGCTGTAATATCCCATGATACTTATATCCCTTTTCCATTGAAACATCTTTCATTTTTCCGATGTCGAATTGTAGGCCCTCTGTTGTTTTGACCTTGCCTTACTGGAGGACAATTCTTCCACATATGTTGGACCATGATCTAATAATCATAATGAGTGAAGGGTGCCCAGAAAGGTGTCACACAAAATGGGTAGGCTCTTTCCGGTGATGATCTCAAATTTGTTCAAAATTGTTAAATTAATTGTCAGTAAAAATTGAAATTAGTAAATGTGTAAAACGATTGTTGACAAATTTATTGAGCTTAGGAATCTAAACTGGAAACCCTAGACTAAAAACTGAGCTAGAGATGATATAGTTGACTAGTGGAATTCACATTTAGAAAGCAGTCTTACTTTATTTATAACACTATCTATAACTTGACTTGCTTTGTCTATCCTTTTTTCTCTTTTGAAATTTTTTTGATTAACCTTTTATTTTATATAATTGATTGCATTTTGTATATGATATATGTATTACAAATAGTTTCCATTACTGATGTGTGGAGATTATACTGTTTACATTGATTGTACATTTTTAGTAAACAGACTTAATGTTTACTAGTTGCTTGAATGTGAGATGAAATAGTTTTGTGAATCAGTAAGCTAGCAGGCCAGTACGCTAAGTTGTCACTTGACCGTGCAATTTAAAATGGAGTGTTTAGAAAGAAATAGTAAAAGATGGATACAGGCAGGGAAAGACGAAGTTAGTGATTTTGGGTCTTTTGGGGATGTGAAGCTACAGAGCCATAAGCTATGCAAAAGAAAGAGAAGATAAAGAAATAAAAGATCAGCACAAACGAGAGGAAAGCTAAAAAAGATTACAAATTGAAAGAGAAGATTAAGAAATGAAAGATAAGCACAAAAGAGAGGAAAGTTATAAAAGATTACAGACTGAAAAAAAGATTACGAATTGAAAGAAAAGATAAAGCAATAAAAGATAAGCGTGAAAGAGAGTTGTGATAAAAGATTAAAGATTGAAAGAGAGTTAGCATTTACCAAGTTAGTAGCTAATAATAAAAGAAAAACAGAGCTTGGCTTAAATCAACTGAAGATACAGGAAGATGGCCTAAAGATAAGTGAAGGGTGGCTAAGGTTCAGGAAGTGAACATAACTTTTCATTTTCGTTCCTTCAATAGGAAAGAGGAAAATATTGAGGATTATTTACTAAGCTTTGAACAGTGTGCTGTAAGACTAGGCCTACCAGAAAATTCATGGCTTAACCATTTAGTGGCAGTTATGAAAGGTTGAGACAGTACGGTCTTTAACAGACTCCTGGAGGAATAAGCTATGTACAGGGCTTATAAGGCAGAACTGTTAGCAAACTTTAAGGTGATTAGTGACATGTACAGAGGTTCCAACAGTACAAATGAGAATCGATCAACACATTTTTACAGTCAGCTAGTAAACTAAAACATATTTTGACAAGGTGGTTAGAGCTGGACGAGGTGAAAATTTACAGTGGGACAGATGTTAGTATTGCACTAAATATGTTTTCATAGGCATGTCTTTATATAATCTACTTAATACACGTCAGTTTCATTTCATCCCCTTTGGCTGCTCAGTTTTCAATATGCTTCACATGTCGTTTTCTTATTTGTGTGTGCACGCATACAAGACATGCATTTATTTACTTTGACATTTAAACACCTGAAATTATGCATACTTCTTACAACAGACTGATTTGTTACTTTTAATGAATGGAGGCTTTTTCTGTAGTGAAACGATAAACGAATGTCCGAATGGGACCGAATGCATCAACACATTGGGCGGTTTTAATTGTGATTGTCCAAGTGGATGGGGAGGAAAACTTTGCTTGGAACACTTCCCTGAGAGTGAGTTCCCTTTATTTTCAAGGATAATACTTCTTGCCTCCTTATCTGTATATCGATAGCTCTCTCTGTTGGATCACGATGTCTAGTTTTCTCACATCCGTTCATTTGTCCATAGTATTTCCATAGTTCTATCTGTCTGTCTGATCGTGGTATCTAGTTTTTTCTCATGAGTTCGTTTGTCCGTCAGATTTTTATTTGTATATCTGACTGATAATGAGTGGTATATCGATTTGCCTGTCTGTAAATATATCATATCCGTCTGTCTGTGCTTGTGTGGTATATCCGTCTGTTTGTTTATGTTTTCGTGTATATCCTTCCTACTGTAGGGACTAAATGCCTGACATATCATGCTGTATGTAAATTCGTTTAAATCAGCATGTCTGTTTGTCAGTGCTTACGGGAATTTCTTTATAAATATTTACGTTTAGATAGGGATTATAACTCTCTGCTGGATCTTTTAGTGGCAATTTTGTTACCTATGAAATATCGCGATTGGGACATTTGACATCATAGGAAACTACTCTAATCAACATTATGACGTATGCTTAGTTCCGAGTCGTTCTGACGTCATGACGAGATTATAAGAGGTTGAAAGTAAAGAATTTCGGGACTTTTTCTTGGACAAATAATTTGTAGTGGTCAGAAAGACATTTCTCAAGCATTTCGACATTTATGTTTCTTCAACCTGATGTCTTCCAACGCGATACACGTACGATTGGTACAGGTATGTTCTGATTTATTTCTTTTTAATAATATAAGTCAATGGAATAATTCAGTACCATGCTCATTTATAATTTAAAATTCATGTAGATATGAGCAAGGAGCAAATTTAATTTCGTAATTTTGTTATTGCTACTAATTAATTAAATTTCTTTTGAGAATATAATTACAGTGCGAAAGCAAGAACTAGAGAATGTATCCTATACCTACTAATCTCAATAATAAGGTATGATTAGCAGGTGAGGATTTTAATGACCTATATGTCGCTAGAAAATTACCTATAATGTTGTATAAAACCAAAACATTATCTAAAAATACAACTTTATTTTCCAGTGTGATTCTTAACTAAATTATGTCTTTATATTAATCAAAGTAAACTAAAAAGCCGCATAAAACTAAACAAAAGAACATAAAAAAAAATTCTGAAATTCTTAGTTTAATAAATAAAAAAATGCAAACATTGAAAACAAGAAAAAAAAAGAAAAGAAAACTTATGTTTATACAGTTCTGAGCCAGATCTATTTTATTAACCAAAATCATGCTTTCTAAGACAAATGAATGAAATCTTAAAAATTCTTGCTTAAATGAAAGTTTTAATTTTAATACAAAATAATTCAAAGTTAAATAAACACCACTAAAGACATAAAATTGCAAGTGAAAACTTTTACAATGTCTACGGCAAGCTGAAAGTTTTTATTTCATGATTCTAAAATTATCATGCACAACGAAAACCATGTGTACATTTTCGAATGAATGACTTTCTTTTATGTGCTAACAAATCTTTATTTACTGACACAGAGTTGAAATAAGCTACATCACCTGCTTCTAAGTCCCTTGAAATTTCAACAAGGGAAAAGATAGCATGTCTGATATTAAAGCACAGCTTTCATATATTTTCGAAACTTGCTAAATTTTCTTTGCTCAGCCTTTCCCGTGTTTCTAGTCATATTGTCTAAACCATTCTCCACTTTCTTCTTCAAATCTAACTGATCCACAAACACAACTGCTAACTTCTCCGAAGGAAGTAATGACATCATCATAACTATCATCGTCATCATCTCTTTGCCCTGCACCTCTAGTAAGTCACAACTCCTAGCTTTTTATCCTTTGGATTACCAAGAAAGTAGCAATGGAATGGCGAGTTACAAGAGCCTCAGCCAAAACCTCTCCCATATCTTTGTCAGGGCAGGAAGAAAAAAGAAGAAGGTGATGATGATGATGGTGATGGTGGTGGTGGTGGTGGTGGTGGTGGTAGTGGGGGTTGTTGTGGGGTGTGGGGTGGTGATGACAACGTCGATCTTGACGGCTACGAGAGCTGATAATAAGGATAACAGAAGATGGGGGATAGAAAGTAAAATTCAAACACCACTTCGCTACGTAATAAATTCCTGAGACTCAGAACGTGACGAAGCATTCACCAGCTATTCTGGATTATCTTTGAAAATGTTGAAGATAATGACCTCACAGACAATGAAGACCGAACCACAAACCCAGTTATAGGTAAGCCATGATCTCCAAAGACACATTTCTAGGCCAACCAAACCAGAATCAACACTCACCAAAACCAGAGATGGAATTTAAAACAACAATTATGTGTAGAAAATTCCACCAAAAATTAAAATCAAATACACACAGACTTTTAAACTAAGAAAACAGGCCCTAATGTTTTAGATTTTGGCACTTCGCTAGTAATCGCGCATTGCACATAAACGATGAAAACCTAGACGATATGATTAATATATGGATATAAAGTAATTCGTAGGTTATCACTGTATAACTATCTTTGACCTGCTGACTTGCTCTATGCTAACTATGCACCCATTGAGCTCTATATTTATAGATCAGTGTATGTACATCAATAGGTTTTGCTATTATACATAAAGTAAATAATGTTAAAATAATTTATTTTCATTTCTGTCCGTGGATTTGTGGATGATTGGGAATTTTAGTTATAAATATTTCGATTAGGTGCAGCCAAATTCTAATGGTCTACTGGATCTATTTGTGGCAACTTTCTTAGTAATGAAACGTGCGTAGATTTGACGTCACGCGAAATTTATCTACTCAAAATTATGATGCTTTGTTCCGAGTCGTTCTGACGTTGTGCGAGATTAGAGAGAGGTTAAAAGTAAAGAATTTCGGGACTGGCAGATATTTTGCAGGGGTCAGAAAGATTTCTTTCAAGCATTTTGAGCATTTCATAAACTTGACATATAATTGTTGCAGGTATTTACTTATGTATTTTTTTATTAATAATTTAATTTTATGAAGTGATTCAATAGCATATCCATTTATAATTTCACGTTCATGTAGATATGAGCGAGGTGCATATTTTAATTTTGTATTTGTTTTTAATTGTTACTAATTAATTAAACTTCTCCTGAGAATATAATTACAGTGCGAAATCAAGAACTAGTGAATGAAAGGAAAATGCATCGGTGCTAAGATTAGCAGGGCTATGTTGTAAAGATCTAAATCTGTTAGAAAAGTATCTATAAAAATGCAATTTTGACGCCAAAATGCCACTTAAAACAAAATAATTTCATGAATATACAACTTTACTTTTAGTTTCCGAGCTCAACAAATCAATTTTATATTTTTTTTTTAAAATCCGCATAATAAAATAAATCTTTGTTTAATTTTCTGTTTAGTGTTACAGTGCTAATCTAGTTAATAATTAACTATTAAAGATATCGCTTGATGGGAGGCAGTGGTGCTAGAGAGAGGGAAAGTGAGTGAGAAAGGGAGATAATGAATTTGTCAAGACAAAAAAATTACAGAAGAACACATTTCTCAATGTTTAAGGCCGATACCTCTGTCGCCATCCGAGAAAATTAAAAGTGCCTGAGCCGACAATGAGATGAGACGTGCCGGGTGTGGACAGGTAACCACGTCACTGCACTAAAAATTATGCACGTTGTGGTCGAACACTGTGTGTGTGTGTGTGTGTGTGTGTGTGTGTGTGTGTGTGTGTGTGTGTGTGTGTGTGTGTGTGTGTGTGTCGCTTTTCCCATGACTATGAACAGTTTACTTGTCTACAAGAAACAAAAACTTATTAGACACACCCGACACATACCATTGATCACGTGGGTATTATGTGGTTGGAACAGAGGTCTATTCAAATGTTGAAACATTGCAGGTGACCTTTAATGAGGATGGTTTGGTTTGAAGAACTTTAACAACATACTGACCAGAACCGCTGAGTACAAAAGGAAAGAGTTTATTACAATAAAATTTGATTCACAATCACACACATAACTAAATAGCACATTGAGATTGACATTTAGATAGATAGATAGATAGATAGATAGATAGATAGATAGATAGATAGATAGATAGATAGATAGATAGATAGATAGATAGATAGATAGATAGATAGATAGATAGATAGATTGGTAGATAGGTAGGTAGATAGATAGATAGATTGATGGATGGGTGGATGGATCGATGGATGGATGAATGGATAGATAGATAGACAGATATGGATGAATAGATAGATAGATAGATAGATGGGTGGATGGATGGATCGATGTAATGGATGAATAGATAGATAGATAGATAGATGGGTGGATGGATGGATCGATGTAATGGATGAATAGATAGATAGATAGATAGATAGATAGATAGATAGATAGATAGATAGATAGATAGATAGATAGATAGATAGATAGATAGATAGATAGATAGATAGATAGATAGATAGATAGATAGATAGATAGATACACGAGCACTGCATGGTTCTGTATATTTAAACTGGCGTACTTATGTGCAAAAGTTGCATGACCTTCCTTTATGTGCATTTCCGCTCGTCGTTGTTTCTAGAACTGTTGTAACTTGAATAGTCTGTCTTGAGAAAGCATGAATTCAATATGTAATGTTTCTAGGACTGTTGTAACTTGAATAGTCCGTCTTGAGAAAGCATGAATTCAATATATAATGTTTCTAGGACTGTTGTAACTTGAATAGTCCGTCTTGAGAAAGCATGAATTCAATATGTAATGTTTCTAGGACTGTTAACTTGAATAGTCTGTCTTGAGAAAGCATGAATTCAATATATAATGTTTCTAGGACTATTGTAACTTGAATAGTCTGTCTTGAGAAAGCATGAATTCAATATATAATGTTTCTAGGACTATTGTAACTTGAATAGTCTGTCTTGAGAAAGCATGAATTCAATATGTAATGTTTCTAGGACTGTTGTAAATTGAATAGTCTGTCTTGAGAAAGCACGAATACAAGATGTAATGTTTCTATAAATATATTTGTATTTCTCATATGCATAGACTTTTAATATGAATGTTGTATTTGTTTTTTCGTGTTAGAAGGAAGAAGGTCTAGTCTTGCGGCCAGTTTTTGTAGTCGCTGCTATTCTTTTCATCGTTATAGTCATCATCATTTTGTACAAGAGAAGACAGAGGTAGGTCACATATCATTGAGGCGAGTGCTATTAAAAGGCTCGTGTCTTTGTACCCGGCATCCTGGTGTGAGTTTAAAGACTGTTTACTTAATACAAATGGTATTCTGTGTTTTTGGCTGCACGTTTGTGTGCGTGAGTTGTGTGTAAGTATGTATGTCGAAGTGTAATAGCATAAGTTTAGAAAATTAAATTGAACTCATTGATCATTGATTCATTCTGTCAGTTTTAGCCTAACCTGCACAGCGTACATATTAGACCATATTATGTTTGAAATTTCATAGTGCTAGGGTCATTAGGTGCACAGTGCTAACCGATGATCATGACTGAATATTACTCGATATATTCCTGGATTGGAGAATATATGGGTGAATATAATTGATGTTCGCTAGATAGTTTATTGGATGGATGGTTGTGAAGTATTAGTGTCAGGATTTTCTTTAAATCTCGCCCGGATCCCACCTATAAATATTATTTAAATACTAAATATAGGAAAGAATAAAATTTTAGATTAAAAGAAAAACAAGATCTAAATTTAGGGCTTGTATGAATGACGTGTGCATTACATCAGCAATGAGGCAGGGCAGGATGTTTTCTAGGTCAGAGAAGCAAGTCGTGTTGTGAACGCTAGTCAGTCAGAAGTCCGGCCAGTCTATTAAAAAGGGGTACTGAATGAAAATGGGAAGGAAGGTGACCATAGCGTACGCAAGTTGAATGAATGGAAGGAAGTCGGAGGTATTAATCCTTCCTGTGAATGAAAGCGTGGTTTCAGGGTTTCTCTTTTTATTTTGTTTCTGGCTGTTTGGGCTTTTGGTTGTTTTTTTGTTCCTGGCTTATTGGGACTTTGATTTTGTGAACTTTGAGATCTATTACCGACGATGTGATGTCATGTACTATTGAGCTTCTACCAGAGTAACTATGTTATTTATTTTTCTAAATCTTTTTTAGCTTTTCTTTTATTAAATTTCTTGTTATTATTCTTTAAACATCCTAGTCTGAAGTGATAATCTAAGGATTATGTCTTGTCCTCTGTTCGTCATATATATATCTATTCATAAACATTGATTCTTAGTGGAAACTGAGTGGGGGGCTGGAGCCAACTTGGCAGCATACCAGTATATCAGTGTAACAGTTGAAGATATACATATAACCAGAGACCCATACTCATGTCTTGTATCATAACTAATTACTCATATTTGATATAATTCATTATTACAAAGTCACCCCAGGGTACAGCGGTGACAGTGGGCATAGGTCAACCCTGAGTTCAAACCAAGAATTCTATAAATGAGGGAAGTCTCTCGTGCCCTCTTTGCCTTTCAGACAACAATGACACATTGATCTGATTTATGCTGATAGTGTGTAACGGGGGCCCAGGTTTCAAAATCTGTAAATTTTCTGTGTGAAACATCAGCCAGAAGGCTTGATGAAAAAAGTGTTTATGAGATTCACTGGAATTCATAAGTTACACTGATACAGTTTTCTTGTAATCCTTGATTTTTGCCAAAACGGAAGGTAATTAGCTGCTTTTACATTACTCTCTCAATTAATAATTTTGTATAGAATGTAATCTGATAAAGTGATATGTAAAACTAATTTATTTTATTTCAGGTTAGTGAGATTGTGCTCAGAGAAATGATTAGCTTTTATTTAATGAGCACTGTGAAATTGATGTTAGTAGTCTGAGCCTTTTAATTATAAATTGCAGGATTCTTCGTATTCTTCGTATTCTTGGATTTCTTCGGATTTCTTCGGATTTCTTGGGATTTCTTCGGATTCTTCGTATTCTTCGTATTCCTCTTCAGCTCCTTTACTTTGCCATACGTTTGGAGGCTTGCCTGTCATAGCCATTGTTCCTACTACATTGTTCAACTTGGTTGCTGAAGTGTACCAACTATCGATCTCGGTGCTGGAAAGGGAGGGCTACATAGACTCTACCAGCAGCAATTCAACTCACTCTGAGTTAAGTAGCGAAAGTACTTTGGCATGGAGTGTGTCTATTAGCTGTGTAGTGAATATTGCAAACTTGTTCAAATTTGAAGAACTGAAAAGGAAACTTAGAGCTGATTCTGGGGAAGATAGTTAGTAAGGGGAAGCTAATTTTCTCTGATAGTGATTTTGAGCACTGTGCTCAGTGTAACTTTGTAACTGATTGATATTGTTATTTTTTTATTTGTTTAATTTTCCTTTATATAAATATTTTATTAATTTTCATCTGCTTTGTGTCAATTCTTGTTCTCTACATTTCATGTAAAATTCATTTAAGCATAGTCATCGCGTCTGTCATCATGTCTGTCTGTATGTCCATCTGTCCGTCTGTCAGTGTGTTTGTAAGTCCGTCCTGTTCATCATCTAAGTGTGAGGACCAATCCTCTGGGGGCTGTAATGAGTGATCGGAGTGACGACCTCGAATTTGTTGTGTATATCGTGACGTCCAGTAGCGGGGTACCAACAATTAGCAGGGTTAAATTTATTATTGCAGTTCACGTTCATTTTTACATTTTTACTCTAAATTACTGTAAAAATAAAGCAGGTATATCTAAGTCCTACTTAGAAAAGAGTTTGCGCTTTAGAATTTTTAAACGTTCTTTTCTTATTTCTTTGTTTGTTATATCTCAAAAGAAATCAAGACGAATTTTGGATCACTGTCCGCACGCGATGAAATTACGGAAATGGAGATCGGACACCGTGACCTTTCTTACCAGTCTGTATGACGTAAGGTCAACACAGAGAAACAGATCCACGCTGAATCCGATGAAACGTGTTCCAAGTCAGAATTCTGATAACAACGGTGATACTTACCAAGATGACGAAGTCATTTACCATGAGGTTGAGAATGAATACAATAATTATAATTTAACACCTCCAACGACACCTGTAAAGACTTTGCAAAACACTCCCACGAATTCCGGTGAAGCAGAATTTAATGCTTATGATCACGTGGGGTCTATTGTGCCACCGGCGAAGGAGAACACCTACTCAAACTCTGAGGCTTTAAAATCAGCCAGTGCTAAAACGCAGCCTTCGGTTGATCAGAGAGGCCATGCACATCTCCCATGTCAAGCTTTGTCAAGCAACCGTGGTCTAAAAACCGAAAACAACCACAGTGACCAAAAACGAATTAAATCTCCAAAGCAACTAGATCACGAGTTTCAGCTCTTGAACTATGGCTTTAAGAAAGAGGATGTCCAAAGCGAACGCATTCTTTCGAAATTAGAATCGAGTCAGTACATAGAATCACATTTGGCCCCGACCAAATTCTCCGGTGCGTCTGAAGCAATGCTTGATGGCAGCCAAATCCAAGCAGCAGATGAAGATGTTAAAACTGGTTTTGATGACAGCGATGACAGAGATTCACTGGATGATTCTCCTCCACAAAATCTAGACAGCCTGGCTTTTTTTCAGGGGCTGGGCGGGGTCCGAGGTCACCAGCATCTCTTGAAGACTTGTACACACACTGAATAACTGCATTAGAAGACTTGTGCAGAGACTGCCAAAAGTGCTATCACCCATACAAAGTCTTTTTCATAAATGTAACAAAATACGTCATATCTACGTTAAGTCATATAGTCACTCCCTGGACACAGTTATCTTAAAGTGGTGAAAAGCGGATACTCTGCTCACATTGATGCTGTACAAAACTTTATGTACACTAACACTACACTTATATTATAATACACTTTATGTACACTAACACTACACTGATATTATAATACACTTTGTGTACACTAACACTACACTGATATTATAATACACTTTGTGTACAGTAACACAGTACTGCACTATGCACACTGATGCGGTACTACACTTTATATGCAATGAAAACACATTACAATATGCGCACTGACAAAGAATTCGTAACTATGTAGGCCTTACATGGGACTTTACTGAGGAGATGCTTTAGAAACTTGTTAAGAAATAAATTCTAACCTCGAAATAGTTCTACACTTTAAACAAATAAGGTGATGCTCACCAGAGACAAATAGTTGTAATTTTTCAGAAACTTACCTTGTCCTTTTAAGCATAGCAGTGAATGTCTCATTTGATATAGGTAGCAGGTTACGATTTAATTTGTGTCTGAAGTCACTCCCGGTCAGGTTGAACTTTCTAGTATGGCATCGATCGAATTATCGAGAGTAAAAAAAAAAGTCAAGAAGAACATGAGAGGAGAAAGAGAGTTAAATGAATATTATATTTATTTTAATATTTACTTTAAATAATTTATTCAAATATCGTTAATGATGCCTTCACAATTCATCTTCTTCAAACAGTGCAAATGTTGCTAAAATGTCTCTTATAATTTCCGCCTCTTTTTGGCACTGTGTTGTCGTGTACCCATTCTGATTTAATCCAGAATACTTCAAAACATTTTGTGTATAATTTATATTTTAATGTCATTTGTTTTAACGAAAGACATCAGTCCTCAAAACTTTTCTACAGTCTTCATTCCAACTGCCCATAATTTTAAAATATAAAAATACTCCTAATCTTTCGTATCCGGCTGACTGTCCAAGTTGCTTTATATTCTGCTATTAGCCTTTTTTGTTTTCTTTTTTGCACGCTTGTTTTTTTTCTTTTTATCCCATTTAAAACCAGTTTTCTTATAAATAAACTGTTTATACTTTAATGAATTAAACTGTACTTTTTCTACGGATTATTATTTTTCCAGACACGTCGGTTACCAGCATTATGTGCATTATGTCGTCATTTCTTTGTTGATGTTTTGTAACAAAAAGGAATTGTATGCAAATAATAAATTATGAACTTTACTGAATCATATCATGTAAATGCTTCTACTCTTATTTGATTTTTTTATTTCGTGCTTTTTATATTTGAATTTAGTATATTACCACTTTGCTAGCTAGCCTCCTTTTCCATTTGATGTGTTTAATATATTACCACTTTGCTAGCTAACCTCCTTTTCCATAACATCTTTCATTTGATGTGTTTAATATATTACCACTTTGCTAGCTAACCTCCTTTTCCATAACATCTTTCATTAGATGTGTTTAATATGGTACGAAGATTTTGAAGGGTTGGCATTCCTGTATTTTGTCAGTTTTGTACTTCTTCATTATTGGTACTTTATTAAGAACGTGTCCTGACAATCAGTATTTTCGGGAATGATGGTGTGTTGGGTGAGTGATGTGTCCTATTTTAAATGAAATAATATTATGGGGTATGCATTTGATAAAATGTCTCTATAAATTGTGAATTTTACATAGAGTATTAAACCACGCAATTGTGATGTTTGTGTGGTTTGGTTATTTTTTGTTTATAAATTTGTTATGATTGCTGTCTACGCTCTAACATGTCCGGTTAAAAACATCTCTTTTATAATGTTATGGGATGGTTGGGACACACAAACAGACGCACAAATGACAAACCTCGTGATTGAATCATACAAGCCCCAACAGTATATCAACAGACAATAGCTTGGTTCATGATTCCCATGTGAAAGTTTATTGCAATGCTTAATTTTACAGTCATTGTGACGTCACCCCACCTTTGACTGTAGTTTAATTATTACGTCATTCACGGTCTATGGCTTACATGGAACACTGACACTACTATATCCCATTCTGCTTGTTACGTTGATACCATTACAATAATGGTATCAATTTGCTAATATGTATTATGCAAGAATCGGAAGCGTCTGCTATAATTCGGAAGTATTATTACTGATTATTTTCTCTACAAGCTTTCTACCATAAAAAAATTAATATTTAATTTTATTCCATACATATAAATTAATTTTTTTATGGTAGAAAGCTTGTAGAGAAAATAATCAGTAAGGTTCTATCTGAGGCGTCTTATGCCCACTTCCCCCCCCAAAAAAAAAAATTGTCCTTAATGCAATTTAATTTTTAACAGCGAATAAATACAATTTTCATCCATTTTCAACCACTCAATATATCAACATTTGTCACTCATCAAACCTCAAATGTCAAAATGCAAATAAAAATTAAGGAAATGTCAAACATCCGAAAACATCCAAATCAGAGTATAAAAAATATCAAATATGCCTGTGTATATTTTCCAAATTTAATTAACAAAGTTTACAAATGTTTCTCTTACAAAAATAGCAGACAAAACAGAATGACTTTTGTACTATTTTTCCGTACCATTTGAGGGTACCCCAACTGAAAAATTTTAATAATTGTGTTTGGTAGTTTTTTTTTTAAATTAAATTAAATCTGAGATTTTCTTCTACATCCCTGGAATAAAATGCATCAAGTCTAGCAATATCTATAAAATGCAAAATGATAGCCTTCTACCATTTATTGAGACAGAACTGTAGGAATAAAAGAAAAAAGTGTGATTTTCTTTCATAATTTCTGTCTGCATTATAATAAATGATGTGAAAAAAATCAAAGAATACAGACAGTATTCTTCTGTTTATATTCAAATTTAGTGGATTGCTGCACCAGTTACCTTTTTTGGACTTGTTTCCCATACGGAAACATTTTTTACATAATCAGCTGATGGCTCCCAGTTATACCTAGCGTCTTGTAAAATATATTCAAAATTAAACACACTTTTCTTCTTATACACTAGGCAAGCACCAGAGATAAATACATAAATAGACAGATAAACCAGCACTTAAGTTTTAGAAGAAATTATTATGAGATAATGTTCTAGTACCCTTAAAAGAATTAAGTGTTTTTCTTCATGTACCTATCTTAAATAAACTCAAGTGTATACAACGTAAATAATATTGAATAACCGAGCTCTAAAGAACCTTGCTAGCTGGAAAAAGAACACTTGAAAATTGTCTATTAAGAAGCCCATTGAAAGAAGGGGATTACGCCACTAGAATTACAAAGCACAGAAAATGGTCTGTTATGAATGAATAGGAGACAGAAGTTCTAAATTTGAAGTTAAGGAGCATAAAAGTCCATAATTTATCTAATTCTCTCAGTCATGTCTGCAAAGTATCCATGAATAATTTGGTTTTTTTTCTATAAGCATGAGCTATTTAAATTCATTTGCGTTTTGTACGTTTGTGACAACTTTAATAGTCAAGTAAAACTTCATTTACGCCGTTACTTTGGGGTAACAAGTGGTAACACAGACGGTAGGAACTCAAGTGACAAGAATTGGATCCCAGCTCGGGGTTAAAATAAATCTCATGGGTGACCCTTAACAATTTACTAGTCCATGGAGGTAGCCTGACTGACTGTAACTGTCGGATGCGACAATAAATCGGGTCCCGTGTGTTACAAGTCGCTTACGCTAACGATCCATTGGCAGTTAACAAATGAAATAAATGGTCGTTGGCCTGTGCCAGGTAAAATATCATCAAAAATATCTACTAGACGTCTACACTCACTCTTCCCCACCTGTCAATTTCTAACATACTCTCCCCTGTCAATTTCGAAATTACTCTCTCCTGTCAATTTCTAACATGCTCTCTCCTGTCAATTTCTAACATACTCTCCCTTGTCAATTTCTAACATACTCTCTTCCATCTGTCAATTTCTAACACACTTTCTCCTGCCAATTTCTGACATACTCTCTCCCATCTGTCAATTTCTAACACACTTTCTCCTGCCAATTTCTAACATACTCTCTCCCACCTGTCAATTTTTAACATACTGTCCCCCAACTGTCACTTTCTAACATACTCTCTACCACCTGTCAATTTTTAACATACTGCCCCCCCCCCACCTGTCACTTTCTAACATTCTCTCTCCCACCTCTCAATTTCTAACATACTCTCTCCCACCTCTCAATTTCTAACATACTCTCTCCCACCTCTCACTTTCTAACATACTCTCTCCTGTCAATTTCTAACATATTCTCTCCTGTGAAAATAATTCAAATAAAATAAAAGCAAGGCGAGGTGTTTGGTAACGTATCCAGTTCGAGTACTGGTTCCTACAGCACTGTGCTTTGGTCTTTACCTCTAGCATTACTCACCGCGGTCAGTGCAGTGACTCACATTTCCGACGGTCACATTGACCCAACGTGTGTACGTGTTTTAGTTTAGAAGTCTGGCGGGCTGGTCTATTGCAAGATTACTCCATTTCCTTATGCTTTGGATAGGTTTAGAAACGTATTCTGAGGAAAAATCGTTTCCAGCCTTCCAATGTCCTCAGAACAAGAAATGTAGTTCTGCGCCCCTGCCCAGACTTGCAGTTCCATCTCATTGCCCGTTCCTGCATGACGTGTGAATGATTCCCTTGGACAACCAATAACTTTTATTGTGCCAACCAGGGGGGAAATATGCCATAAATAAAATGGCAGCATGTGTCCATTGATGAAGTTTGCTCACAGAATGCTATAGTCCTGTATACCAATCAAGCTCCAAGGACAAGTTTCTGCGGCCTGCACCAGTGCCACAAAGAGTGGCTGGAGTTACCGTGTGTACTTTCAGCTCCCATTTCATTCCTTTCGGAACCACAAACTGAGGAAAGAGGTCTGACAGTAAAAGCTAAGTTGGCAACAATGCTGCCGTGTCACTGACATTCGGCTAGTTTACTAGGCCACGTGACAGGGGTCAACACACACTCGTTCTCTCGTTTATATTAATTTTAATAATACTAAATAGTATATAGCAATTAGTCTTAGCTTTTTATTTCATCAATATGTTAATTACCACTAGAACCGCAGATTAGCTTATTGTTTATTCCTATTCTTTTCTCTACCTAGATGTCAGGATTGTAAGATGGCGTGGGGTTCAGAGCTATATAAACTATTGTCTGTCTCTATAATTATTACATTAAATATTAGCTACCCTGGGGTCTAATCTATCTAAAATATTAGTCACATTGGAGGGAGGTGGGACATTAACTCTAGCCTCTGTCTATGGTGACCACCCACACCACCCATGGAGCTCTTTCTCTCCACCATAGTTCACACTACCCATGGCGCTGTCTTTCTACCAGACGTCACACCACCCATGGCGCTGTCTTTCTACTAGACGTCACACTATCCATGGCGCTGTCTTTCTACCAGACGTCACACCACCCATGGCGCTGTCTTTCTACCAGACGTCACACTATCCATGGCGCTGTCTCTCTACCAGAAAATAAATTTCGATCTTGGCGAAATCATCGAAAGTTAGAAGAGGAGTTCTCACCACATTCACGTCTCTACCCTTTTTTCAAACGGTAGCCATAAATACTGCTGACTAGCGAAGAGAACTGACTGGTTCATACAATACACGAAGTTAGGTACGTAAGACTCAATAACTAACCGACAGCCCTATTACGAATATAATATCACGCGCGTGTCATCTGCCCTTTGTACGTCAGACCGTCACTCTTTAATGAGTTCATCCCGCTCTTGAGACTTTGACATCCTTGCACAATGACTCCCCACTTAACGCTGTTCTAAATTAAATTAAGATCATTTAAATGAGTTCACTTTCTAAAATAAAGTGCAAATACTGGCAAATCTTTTAAAAGTTAGAGTTGTGTAATAGAGTAGGTTCTAAATTATTTTCTTTTTGAAAGTAATCAAGTAACCTTTTTTTAATTATACTGGGTTGACAAAGAAACTTCCGTTCATGAACGTCGATGTTTGATTTTTCTGGAAAGAGTAATAATAACATCGATCCCAAGACAATTCGCTGTGACGTCAAGAATTTGCCACTAACGAAAACAGCCAATATTATTATCCCAGCAATTCATGCTAGACATCACCACCCACGTTGAAAGTAGTTGTAACGCAAAAGCAAGACCGGAAGTTAAAGAACTTAAGAATAGATATGGAGTGATGATACAAATTTATTACAGAAAAATATATGCAATTATAGCAGTTTTATTCTATCTAATACGTATAATGTCGAGTTATTCTTTGCCAGGGCGACCTATGACTTATTGTGTTCCATTAATTACATTCAAAATGAACGTCATCGTTATTTCAAGAACAAAGCAAAATCCAGACATCTCATGTCATTTTAGTATGCAAAAGATCAGCGCACTATATATTTACCTCAAATGTTCCAGTCTTAAGAAGCTAACACAGTCAAAACCTAGTCAAAGGCAGCAACAAAATGAAGTTTCTAGATGGATAGATCTATTTTAAATATAAATTGATGAGTATACGAAAGGTTGAAAAATCTTAATTATTGCAGTACACGTTCATTAATATTTCATTTTAAATCTGAATAACTGTAAATATAGCAAGTATATTATCTAAGTCCTGCGTTTCCGTAGAATTTTGAGAAAACAAATAAATTGTATTGTCTATCATTTTATTTTAGTTGGATTTTACTGTAGAAATATTGTAAAGCAATTCACCTATCAGATTCGTTTTGATGCTGACTTTCACTAGGTTTATGACTGTCAACATTTGACAAAGTAATGTATCTATCAGCTTTTGTTGTGGGCTTTGACTAGGTTTATGACTGTCAACATTTGACAAAGTAATGTATCTATCAGCTTTTGTTTGTTGCTGGCTTTCACTAGGTTTATGACTGTAAAATACAAGCGAAGCAACTTGTGTATAGGATTCTCTCTGTTGTTTACTTTGGCCAGGCATTTGGTTGCATGTAGCAATAAAACGTGCAGTTTAAGTGCACACGACGGCAACCATTGTCCTTGAAGATTAAATCAAAGATTTATAAACTAATAGTGCAAGCCATAACTTTTGTATCCTGAAGTACTGTCTTCCTACTCTATCAGTTTTGAGCTTGTGTCAGAGTCATAGACGTGAGATTAAAAGCATAAATAAACATTTCATAATAAAAATAAAATAAAATAAAATAAATTTTCACTATTACAAGATTTTGTTCCGAATGACTTTTATCGCAGATTTAGTCGTATTTGGACAATTAAATAATGAATGCAGACATTGTTCCATTAGTCTAGTATCTTTCCAGTAAAGTGATATAAGTTCATTGAGGAGGTTCTTTATCTTCGCAAATACGTACATATTTTTGTTCATTCGGTCTAAAAGAAACTAAAAGAACAACAAAAATCATTTTTCGTGTGACAGAGACCACTACATTTTAACGCAATTAAAATGGTGATCGGGGGGGGGGAGGGGGCAGCGTAGCTTGTGTAACCCATTTTCAACATACGGGGTGGAGGGCAGCGTAGCTTGTCTAACCCATTTTCAACATGTAGTACTTAGATGGGTGGTTTCCGGTAATATCTAGAGTTTGGGACGCGGTGCGTTGCGTTTCAAAGTGATCTAAAAGTAAGCATTCAAACAGGAAATTTATTCTTTCAAGCACTGCTGGTGGACAAAATCTCTGGATTTATAGAAAACGAGACAACTCTTGCTGGGACACCACACTCTTATGTTTCAGTAGGAGAAAGTGCTAGCTTCCAAACTTGATGTTTGCTTTTGTTTATGGTAGGACCACTACAATTGTAAAATTAATCAAGCTAAAGTACAGGAAAGAAAATAAACATTGAAATTTGAATAATGGATTCTGACTTCTGAAGGTGGGAAGAAATCGATACAATTATCTGGGTAAGTAGAGTATACATTATTTATATAAACAAACAATGAAATAGTATAGTGATAATAAGCATTCGTTAAAATTCAGAACAGATCTTTCAATTGTAGTAATAACTCCACTACCACTACTACTACCTAAGATATAAGCATTCGTTAAAATTCAGAACAGATCTTTCAATTGTAGTAATAACTCCACTACCACTACTACTACCTAAGATATAAGCATTCGTTAAAATTCAGAACAGATCTTTCAATTGTAGTAATAATTCCACTACCACTACTACTACCTAAGATATAAGCATTCGTTAAAATTCAGAACAGATCCTTCA
This sequence comes from Sinotaia quadrata, assembly GCA_028829895.1. NCBI lineage: Eukaryota > Metazoa > Mollusca > Gastropoda > Architaenioglossa > Viviparidae > Sinotaia > Sinotaia quadrata. The sequence continues at coordinate 40,224,852 of CM054178.1, read as the reverse complement.
ATTGTAGTTATTACTCCACTACCACTACCACTACCCTAAGATTGACCTATATCGACAAGAATGCATACTGTGCGATATTTCTCTACCTAAAAGTAAAAGACATAAATTACTCCTCTCCGATTGTTGCTATTTCTATTATGTTCCACATACAGGCGACTTAATTTCTCACAGCCCACAAAAGTACATTCTTTACTGAATGTACTTATTTTGTTAAGTTGTTTCACTGTAAGAAAAATATACTTATTTTATTAAGTTGTTCCACTGTAAGAAAAATGTACTTATTTTGTAAGTTATTCCACTGTAAGTAAAATATACTTATTTTGTTAAGTTGTTCCACTGTAAGAAAAACGTACTTATTTTGTAAGTTATTCCACTGTAAGAAAAATATACTTATTTTGTAAGTTATTCAACTGTAAGAAAAATATACTTATTTTGTAAGTTATTGCACTGTAAGAAAATGTACTTATTTTGTAAGTTATTCCACTGTAAGAAAAATATATTTTGTAAGTTATTCCACTGTAAGAAAAATGTACTTATTTTGTAAGTTATTCCACTGTAAGAAAAATATATTTTTTAAGTTATTCCACTGTTCTTTGTGAGGTAGATTAGTTTGCTATATTTTGTCCAGTGTGCTTGGAATTTTTATTAATTATTTAACTTTACTTTTGCTGCGCTGTTAAAATTTAAACATCAGTAACTTATTTTAATAGTTTAGTGTGAAAATGATTTTAATTGGTGTTGGTTTCTTCCCAGCGAAAAAAAATTCTTTGAGACCTGAAGTACCGAAAGCAACATGGGGGCCATTTTGTGGAGCATTTTAACATTTGTTTCCTTTCTGCAGGTAAAGAAATTCCCTAACTTAAGGAATTTGTGCAATGAGCGCAAATGACACAAACAAAACTATAGATTGTGCTACATTTCTTTCTACATTAACTCCCCTTGTACACAGAAATATTTAAATGTACGTGTACTTAATAAGAAACAGTAGCAGCAATAAATAGGTGCCGTAACTTAACAATACTGAATGCGTTCTTCTTTGTGCAATAAATGTTTTGTACATAATATTTCATTTATTACTGAGCGTATTGTGTCAGGGCAGTCTCGACTGTTTGAGGAACCAAAACTTCAACCAACTTTGCGGGGACCGACCAAGAGCGATCGCTAAGACAAATGGATGGTGAATGGTTAAAGTAAACTAAAATAAAACATCAGGAGACGCCGCTTAAAGTAAAACTACAATTCTTCACTAAGGACAAAAAGTACATGGAATATATTCGTTTCATACTTTTAAAATAAATGTTGGATGTTTCGCCTCGGTTTGCGTCGACATTGCTTTCCAACAGTGATGAATTTGCATTCCTAGACATGTGAGATCTATCAGTGATGATTTGCATGAAAAAAAAGAAGGAATTTTACATGTCCAATTTTACATATACTTTTCTCCCTTTTATTTCTTGCTTAAACGTTTTCATAAAAATTTGCTGAGTTAGTAGTTTTCAGCACTTTGGGCATGCGTTGACAAAGTTCATGTACCTAGCTGCAGCACGAGCATATGATTATTTCTAGACCTCAGACTTCCTAATCCTACCAAAGTGCACTAAATGTAGGCCCCATAACATATTGTTTAAATTACTCTTAATATATATATATATATATATATATATATATGTGCTCTGTGTTAACAGATCTGTTACTGTTCAGGAGTTGTTGAGTTTCGCTTGGACCGTTACCGCACTACTTGCACAGAGTTGTGGGGAGACAAGTGTGACATCATGTTTACATTCTGCTTTGATAAACCGAATAGGTAAGATTTAAAAATAAAATGCTTTGTATTCTAAATAATAACACGTGTTGTGTAAGGTGTTGATCTCTGTTCAAGCAGCTCACTTGTGAAAAGAAAGAAAGCTTATTTATGTAGTTCGTGACATTAACTAATATCTAAAGTGTGCATTACGTCCCCTGCATGATTTCGTGACACAAGTGACGATCTGTTTTTTTTTCAAAGTAATTTTGCTATTTCCAAATAAGAAATATTAACTGTGAAGCTTATTTGTATTAAATTTTAAAATCTGGCATAAAATAAACTACTGTTTTAAACCAACTGCACTAATTTATTTTTTCCATCGAATTAAAAAGAACTGAAATTCAAGCAACTATTTATTCGTGAACAACTAAAATCAAGAAAGCAAAATAGTGCAACTTTAAGACAAAATGGAATCGAGAAACAATAAAAAGAACTGACCAAAGTCTTGTCACAGAGTCTCCTCACTGCTACATGAATCTTCTGGAAAATGACATCTCTGTCTATGACTGGTTTCCTGAATTTTCACAGACCATAATGTCAAATTTTTAAACTGTACTTTTATTTTATTTTTTTTAATGTGTACACTCTCAGTTTGAAATCAATTATAGTAAAGATTATGTGGGGTTATCTCTCTAAGTCTCTGCTAAGTGTAGACAACTCGCTGTGTACAAAGAGTGCAATGGTCTACTCTAAACTGTGAAATCAGTGATCATTGATAGTGGGCATTAAGCCCCAAATTAAAAAAAAAAACATCCTAATTCATACAAAACACTCAGTAGTCTACAAAGTTGCCAAAGTATTTTTTACTAAAAGTTTCCAATTAATCTAAATCTTCTAGATATCAATATCAGCTACGGAAAAAGTCTTTAACAAAACATGTATTTTTTCTTCATCTGATAATAATCAGATAGCCTTCTCTATGTATTATAATTATTACCTTTTCTCATCTGACCTTATTTTAGCTCGTCATATCATTTGGGAAAAGGTTTATGAATTGGTTGTTTAAATCATATTATCTAACATCATTTTCTTTCTTTTGAATGTGTTTACAGTATCTCATTAGTTTTAATTATTTGATTACTATCTCGAATTTCAGAACTCCCAATTGGTATGCATGTGCTTACAAGAGAACTGGCTTTTCCTCACACTACACAAATCTAAATGACGTCACGTTTGGATCAAGCATCGGGGGATTACCCAATCCCAGTGTGGTTGCGATTCCAAGTTTTGTAGTATGTAGATTGGGTTTTTCTTTTTCTTGCTCTGTCTCTCTCTCGGTCTCACTTTTAAAATCACCCATTCTCACTGTCTCTCTCACTCTGCTCCTGTCATAAATTCTTGGTCTCTCCTGCTCTTTCTCTCTCAACATGGCTGTCTCTCACTCTTTCTCGCTATCATTCTTTCTCACTGTCCTCGCTATCTTTCTCTCTCTCTCTCTCTCTCTCTCTCTCTCTCTCTCTCTCTCTTGCGCGCTCTCTCCCAGTCGTTCTCTCTCGTTCTATGTTGCACTTATCAAATGCTTTCGGTCTCTCTTTCTCACTCGCTTTCTCTTTCTCTCGTTCGTAGTTTCTCTCTTTTTTCCAGAACCTCTCTCTCGCTTCCTCTCAATCTACCCCACTCTCTCACTCACACCCATTCTTTTGCGCGCGCTCTCGCTTGCTCTTGCTTTCTATAGCTTTAGCTCTTTCGTTGTTTTGTTTTTTTCTCTCTCTCTCTGGTATGTCTTTTAGAAAGTATTTGGAATTGTTTTATTGACTTTTGTCATTGATAAAATGTAAAATTTCTAAGAACATTTTAAAAAATATTATTCCTATCAAATAAAATGATTTAGCTTTTAACTTAGCTTTAATATTTATCAAATGTTTTCTCCAGTATTGGAAATTAGGTCCTCTTCCTAGTCTGTTCCTCCAACCCTCCTTTCATCACTTCTCCAAAAGACCCTATTCATTCTAGTCCCACCTGCCCTTCAAACCTTCGAACTTCCTTCTAAACTGACTTTTCTATCAAACTTTCCCTACCTGCACTAAGCATACCATTACAAAACAAATAATTGCAAAGATAGGATCATCTTTTTCCTGACATGACTCTTACAAAACAAATAATTACAAAGACAGAATAATCTTTTTTCTGACACCCCCCACTCTTACAAAACAAATAATTACAAAGACAGAATAATTTTTTTTCTGACATCCCCCTTACAAAACAAATAAGTGCAAATATGGAGGCTCAGCAACTCTAGAAGCCACAGTCAAAAGCACTCAAGCGATACTCTTCAATCTCAAGACAATTCTCATAACCCACTCTGAAATTTACATTTCCTCACTGATTGTGAGGAGAGGTGAGCAAGACCAATTATGGGTATTTTGAAATTTTGAGTACTTACAGGACAAAATGACCATAAGCAAATCCTGGAAAAGAATACAAACAAAAAATGCCCAACTTATCAAGTTTTTGAATGATGGAAAAAGCCTAGCGCTGATAAAAATTGAAAGGCATGTACCTGGTCACCTCAGTATAGAAGGAACAGTAAAATATCAGTGTGGATGAATTGTGGAAGGAGAGAAAGACAGAGAAAGGGTTGAAACTTGTGTTAGTTAATCCCTCCCTCACTTTCTGAAAGATTGGGTTCAGTAAACAGGGATATAGAGAAACACATTGAATTGAGATCACCAACGTCTAGCCCTAGACTAAAAACATAACATTTATAGCTCCCAAGCCCCCTAAATTCCCCTTTTTTGCATGAAGTCCTTAATATATATACACGTAGTCGGGACGAAAGAAAAAGATGTGATATATTGATGGTTAAACATTTAAACGAACTCTGTTTAAGTGTTGCATTATTTTTTGTGTATAGTTTATCTGTAATAAGCATATATTTATGTATACTTATTAGTGTTGCATAATGAGTCTAGTCTAGGGTAATTTAGATTATATATTTTCCCATAGTACATATTCATCTTAAAATGCAATGAATTGTCATCATTTCAATCCACAGGATCCTCGCATTATGGTGGGAATCAGAGTTTATGACAAGGATGACTATGACGAAGATGATTTTGTGGAAGAAATACAATTGACACTGACTTTGACTCCGGCCGCAAACAGTTCATCGGCCAAGTTTGTGACGTCAGAAAAGTACTACCGTCGCAGCTAGTAAGTTTGTAATAAAAACAAAACCCCGTCTGCGAAATCAGCCTTCTGCTAGTATGAACTAGTCAAATAATAATACATACAGGCATATATATATATACACACACACAATTCCACTGTAATGGACCGAATTAAAAGAAATACAACTTTAAGTTCTCTCTCTCTCTTTCTCTCTCCCTCTGTCTTTCTCTCTCTCTCTCTTTCTTTCTTTCACTTTATTATTTCTTTTATCTGGCCTTTCGTTTTCTTGGCTTTTGTAAGTGAGGGTTTCGCATTTGTTTGTTTTTATTATTTGCTTTACTTATTTTTTCATGGCGGAACACAGTAAAATAATATATGTTCTAAGTGGTGAAAGTGAAAGTGAAAATCTCAGTTTAAGACACTCGATATTCCTTTATATTATATTATCCTACTTTTGTCCTCTCACACTCAGACGATTACGTTCGACATTGTTAAGATATTTATAAAACTGGCCGTTACACATTAACTGTTTAATTGTTCTAATCGTATGTGTGTATTATATTAGCCAACAATCAACATTCTTATCTTTTGTAGGAAAAAATAATAAGCATAGCTGTCAATATATAAATTAATTAATTATTACATAGTGTATCTCTTCTCATCCAATATATATTCTGTCACAGTATTAAATTTGCATATCGAGCTTATTGCAATTCTAATTATTATGGCGTGGCTTGTGACGTCACTTGCATCGCACGGAATGATTCCAAGGGACACTACTCGTGCAGTGATAAAGGACAGAAAGTTTGTTATACAGGTAAAAGTTCTCTTTGATTGAGTTATATTATTAAGCTTTCCAAAATTTAAGATGTTTATTATTCACAAAACTAAGTATATGTGTTTTATCTTTTCACAGAGTTAAAATTATTACATTTTAAAAACTGCTTAGTTTTGTTTTATAAAAATCCCACAAAAGCTTTTTCCTCTGGCTTTAAAAACATAAAATTAACTCGTTTTAAAACTTAAAATTAGTCTAGCTTCACTGCAATAATTACATAGTTTAATAAACTTAGAAACAGAGCATATATTATGAGGCGGAGTAAATTTGCATTTCCTTATTTCTAAACTTGCGTATTATATGATTAATTGTCAATGTGACATGACCTTCGGGTACTGCGCATGATGCTACTTTTGTAAGTACCAGAGTTAAAATAACAAGTCAGGCAAAGAATATACTAGAAATTGCTGGTGTCATCCAAACCAGTTCCAAGCGGATGAGTAGTTTTCCTGACTAATACTCTCACACTTGTTCATAACAATTTCAGGCAATGGAGATACACCGAAACTTACTTTGTTGAAGAAAGTTGTATATTCTAATCACTTTGATTTTTAATGTAACTCAAGTCCAGTCATAAAGGCAAAATTTCCATCGTACAACAGTGACTTAACATTGTACAAGGTATTTATTGGTGTCCAGTAGAGTTTGATATATAGTCAGAGATCCTGTTTCTTTAATTTATCTTTGTGCTGTCATTTTTTCTCCAGGGTGGGAAGATGAAAACTGCGCTACTGACATCAATGAGTGTACAACAACACCACATATCTGCAACAACAACCATGAATCTGTTATTAACTTTGCTTGCATAAATACACCAGGGTTTTTTCACTGTGAGTGTGCAGCAGGCTGGAAGGGAGATAACTGTTTGACTGACATCAATGAGTGTACAATAATACCATACATCTGCAGCAACAACACTAATGACACTGTTAGCAACTTTGTTTGCATTAATACACCAGGGTCCTATAATTGCCAGTGTGCAACAGGCTGGGAGGGAGATAAATGTACGACTGACGTCAACGAGTGTATAACAACACCAGACATCTGCAACAACAGGTCCAATGACATTGCTAACAAATTTGTTTGCATTAATACACCAGGGTCGTTTCACTGCGAGTGTGCGACAGGCTGGAAAGGAGATAACTGTAATATTGACATCAATGAGTGCATAACAAAACGAGGCATCTGCAACAACAGCACCAGTGAAACTATTAGCAACTTTGTTTGCATTAATACACCAGGGTCGTTTCACTGTGAGTGTGCGACAGGCTGGGAGGGAGATAACTGTAATATTGACATCAATGAGTGCATAACAAAACGAGGCATCTGCAACAACAGCACCAGTGAAACTATTAGCAATTTTGTTTGCATTAATACACCAGGGTCGTTTCACTGTGAGTGTGCGACAGGCTGGGAGGGAGATAACTGTGTGACTGACATCAATGAGTGTACAACAACACCAGACATCTGCAACAAGAGCAGCAACGATACTGTTAGCAAAGTTGTTTGTATTAATACACCAGGGTCATTTCACTGCGAGTGTGCGACAGGCTGGGAGGGAGATAACTGTGTGACTGACATCAATGAGTGTACATCCCCGTACATCTGCAGCAAAAGCAACAATAACACTGCTAGCAACGTTGTTTGCATTAATACACCAGGGTTATTTTACTGCGAGTGTTCAACAGGCTGGGAGGGAATTAACTGCACGACTGACATCAACGAGTGTACAACAACACCAGATATCTGTAACAAGAGCAGCAACGACACAGTTAGCAACGTGGTTTGCATTAATACACCAGGGTCGTTTCATTGCGAATGTGTTACAGGTTGGGAAAGAGATTACTGCAATACAGATATCAACGAGTGCATAACAAAACCAGGCATCTGCAACAACAGCACCAACGAAACTGCTGGCAATGTTGTTTGCATTAATACACCAGGATCATATAATTGCCAGTGTGCGACAGGCTGGGAGGGAGATAACTGTATGACTGACGTCAATGAATGTACATCCTCGTACATCTGCAGCAAAAGCAACAATAACACTGATAGCAACGTTGTTTGCATTAATACACCAGGATCATTTCACTGCGAGTGTTCGACAGGCTGGGAAGGAGATAACTGTACGACTGACATCAACGAGTGTACAACAACACCAGACATCTGCAACAACAGCTCCAGTGACATTGCTAACAAATTTGTTTGCATTAATACACCAGGGTCGTTTCACTGCGAGTGTGAGATTGGTTGGGAGGGAGATAATTGTATGACTGACATCAACGAGTGTACAACAACACCAGATATTTGCAACAATAGCAGCAACGACACAGTTAGCAACGTGGTTTGCATTAATACACCAGGGTCGTTTCATTGCGAATGTGTTACAGGTTGGGAAAGAGATTACTGCAATACAGATATCAATGAGTGCATAACAAAACCAGGTATCTGCAACAACAGCACCAAAGAAACTGCTAGCAATATTGTTTGCATTAATACCCCAGGGTCATTTCACTGCGAGTGTTCGACAGGCTGGGCGGGAAACAACTGTATGAATGACGTCAATGAATGTACATTCCCGTACATCTGCAGCAACAATAACACTGCTAGCAACGTTGTTTGCATTAATACACCAGGGTCATTTCACTGCGAGTGTTCGACAGGCTGGGCGGGAAACAACTGTATGAATGACGTCAATGAATGTACATTCCCGTACATCTGCAGCAACAATAACACTGCTAGCAACGTTGTTTGCATTAATACACCAGGGTCATTTCACTGCGAGTGTTCGACAGGCTGGGAGGAAGATAACTGTACGACTGACATCAACGAGTGTACAACAACACTAGACATCTGCAACAACAGCTCCAATGACATTGCTAACAAATTTGTTTGCATTAATACACCAGGGTCGTTTCACTGCGAGTGTGAGATTGGCTGGGAGGGAGATAACTGTACTACTGACATCAACGAGTGTACAACAACACAAAGTGTCTGCAGCAACATCGCCAACAATACTGCTATTAAAGTTACTTGCATTAATACACCAGGGTCATTTCACTGCGAGTGCACGACAGGCTGGGAGGGAGAAAACTGCACATCGGACATTGACGAGTGCTTATCTGCGCATGAAACCATCTGCTTCAATGGGGGGTATTGCCAGAACACAGCTGGTTCTTATAAGTAGGTATATTTTTCATTGTTCACTCATTTCTGTCTATGTGTCACATTCCATAAAATACAGATTACTACATTTTACATGTTACATTAATATATATTTTTTTTTCTATTGTTATCATTTTATTTTCTTTCTTTCAATTAATTGGAATAGCTGTGTCTTGGCAATTATATTTCCAATTGTTATCATTTTTATTTTCTTTCTTTCAATTAATTGGAATAGCTGTGTCTTGGCCATTTTAGGCATTTAAAGATCCTATTGTATTCAGGTGTGAATGCCCCAGTAACTGGACAGGTCAAAACTGCAGTGAGGATGTAGATGAGTGCGCCATTTCTTCCAACGGTTCATTTTTTTGTCAGGAAGTGAATACAGAGTGCCAGAACACCGTGGGCGGTTTTATCTGCACATGCACCAAAGGCTGGACGGGAGATAACTGCACAGTTGATGTGGACGAGTGCAGGTAGCCACTTCCTTTACGATAAATTAAATTACAAATTGTCTCTCTAGACATAGTGACACGATAAATTAAATTACAGATCGTCTCTCTAGACATAGTGACACGATAAATTAAATTACAAATCGTCTCTCTAGACATAGTGACACAGAATCGTACCTTCACACACATACACACACATTATTACTGTCAGTATTATTTATCCTGCATGTTACGTTTCCAGTATTTATTTATAGACCCTGCCTAGAATAATTAAGGACTTTAAAAGATAATAAATAATTTAATTCCTTCTCTCATATCCTAAACAGACTGGTTGCTCAACTTATCCTTTGACTGTTAAAAATGTGTCTTGTAGTGCAGACGACAGATTTACAAACAGATAAATTGCGTACGTTAGCTGGTTTGGAGTCGTTAAATTCCTCTAAATTAATATGCATTCGTTTATGTCATTCAGCTCAATCTCGCCCCCATCCAAATCCAAGAAATTAATCATTAGGTCTATTATGCATAAAAATTAACTACGAAGAGGTTTAACAATTAAAAATAAGATTTAATAAAGTTTAACAATTTAACAATAATCAAATACGAGCGCGAAAGTCTATTTCTTAATTCTTGCACGTATGTGCTTAATGTTAACTGAGAAAAGGTATGTCCAATTGTGTCTAATGAATCTTGTATCTACTGAGAAATACTCAGCTTAAAGTCTCTGTATCTCCTGGTCCTCTTTTTTTATTCCAGTCCGTACCGGTCTGCTCACAATAGTCACTCTAGCGGGAATGCACGTGGCATACAGTGGAAATTGTCCTTTAATTTCGTCGCTAGTGAACTTGTGCTTTACAAAGGGGTGGACTCTAGAATATTCGAATTCTCTCTCTGAATTCGACCAGCATGTACAGGTCTTCAGGGTGAAGACAAAGACAATTTGTCTAAGTTCAAGGATGCAGCAAGGAAAGAAAAACGAAGAACTGACCTGGGGAAACAAATGTGTCCCATAAGCGTCTGCTAGTGTTTTTTCGCTACCTAAGCACGTTCAGTTAAAATGCTTTGAATTAGAAATGGACTACACCTCGTTTACAATTTAGATTTAGAAAAAATGTAATCTTCTCACCATGTTTCATTTAACAGTGCATGACGTATGAACCATAAAAATATGTACAACGTTAAATTAATGTTCATACAAAGGGGGTAATTCAAACAGCAAAGCGCTTCACAATTTACAATTAAAATTACACGCAATAAATTGAATTACATGAGAAATTCATATCGAGCGCAGACATTTCTGGCTCTAGTGAATTTAAAAGCAATATAAATTAAAGTTACAATGGAAGGAGTTACAATAAATTTATATTCCATAACTTATAGGTTTTCAGTCATTTCAACGAACCGTGCTCAAGTTATATAGCAATACATAATAATATATAACACAAGTGCATACATAGCTAAAATATACAGAATGCAATCAAATAAAAACGATACCTTATGAGAAGTCGAAGTGTCTATTTCTCATCTACCTCGCCGGTTTCGTCTGTTCCTGCACGACTCGAATAGCTGACGTAGTTGGTCGCGTCGCTAATTGTGTCCGAGTGATGGGCGGAAGTATTGTACCGATATTTATAGAAAAGCATAGAGCATATCACGTGACGGATCGCGTGGCATGTAGTCGATTCTAGAAACTAGACAATGGGCCTAAAGTTACATAACGTCCTGACCTCCTTGTTGAAAGCTTCTCGATGAGAATATCGCGAGAGAGCTCCAAACAAAGGAATTTTCAAATCTCGATATTTGAAAATAAACAAGTGGGTCAAACAGTCAAGACATTTTAATCAGATTGTGACACTGCATAACTGTAACTCATCACGTTGCCTCTATGAGAACCAAAGTTCGTCAAATAAACGGCTAATTTGCAGAAAGCAATAATTTCTTGCTAGTAAAATAAAATGAAAAGAAAATATAGATCTAATCAGTTCTTCATAATTTATCCTTTCTTTATTTAACTTCTTATTCTAAATTGTATATTTCCCAAGTGGGGAACAAAATTTTAAAAAGACGCTTTTAAAATGAAATTGTGACATTAAAGGTTTAGGCAGATTATAAAGAAACACCGTATATTGTGTAAAGCATGTCCAAATATAATGTACCAATTTTTTTCTTTATAAAACTGAGATCATTTTATTTAGCGAAATTGATTTTTGACTAGCTTATCATAAAACAGTCTTTTTAAAAGGTACTCAGGAATGGTATTACTCTACCGTTGACTATACAGATGACATTACTGCAAGGCTTGTTCCATATCAGTTTTATCGTAAGCATTCGGTGCTTGATTTTTAGGGCTGAGGCAGTGGTGACTATTGTTATATATTCATGACGTTAGGCCTGATGTAGTGGTGTCTACTGTTATATATTCATGACGTTAGGCCTGATGTAGTGGTGTCTACTGTTATATATTCATGACGTTAAGCCTAATGTAGTGGTGTCTACTGTTATATATTCATGATGTTAGGCCTGATGTAGTGGTGTCTTCTGTTATATATTCATGACGTTAGGCTAATGCAGCTTTCTTGACATCTCTTTGCAATTTATAGATTCTGTTGCATTCAGTATGTTATCAAAAGTTGATCTTATCCATTTTTTTTAAGGAGTGTGCTTTTACAATATTTAGTGAGTTCTTTAATTAAATTCGAATTCTAAATAAATTTCAAGATCCAAACTTAAGTATAGATATTTTTAGGGAAATGAATCATCCAAAGTGAATAAATTTGTATGTATTTGTTTGTGTGCGTGTATAGAATCTATCTACTGATTCATGTCAGTTTCACTTCATCCCAAACTGCCGCTTAGTTTTCAGTTTGTTTGACACGACCGTTTGCTTATTTCTGATTATGTGAGTGTTTGTGGGTGTGGGGGTAGTGGTGTGCACAGGCATGTATTCATTTGACATCTAAACACTTAAAATAATCTCGCACTTCTTACAATAATTTGATTTGTTACTTGTTAATGAAATGGAGACATTTTCTTTAGTGAGGCAATCAACGGATGTCAAAATGGGGCGAAATGCATGAACACAGTCGGTGATTTTTATTGTGATTGTGAAAGTGGATGGACAGGGAAAAATTGTTCGGAATGCGTCACTGAGAGTGAGTTCCCTTTATTTTTCATGAACAAAACTTCTCTTGTAAGTCTTTTTAATATTCTATCTGTCTGTTTGTCTCTCCTTGTCTCTAGTTTTGCCTCATCTATTCGTTGGCCCTTCGGTTTTCTAACTGGTCGTATCCGTCCGTCTGTTAATGTGAGTATATCCGTCTGACTATCTGTAAATATATCATATCCGTCAGTCTATACATGTGCGTCTGTGAATGCGTTTCATTACATCTTACTGTGATTGTTTGATATATCTTTCAGTTAGTGAGTGCGTCTATATGCGCCTGTTTGTTCGTATATACGTGTATGCTCGTCTGTCTGTATACAGACGTATACCTCGCGGCCCATAACTCCTATCTTCACTGTTAGCAGGCAGTGAAGATAGGAGTTATGGGCCGTGAGGTCAAAGCTTGAACTTCGTCCAGACGTTTAAACCACATTAGGCTTCACCGTATTATAAAGACTGCATAATGTGATAATGTGATTAAAATATTTTGTCCTTCTCTCTGTCTCAGATTATTGTGGACTAAGAATTTTTAGGAGCGGCTGAATTAGAACGGTCTGTTGGATCTATTTTTGACACCTTTGTTTTTGATGAAACGTATGTTGATTTGACGTCACGCGGTGGAACTTAATACGTCAGCATTATGACATATGCTTAGTTCCGAGTCGTTCTGACGTCATGACTAGTTTGTGTGCGGTTGAAAGTAAAGAATTTCGAGATTATGGCATCTGACATATTTTGCTGTGGTCAGAAATAATTTATTTCGAGTATCTAGAATACTTATTTCTTAAATTTTATGTCTTCCAATGCAGTGTATATATAATTGATGCAGGTATGTTCCTATATATTTCTTGTTTATAATTTCACTCTATGAAGTAATTCAACAGTAAGGCCATTTATATAATTTGAACGTGTAGATTTGAGCGATTTGTACTACTAGAATATTATTATAACTGTTAAATCAAAAACTAGTGAATGAATGTAAAATGCATCAGATATCTACTAATCTCAGTGCTAAAATATGATTATCAGGGCTATGATTTTAAATACCAAATAAATTCCAGAAAATTAACTATAAAAATAGCAATTATCACTATAAAATGTCATATAAAATAAAAATTACCGAAATAATATAACTTTATTTGCTATTTTCCGTGTTCAATTAAAATTCTTTGTATTATTCAAAGAACAATAAGAACGGCATAAAACAAAACAAAAGAATCTAAAAACTACTTTTTTTTAACTGTTCCAGTGCTAAACTAAAATATTCTTTATATTGCTAACCCCACACCACCACCTAAAAATGACCCAAAAATCAAAACCCAAAAATGTGGAAAAAAATACCTGTGATTTAGTTTCTATGCTTCTCCGAATGTCTATTTTATTAACCAAAAATATGCCATCTAATACGCAAAAAAGAAACCTTAAAAATGCTATTTAAATTTTCAGTTTCTTGCCAAACTAAAAGTTTTAATTTTATGAAAATATTATGCTAAATTTAAAACAAAATCATAACACAGAGATTTTAGTTTCTATGGCAAATTGAAAATGAGTGCAGAAATATAAACAACAACGAAAAAATCCAGGTGCAGAATTTTAAAAGAGAATAGATTTCTGTTAGCTTCCAATAAATCTTTACACAGTGAAAATTTTGCTACAGACACCACAGCAGCATATTTGTGTTAAACCATGTGACGATGTCCATTGAAATTTCACCAAAGGCAGACGTTTTATCCATATAGCATATCTGATATTAAAAACAGCTTTTCACATCCCACAGGTATTTGATAACTTGTTCAGTTATCTTTGCACAGACTTTCCTACGTTTACAGCCACATTGTCTAAGTCGTTCTCTACTTTCTTAATCAGACCTAACTGATCCACTAACTGAACAGGGTTATACCTAATTCCTGGCACTAAACATTTGTTTCCAACTGTTAGAGAAAAAAAATTATTAAACAGCATGTAAGGAAACAGTAAAGAAAAAATTGTAAAGATGTTTTTAAAATATAAATAACAATAAAAAGAACTAGAAGTCAGAAAAGGCCCATGTCTTTCTAAAATGCCATACTGTGCAAAATAATGATTCAACATCAATAACAGAAAGCTTTAAAAATATCTAAAACCCTCGAAAAATGCGCTAACGTGAGAGAAATGATGAAAAATGCAGCAAACAAAAAATGTAACAAAGGCTCTTAAATCAGTTTAGTTTTTCATATTTTAAATTCATTTGAGCATTTTTTCATGGTTATCCCGAAGATGCAAAATCAAAATCCCTGCCCCAATGATTAGAACACTGCTAATCTAGTTAACAAATGAACTTTTAATTCTATAGCTTTGAGTGAGTGAGTGAGTGAGTGAGTGAGTGAGTGAGTGAGTGAGTGAGTGAGTGAGTGAGTGAGTGAGTGAGTGAGTGAGTGAGTGAGTGAGTGAGTGAGTGAGTGAGTGAGTGAGTGAGTGAGTGAGTGAGTGAGTGAGTGAGTGAGTGAGTGAGTGAGTGAGTGAGTGAGTGAGTGAGTGAGTGAGTGAGTGAGTGAGTGAGTGAGTGAGTGAGTGAGAGAGATAAATTCGTCAAAGACAAATAATCTACAGAAAAAACCCTATCTCAGTGTTCTAGGACGATACCTCTGTCGCCATCCGAGAAAGTTAAGAGCTGCTGTGCCGACAATGAAATAACACATGACCATTGTGCCCAGGTAACCACATCAATGGACAGAAACTAAGCACTGTTGTGTGTGTTGTGTTATGCGTGCGTATGTACGTGTTTGTGCATGCGTGCGTGTATCACTTATCCATGGCCATGAACACTGTGCCTGTGTAACTGATCAAGTCTTGGAAGAGTAATGACTATAATCTGCATTGGGTAATTATTACAGACCCAACACATGCCATCGACATGCATGGTATTATGTGGTTGGGATCAAGAGCCTATGCAAAGAGTCAGCAATCATTACAGGTGACCAAGCACCTTTCTGAGGATGGCACGTATCGAGGAACGCATACAAAAATAATAAAATACAATAGATTGACTGAATGACAGACAAACATTTAGGTAGAAAGAGAGATTTTTTAATGGAATTATAACCACTGGATGACATCTGGCATCAAACAGAAGTCGTGGAAAGAGCCAGAATAAAAATAAATAAATTAATAATAATAATAATAATGGTGATGATGATGATGATGATGATGATAAAAATAAAAATAATAATATGCAAAATATAGCAAGTAATACAAGATTAAAAGTGACAATTAAGATTGAGATTTAATCTTCATATAGTTAAGGCCCATGAACAAGTCGACACATAAGATGACAAAAAAAAAACCCTGTATTAAAAATCTATTTTCCCACAGGTGATGCGGTAACACATTTCATAAACTAATACACTGACTTTCAAATTAATGAAGTATTTGTATAGGTATATATTTATTGGTATACTGCGAGAAATGACATAAATACTCAAGAAGATTGTTTGTAAAATGCAGTTTCCAATTAGTGCCAAGAGTAAGAGTTGGTTTTGCTATTAATGCGAATGTTTGGAGAGCATTACTAAAATAAATCATTGTGTCCTGTTGTATGTTGCTCGTCAGTGAGCCGAAATTCATTATATTAATTATCTAGGTAATTAATGTTGTTTGTCTAAATGTTCAGTCTTTGCTTGTCTCTTTGTTACACCATGAAATTCTTTCTCTCCTTTATTATTGTTATTTTCTACATTAACAATGGACTAGTTCCGAGCTATTACATCGTGTCCAGAAACATGCAAATAAGAACCATTGAAAACTGTTTGATCAATTCCATTTCGTGTATTTTATCAATCAGCAGGTTGTAAGGGGAAGTTGATTGCGGATGGCAACGCCACCCAGGTTAGTGCTCCGCTAGACTCTTTTGATGAAAAACAATGTTTCTAACGATGTAGCAAATCTACTTCATCTATGCTTGTAGCGCTTATAACGTGATTATATGAGTCTAGAATTCTTTCCTTAAATGCAGACTTTTACTTGTGACATTCGCTTAACCAGTCTCTTAAACGACTTTTCCTAGGGAGTCTGGTTTGGAAAAGAGTGTCCAAACACTTCCTGCTCATCTATGTTTGTAGGCTTGTTGTAACTTTAATTATGTGTTTGGGGGAAAGCAGTAATGATCAGTAAATATATTTTTACTTCTCACAAATACATATTTTAATCTCTCTCTCTCTCTCTCTCTCTCTCTCTCTCTCTCTCTCTCTCTCTCTCTCTCTCTCTCTCTCTCTCACACACACACACACACACACACACACACACACACACACATATCATATATATGTCGTATTTGTTCATTTTATCAGAATGAAGAAGATAATCTAATCTTGTGGCCAATTACTGTCGTCACCGCTATTTGTTTCATCGCTATAGTCGTCAGTGTCATCATCGTTTTGAACCGAAGAAGACAA
The DNA here is from genome assembly GCA_028829895.1 of Sinotaia quadrata. NCBI lineage: Eukaryota > Metazoa > Mollusca > Gastropoda > Architaenioglossa > Viviparidae > Sinotaia > Sinotaia quadrata. Next base: position 40,207,892 of record CM054178.1, on the reverse strand, counting down.
AGGTACGCAACCTATTGTTGATATTAAAAGGAACTTACCTTTGCCCGGTAACCTGGTGTGTGTTTACTGTCTGTTTTCTTAATACAAATGGTATTGTGTTCCAGTATGTACGTTTGTATACGTGCGCGTGCGTGTGCGTGTACGTGTGTCGAATCGTGATAGTGAAGTATAACAAATTAAAATTGATTCATTCTGCTATAGTCGTAGTTTTTATGGAGGTTGCAGTACATATTAGATCATATGTTTGAAAATTTAGGTACTCAGTGTTGGCCGACGATAATGGTAGGATGTATTAGAGGATATATTCTGGAATGGTGGATATATTCCTGGATTTGCGGATGTATTCCTGGATTGGCGAATATTTTCCTGGATTGGCGAATATTTTCCCTGAATGGTGGATATATGGGTGAATGTATTTATGTTGGCTAGTTAGTATCTTCAATGGATGGATGGATGGATGGTCGTGAATAGATATATTTTAAATATTAATTGATGAAGTGTAAGGACGATTGAATAATCTTCCTTATTGCAGTGCAAGCTCATTATTATTTTAAAGATAAAGCAAGCATATCTAAGTCCTACATAAAAAAAAAGAATTTGCACTATAGACACAAGTAAACGGATTGATTTTATTTGTTTGTTTCTTAAAAGAAAGCAAAAAACTACTCTGGACCATCTTCCACCTGCGACGGAATTACAAGGATGGAGTTCAGACACGGTGACCTTTCTTAACAGACTCTCTGACGTAGTGCCAGCAGATAAAAACACATCCACGCTCAATCCGAAAGAATGTGTACCCAGCCAGAATTCTGATAACAACGGCGATACTTACCAAGACGACAAAGTCATTTACCATGAAGGTGACAACAAGAACACTAATCTAGAACCTACAGAAACAACAGAACAGATTTTGCAGAACGCTACCACGAATTCCGGTGCTTCAGACTTTAATGTTTATGATCACATGGGGTCCGTTGTGCCACCAGCGAAGGAGAAACCCTACTCGAACGTTGAGGCTTTAAGATCAGCCAGTGCTCCGGTTGACCAAAGAGGTTACGCCCACCTCCTGTGTCAGGCTTTTTCAAGCAAACTTGGTTTCAAAACAGAAAACAACCACAATGTCCTGAAAAGAACAAAAGCTCAAAAGCAGCTAGATCAAGAGTTTCATCTCTTAAACTATGGCTTTGAGAACGAGGATGGCCATTGTGAATTCATTCTCTCGGAATTAGAATCCAATCAGTACATGGAAGCACATTTGCTCTCAACAAAATTATCTGGTGCCAGTGAAGCAATGCTTGAGGGCAGGCAAATCCAAGCAGCAGAAGAAGTTCTTAAAACTGATTTTGATGACAGCGAAATTAGAAATTCAGACGACAACTCTTCTCCAGAAGGTGTAGATCAACCGGGCCTTTTTCAGGGGCTCTGTGGGATCCGAGGTTATCAGCATCTTTCTAGTGAAGACACTCTTGAGCAAACAAACGCAAGTCATCAGGTTGATGAAACAGAAGTTAAAGAGTGCTCGGCTAAATTTGATTACGATCACCTGGAGACGCCTGGGAAGAACCAGAAGAAAAGGAATGATGCGGAGAGTGATACTAGTCCAGGAGATGTTCGTGAAAGTATTGCGCTGCCGACTATTGATTTGAAAGTCCCAACTCAACCACTAGAAGGTTAACACTTCTATCGTGCAATGTTACCATATTCTCATATATATAGCAACGAATTATATAATGTATAAAGAACCCAAAGACTAAAAATATAAGCATATACTCAATATTAAATGAAACAGATAAATTGCAATTGAAACTTTTCCTTTGAAAGGATCTACAGGAATAAACAAGGGTATTCAATAATTGAAGGAAAGCAGACGAAACGAAAGGATCAATATATATCACCAAAAATAATTAGATATGTACAGACTCAATGGTTGCGGTTGAAGGTTTCAATACATGGTAGTTTTGTTGAATACTTGTGCATAGACTGACAATAAAGCATAGAGACACATTATCGTATATACCAACAAAATATTTCATTTTAATATTTAGTGATTTATTTGGCACAGTTACTTTTATTTGTGGACACTGTAATGAACACTGTCTGTACAATACTTTATAGTCACTAATCCTGTACTACACTCTACGCACACCGACCCTGTACTAAGTTTTATACACAGTGACCCAGAACTAATCTTAATGCACATCGAACCTGTACTAAGTTTTATACACAGTGATCCTGTAGTACAGCTTACACACACTGTACTATTATACTTATTACACTACATTCTCACTGAAACTATTACTTTGTACTCACACTAATACTAATTTACACAGTATTAACATTGACACTGTAATTCACTGTATTCCACATTGACCCTGTATTTTTTACATTGTATTCTCACTACTAATACTGTATTACACTTTATCCGCACTTATACTGTATTAAACTGTATTCACACTAATACTTATTAAACTGTATTCACATTAACACTGTATTAAATTGTATTCACACTGACACTGTACTAATCTGTATTCACACTAATACTGTATTAAACTGTTTTGTTATTGACACTCTACTAAACTGTTTTGACACTGGCAAAGAACGTGTAACTATGCACTGACTGTGAGAAATTACTAAAAAGATGTGCTAGAAACGTGTTAAGAACAAATGTTAAAATCAAAATAGTTTTAAAACTTCAACAAATACGTTTATATTAACAGCAGCCAAACAGACGTGTTTGCATTTTGTCAGAAACATATGTTGCCTCATTAATCCTGTTGATGAGGCAAGCAAATCTTGAATGTGTGGATGAAATCACTTCCTGTTAGGTTTCGCTTTCTATCGAGAGATAGACAGAGAGGTGGGTGATAAAAGAAACAAAGAGGCGAGAAACAGAGGTAAAAGAATATTAAAAGTACATATTTTAATTTTTATACTTTAATTTATTCTGCATTTTTAATGATGCATCCACATTAATTTCTATTCTTCAAACTGACTGCAATGTCCAACGAAATGCTTTTCTCTTTTATCATTTCCTATCTAAGTTCATGATTTATTTCTTCTCTTTCGTTGTTGTTTACTCGTTCTGTTTTTAACGTAAAATACGTCAGACAATTTTATGAATAATTCATATTTGTAAGGTCATTTGTCAACTTATACACTGAATAAATAATTGATTGGAAATGCAAAATTAAGCTGTGTTTATTTGTGTGTGTGTCATTAAGAGCGATACATGTAAATAGCACTTATGTGCAAGTATATGTCAGTGTGTGCGTTGCTCTGTATCTATGCGTTTTAATTCGCGCCGATGCGCATATATAGAAACATTTTACAAAGCGAGTAAAGATATACTACTGATCTGATATCACTATTGCATGGCTACCTTACTGTAAAAGATAAAGCACCAATATTGTTAAACATACAGTTGACTCAATTACTTAACTGATAAATGGATCACGTCTTAGACTCATTCACTTTCATTATTGAAAAAATTACGAGTCGTCAGAGACACCTCAAAGCAATGTCTTTCTGAATGGCAAGAACACTCCTAAATAATTATTCGTCGTTTGAATGAAAGTGAACTAATGTTTAGTGACATTTATTGTTTTCAAAAGCGCTTGACGATCGAGAGCTTTAACCCTTAGGGAAAATATTGTTATGTCCCTTACAGGAAATTATGGCTTTTGCTTATCCAAAACAATATATTAAACTTATAAATGCATCATTGCGTACATGTACTCAGTCAAATAATTATACCCTGTGGTGGACACACACATACATACGCAGAATCTGTTTTGACCTTGGTAACAATATGCAAATTTCTTTGATAGCAGTATATCATCTGGTTGACCTTTTGATTGTTGTACGTGCTATGCGCGAGCACTGGCGGAGTGCCAAAATCTAATTGTGGGACCAACATGTGCGGATGAGATATAGCTTGTTCAAATCTATGTCGAGGGAAACAACTCTTTTCCTATTGTGATATAATATTTATTAGCAAGAGTTACGCTTCCTAATAACTAAAAAAAATTATAACATAGTTGTATTTTAAGGTCGCAAAAAATATATCAAATTCCTTGAGTAAATTCCGACGATAGATGTAAATTATTGTCAGCATTAGACCTCAAGAACTCGATAGTTATCATCGTATAAAAGTGAAAGAAGGATATAATTCTTATTGTTGGTGTTTATTCTTGTGTATTATATATACATTTGTCTCTATCTTTTAAAAAATGATGATGACAACACTATAAAGGTGATACAGTCTTCATTTATATCAATTCAGAATTAATAATTCGTTTAAATGATTATGAAATGAATAATTATCGATGTAAGTTCACAGCTAAACAGAGTTAAATCTTCAAAATACCACAGCAGTTTTATTACACCTGTTTCAGTTACTTTCTGGCTCGTTCAGTCAGCTGATGTATCATGGTCCACGTAAACAGATCTGTTGCCTTATCATTGATCTGGATGCGATCAGAGTCATAGGGCTGGAACCGGACAATTAAGCGTAATAGACAAAGAGAGAGAGAGAGAAAGAGAGAATGGAGAGATACCGTGTGTTGTAGTTCAAACAGATAGACGGTGAAGATTCGGAGTAACATATTCGGTCCTTGGAATTGTGAGAAAAATCTTATCAGAAGCGATTTGATCATTGAGTCACAAGATACAGTGGCAAACCCGAGGGAATAGAGACCATAATCAAGTCGAGAGAATACCAGTGAACACAAGTCGAGAGAATACTAGTGAACACAAGTCGAGAGAATACCAGTGAACACTAAGGCCTAGAGTGCCAGTGTACACACAAATGTCGAGAGAGTATCACTGAACACAAGAGTTTAAACAGTACCAATGAACACACATGTCTAGAGAGTGCCAGCGAAAACAAGTCTAATGAGTCTAATGAACGCAAAGGTCTAAAGAATACCAGTGAACATGCAAATCTAATGAGTACCAATGAACACAAAAGTCTAAATAGTATTAATGAACAAATGTCTAGAGAGTGCCAGCGAACATAAAAGTCTAAGGAGTACCACTGAACACACAAGTCTAGAGAGTGCCAGCGAAAATAAGTCTAATGAGTACAAGTAAACACAAAAGTCTAAAGAATATCAGTGAACATACAAATCTAATGAGTGCCATTAATTATTTTATTTTGTTTATTTTTAATTTGCTCTAATTTGTTTAATTTTTAATATTATTTTCATAGTTTCTTTTTTAGTCTCAAGAACAGCTCATGAAAAAAAAACAGCACTTAAACAAAGAATTTGTTTTCTTAAAAATATGATTTTGACAATGGAGAGAAAGTGTTAAACACGTAACAATGAAAGTAAAACTGCAACGCAACCATGCAAGAACTAAAGACAACGAGAGCAAGAGAGAAATAAAAACAGAAATTTTGTTTGTTCAGCCACTGTGCTTATTCAGCCATAACCTGTGGAAAACTAAAAACCAAATTGCCGACTGATGTTGTTAGGGATTTTTTTTGTGTGTTTATAATTGTTCCATCGCTATTTTGTTTGTTGTTGTTGTTTTTCTTTGTTTTTTGTTTGTTTGTTTGTTTGTTTGTTTGTTTTTTTTGTTTTTGATAGATGTTTCTTTTGGGATACTGTGTGCCTGAGTGCAACACTCATGACAAGGGAGATGTCTGCGTTACGTCGCGTGATTTGTAATGAGAATAACAAACCTTGACTAAGTTAATGGCCTTGTTAAATGTGAAAAGGCCTACATGGCTGTTTTGCACGAACAGTGTGTAGTTGCGTAGAATTTCTTTGAAAGAAATATTGCATGCGTCACTGTTGCATGAAAGGTCAAAGTGCTGCGCGAGGGAAAGATAATTCCAAAAAACCGGTCGGCGATCATGATAACGTTGCGGAGAGAGAGGAAAAAGTGAGATTATTTTCCTTCTTAATAGATAAAAAAAAAATATCAGTTTACTTACTTTCTTCAGATAAACAAAGTACATCTGAGAGTAGGTTGGTGCTAGTTTAGTTTTGACTTTCTTTGTTTAAAACTGTCCGTTTAAATTATATTTAATAAGTGAATAATAAATACTCAGAACTTCGGCGCCTTTCATATGAACAACAATTTTCAACTACCGATAAACTGAACATGGCGTTGAAATTGTCAAGGTAAACTGAACAAGGCGCTAAAATTGTCAGTAAACTGAAAAGGACGCTAAAATTATCACAGTAAACTGAACATGGCGCTAAAATTATCACAGTAAACTGAACATGGTGCTAAAATTGTCATAGTAAACTGAACAGGTCGCTAAAATTGTCAGTAAACTGAACATGGCGCTAAATTTGTCACAGTAAACTGAACATGGTGCTAAAATTGTCACAGTAAACTGAACAGGGCGCTAAAATTGTCACTGCACACCATACTTTTAAAGAAATTTTTTTCAAATTGAAATAAAAAGAATGAGTGTAAGATTATGTTTAAAAGTTAAGCATGCATTGCCATTTGACAACAGTGGGTTACAGTGGGTTAAACTGCTTGTTTGTTTTTTTTCTATTTTTTATCGGCCTTTTATGAAAAATATGCAGTGCTTCTAAAATTTACCTGGACGGTTGCTTTTTAGCTTTGTTCTTCAGCTGCTGTTTTTTCTTGCTTCTTTTCGACTTTTCCCCCGAAATCCTGCAGCACACTTTCGGACCCATCATTGTACGCTTGCGACTCACCGGTTTGAAAAACGCTTTTCCACAAACTTGATATAAAAGTTAATTCTGAAGACTTGATTAAAAGTTAATTTTGAAGACTTGATATAAAAGTTAATTCTGAAGACTTGATATAAAAGTTAATTCTGAAGACTTGATATAAAAGTTAATTTTAAAGACTTGATATAAAAGTTATTTCTGAAGACTTGATATAAAAGTTAATTCTGAAGACTTGATATAAAAGTTAATTCTGAAGACTTGATATAAAAGTTAATTCTGAAGACTTGATATAAAAGTTAATTCTGAAGACTTGATATAAAAGTTAATTCTGAAGACTTGATATAAAAGTTAATTCTGAAGACTTGATATAAAAGTTAATTCTGAAGACTTGATATAAAAATTAATGCTGTAGACTATTGATTAATTTGGGGTTTCTCGTCTGCTTCCAACAACCCTTGAAAACCACGATTTTCCTCAGGAAACTATAGCCTGGCGTCAGAAGAATCATGATCACTCCCAACGATTCCAGATTTAGAAATACAAGTTACCAAGACGCTTGCGAGTCAAGCCAAGTTCTCATAGAACAATGTAAAGTTTAGAGATCCATCCCATAATGCCTGTGACGTAGCACCAGTGGCGCGGTCACGTGATTAGTTCTTTATTAACTTTGCCCATATGGCAGGGGGAGACTTTGCTCTGTTCCTAAGCAAAATTGAATTTTCGAGGTCACCACTGACAAGGTTACGGAACTATGTTGCTTAGCTATCCACAATGTGTTTCGTTTTCTGCATTCCTTTTCACTATGTTTGACCATTTCAGTCAGGATTTACGTCATACGTAAAAATATATAATGCTACACGTAGGTCTGTATACAAGTCTATTTGCAGGCCTGCAGGTTTACATGTAGTTCTATGTGCAGGCCTGCAGACTAGGTGCAAGTATAGTAAGAGTTCTATTGACAAGTTTCTAAAATGTTTTAAAACATTTTAAAACGCAGATCTAAAAACTGTTCAATATGACTTAGGTAGCCTGTTAAGTATTGAGCCACCCCCCTTCTCACGTTTTATTAAGTCACTCAAAATATAAAATCATTTTAATTCAAAATGATATTTCAAGTTTAATAATAATAAAAGTTGTAACTTTGTCACTATAATTTCTTACAAACCGTTTTCTAACTGGAAATTCCGGCACTTTAATTAAATTAGCGTCAAACTTCCCAGATCGCTACTTATGTACTTCTTAATCTAACTTGTACTAACTGCTGTAAGTTTGCACAAAGCCTTAGTGTCAGAACAAGTGAGTTCTTGTCCCTTGACCAGCTTCCACTGAGAGAGGAGACTAGATATGTCAAGAGAGTAAACAAATCGCCGTCAATAGCTGTTAGAACGCATAAATAGGCGCGTATACAGTTCTATATATCCGTCTATATGCAGTGCACTATACAGGTCTGTTTGCATATCTATCCCTTGACCTATTTATAGTTGTGTATTCAGATCTAAATGCCGGGCCACGTACTGTTCACTATTCAGATTTTCCTTTATGCATCTAAATGTTTTTACTTCAGGCACAATTTGGATCTCCCAATTTGGGGTATGTCTGTATATCTATGCTTCCAGTGCACATTGAATCTCACTCTAAGGTATGTATACTGCCTCCAGAGCACTTGTAAAGCTATACCTATATGTAATTTTATATGTGTATCTGTGTGTCCTGAGAGTTTGTGGAGTTATATACACACGTGTGTGTGTGTGTGTGTGTGTGTGTGTGTGTGTGTGTGTGTGTGTGTGTGTGTGTGTGTGTGTGTGTGTGTGTGTGTGTGTGTGTGTAGGTGTAGGTGTTGTGTGTGTGCGTGCACCTGCGTTTTTGTGTATTATTTGTGCGTGTGCGGGTATTCGATTGTAATGATGTGAATTTCAGTTATAGTCATATGTTTTCATGTTTAAAAAGTTTGCACTGTGTTCCTGGTTTATGAGTGATTTATGTGTGTTATGTTTTATCTGTATTCTGCAGTGTGTTCCAAGTTTATGAGTGCATTATGTGTGTTATGTGTTATGTTTTATCTGTATTCTGCATTGTATGTTGTTTGCCTGCATGTGGATGTTTATAGATTTGTGCACGTGTGTGTGGTATTTGTGTACTAGTGTGTGCTATGTATAGATGTGTGTAAGTACGTTCATACTTGTGTATTTCAGTATGAGTTGTATATATGTACGTATGAGTATGTGTGTGAATGCGAGTTGCTCATGCAAGCGTATGGCAGTATGACGGCGCTCTTGTACGCCAGTGCCAATGTTAACTTGTCAGAGAAATCAATAGAAAATTGTTTGTAAATGGTCATAGGATGTAAAAACTTCAGTTTGGAACAATCGTGAACAAGGATCATGCGTCCATTCCAGTTCCAGAAGATTATAGAGTCCGCTAGGCTTATACACTACAAATCAGCTTTCAAAACAACAGGGTTCGAATTCCGGGAAGGTACATATTACTGATCAAATGATATTTTGTCTCCGAGGCTCTACACTTCCAAGCTGATTTATTATCTCGTCTTAGTTTGGTACTATTTCTTGAATGCGAAATAAATTTATGCATGTCACATTCTAGAAGTGTGTGTAATTGACGGATTGATTAGTTAATGGAATGATGCGAAATAAATTATTGATGTCACATTCTAGAAGTCTGTGTAATTGACTGGTTGATTAGTTAGTGGAATGATGCGAAATAAATTATTGATGTCACATTCTGTGTCATTGACTGATTGATTAGTTAGTGGAATGATGCGAAATAAATTATTGATGTCACATTCTAGAAGTCTGTGTAATTGACGGATTGATTAGTTAATGGAAAAGCTTCCATCCCAAGCCTATTTCGTGCTGGTGGAGGGGAGGGGCTCTGGAGGGGATGGGTAGGAATAAGTACTGAGAATCAACCAGACAGCTCTGTCGAGTTAAATTTGTTGTGTCCTTTGATTTTCTGTCTGGGTACTTTTCCAAAGCCCCAGAAGTCGTTGGTCACTGGTCTGGAGGTGGGTGTTGTTGTTAGTCGCCATGGTTGTTCTTATTATTTATTGTTCTTTGTTTATTGTCGTTGTTGCTACATTCTTTTCCCTCTGCACCCGGTTCTTTCCATTGGGCTAGTTGATGTTGTTTGTGATGGTGGAGAGGGTATAAAGAATTGGTAAATTATTGACTAGAAAATAATTTCTTTGTATCGTAATTGAACGTTGCCAAAACTTAAGATTTTATTTCCCCCTTCACGTTTGCGTCAGACGCCCAATTCGTTGTACAAAACTTTAAGCCGATGATTCAACTGTTTCACAGATTTGCATAACGTCTGTTGCATAGTGTTACAGCCAGACCCTACAACTTCCAACTACACTGCCCAAGATGTATATTTCCCTCTCTCTTCTCTCTGTGTTTCTCTCTCCTCTCTCTCTTTCTCTCTATCTGTCTGCTTGCATCTTTCTTTGGTCTACTTATCTTGCACACCACGTACCAAGCAGTGCTGCAGGTGATGCGGATGTATTTTTTTTTTCATAACGGATGCTGCGCCAGCCTGAAATTCAGCTCGTATGCTTTCTTTCAGAAATATTTTTTTAACTGTTTTGCGAATGCCTATAAAGTGCTTATAGGTTTTAGTAATGTGTAATTTGAATATCTATGAAGTACTGGAGCTTTAAGTAAAGGTGTATTGTAATTCGAATTTCTAGGTAATGATGAAATTTTAACTGATATGATGACAAGAAATAGTGCCAGTCAGTAGAAAGAATTAGAGAGAAATAGCTATAGAGTTTTCAACAAATACACATACTGGGATTTTTTATATGTCACTTAACTAACAAAGTGTGTGTGTATTGGTGTGGGATGATGGGGGGGGGAGGGGGCGTATCCAGACCTTAAGACGTTAGCCACTGTGATTTAATTTCGGAATTCCGTGCGTGGCGATTAACCAATTCGTCGTGTTCTTAGGATGCAAATGGTGTTTATCATCACAAGCCGAGGTGAAAGTAATTTAGATACACCCGTAGATGCCATCAAAGAAGACTTCAGAGAAACTGTTTCAAATGGATGTCCAGAATATTTTTTTTTTAGTGTGACGTGACTATATAGGAGGATAAAGAAGAGCGGAAACGGCCATAACGGCCACAAAATTATGGGAAGATGAATAACACTCTGTTTTCACTGCACTCAGGCACCACAACCAGTCTCTGTGTGTTTTTTTAGTTTTTATTTTATTTTATATATGATTTCGTCATTTCTGGCGTCCTGTTTCTTCTTGGTGTTGGTTTTCGTTTAAGACAGCGAAATATCTGGCTCTGTTCGTGCTAACCTTGTACGTTGTACTAGGACTGGGTGGAGTGAGTGTGTGTGTGTGTGTGTGTGTGTGTGTGTGTGTGTGTGTGTGTGTGTGTGTGTGTGTGTGTGGTCGAACTGTAGAAGTCTTTTATTAATAAACTTGCTCCAAAACCCTATGACTGTGTGTGTGTATGTGAGTGTGTTTGTGTGTGTGTGTGTGTGCGTGTGTATGTGTATCTATGTGTGCGCGTGTGTGTGCGTGTGTGAGTGTGTATGTGTGTTTGTGATCGAACTGTAGAAGTCTTTTGTTAATAAACTTACTCCAAACCATATGACTGAATGTGTGTGTATGGTCGAACTGTAGAAGTCCTTTATTAATAAACTCACTCCAAAACCCTAAGTCCCAAAAGTCTCAGTCTGGATTCGTACGTTTCACCCAGTTGGTAAAAATTAATGTTTTCTCAGTGGAATACCTATTTTACCACGCAGGAAAATGCTAGCTATTGCTCTGGAAACTTAATAATATAAATATTAGTAAATATAAAGCAATTTATTTTAGTTGTTTCTCTAAATAATTATAGAAATTGCTTAATTGTTTACTTTAGTGTGAAGACTTTTCGTCCTTCTATAATTGGAAAACAAGATCGCGAGTAGAAATGCACATTAATTTGAACAGATTTAAACCTAATGGTGAATAGAAAAGTACATTAACTTGAACAGATTTAAACCTAATGGTGAATAGAAAAGTACATTAACTTGAACAGATTTAAACCTAATGGTGAATAGAAAAGTACATTAACTTGAACAGATTTAAATCTAATGGTGAGTAGAAAAGCACATTAACATAAAACATGCTGCAGTTAATCAAATTGAAAAGCTCAGAATATCGGTTGATTTGAATTCATTTCATTTCTCTATCAACAAGAGTTGGCAACCTTTGGTGGCCCAAAGTAGATATTTTGAAACTGTTCTTTTCTAACAATATCTTAAACTCTCTTCAATTTAGATTCATACCTTTGTTTTATTATAAACAGGAATGGCTAGTTTCATTTTATTCAGATTTAACAACATGTACTTGAAGATTGCAGATACAGCACGTACATCTGATTATAAATCACTTTGGCAATAGGTCGGGTCGTTTATAGCGAAGTCGTGACATTTTATATTTTTTTATTTTACTTTTTGCCTTGAAATTCAAGTGTCAGTCAACATGATGTAATTTATAATGGTTTCTATAAATAATTACAAGAAAAGCTTAATTTTAACTTTTAAAGACATGATTTAATTTATAATGGTTTCTATAAATAATTACAAGAAAAGCTTAATTTTAACTTTTAAAGACATGATTTAATTTATAATGGTTTCTATAAATAATTACAAGAAAAGTTTAATTTTAACTTTTAAAGACATGATTTAATTTATAATGGTTTCTATAAATAATTGCAACAGAAGCTGAATTTTAACTTTAAAAGACATTTGTCTTTCTAGGCAGAGTAACGTATTAATAAAGTAATTCAAATATTGCAGAAAATTTACCTTACAGCATTTCCAGTATATGTTAAAAAAAGTTTGAATGAAGCCAACTTTTCACTGCTTCTTTACTGCTTTTTTTTTTTTTAAACTGTCTCAATGTCTCCCCTTAATTCCCACTTCCACCGTTAGTTGTTTTCGCGGACGGTACTTAACCTAAGCACACTACTGGAAAATAATGTTTCCCCGACGACAAGAATGTGGGCTTTTATAGAAAATACATTTATATGTATAGATCTAAGCTGATAACTTATGTTTTGCATTAGTGATCAGTGTAGTTTAGTAGCGGGTGAGGTCTAGCGGATCACTGATATGCATTAAAGATAACCGGCCTTATATTTTCTGCTGTCAGTCAGAGCTGTCGGCGATGAACCAATTACGGTTGGCGTCGTTGATGTGTAATTCAGATTTCTGAGCGCTCCCATGTGAGAGTAACTCCACTTCCTCTAATTCATTTTCTCTTACGAAGACGAAAACTCAACCCTCCCCCTACCCACCCACCCATAACAGCACATAGTATGCCAAGCGACTACCTACTGCGTAAAGTTCCGTAAACCATGATGACTGTAGTTTGAACAAAGTGAAAGAAGAAAACTAAATTACACCAAAGAATATTCTTCCAAATGAAAACTAAATTAAATATAGAGATAGGATTTCATACGCAGCTTGAATTGAAACATTTTTATTTGTTCTGACAGTGCAAACAACAGACTTAGGCGAGATGATTTTTCCTTTCAAAGTAAAATACTTTACACACGCTCTCCTGTTAGTCGCTGGTTTAATTAATTAGTGCGGGCAGTACATACGCTGAAAGTGGTTTCCTACTGAACGACTGACTTGCGTTCAGCTCACACCGACTCTGTATCCACTATGCCGTGTTTCCATTAGGACGTCACGCGATAAAAATTACTGAGCCAAAGAGTAAGATCAAAATTGTAAATCGAAAGTAAATATGTTCCACACATTGGATGTTGTATTTATATTTTTTTAAAGCTGTTTCTAATGCAAGAGAAAAAGTCTTATCCATTGGTTTATATTTGAGTAATAATGCACATTTTAAAATAATAGTCCACATGTTTTCATTGTGGTTATAGTGCAAAAGAAAATCATTGATCTAACATTTATACTGGATATTTATTACAGTTAGAGTGCACAATAGGAAAGCGCTAACCAGCAGGTTTCTATTGTAGCTTTAGTAGAGTTATAAAGAGAAAATAAATCTGATCAGGATGGTTTTTTTATCGGTCTTAGAGCGCGAAAAGCAGAATAAATATTTTTTCTGTGTGGAAAAAATATAAATGTAAACAAAGGAATAAACTCTTTTAATTATTTTATTAAGTAAGTAAATAATATTCATGCTGATTTCAAATGTTATTTTCTGAGAACACATGATTAGAGGTTTTAATTATTAGTTTTAATATTCTATTATATTGTCAGTTGGGGGTTTTATTTATAAATAATTATTCTTTATATTTTAAATTGTTTATATTAGAACATTTGTACTCTCTGAATTTATACAGAAAATTGGTATGTCGATTATGTTCGCTAAAGATTTATGGTCTTTATATACCTGGACAGCCAACATACCTTTACTAAAGTGTCTGGCCAACAACAAAGAGACCAATGTGGTCGATCTGTAGAACATCACACAAACTTGTAATATGTGATTGAATTTAGTTTCACTTAGTGTGGTTAATAGTATCATTAGGGGGAAGGGGGAGGGGGGAGGAGGGTTTCTCAAGATTTCTCGTTCGCATATTACACAGAGCTTTACCGATGAAGTGTGTGTGGGGGGGGGATATTAATTAATTGAAAGATTAATTCATTAACCCGCTTAAAAAGCAAGGTTACAGTTGTAATAAGATGACATATAGACATAGAGGCCACTAAATTTTATCATAATTATATAAGAGGACTGTTTAGAACGGTCATAAAATAAACAAAGTTAACAACAGATTTTAATCGGAATACATCATGAAAAATATGGACATAGATAAAAATAAAAAAAAAAGAGGACAATTATACCGGATAATTTAATCAGATTTATAACGAAATAAATACATATTTTTTAAATTACAAAACTTTTTATTAAAACGTCACGTTTGGATCAAAGAGAAACATAAATGAGACAGACGTGTTGGTTACAGTTGTAATTTGAAAGCGAACGAGCACTGCATTAGAATCACAGTTCAATCGCTGTCCACTAGACTAAACCATTTCACACAATCAGCTGACTTACAATCAAAACAAAAACAAAAACAGTGTCGATCAGAGGTACACCCGGGTAGTAGGGGGAGGGGATCAAATTCATCTCAACGCTGCGATCTGATATATACCCAGGGAAAAATTACTAACGGAAAACATTTCGATCAGAGGTATATCCCGAGAAGGGTGACCACACACTTTGTAAATCGATCTAGGCGCAAGAGAAAGACCATGTCCGTGACCTTGAGAATTTGACGCTCAGTACAGTCGTGAGCGCGCATTTAATTAATCGAATAATTTCAGGTTGACGTTCGCTCTATACAGGCCGGGCCATTTTGCCCAACCTGTTTGATATTCAAATTGAGGCTGATATGGCCATGATCGTGCATTTTCGTGTAAAATCTCTCCTCAATTTATCTCAATATCTTCCTGCAAATAAATATAAGATTTCAATTCAAAAATATATTTTTAAAAAACTCAAAACAAACTGCATTACTACGGTATGATTTAGAGCAAGGTCGTTTTGTTAAGAGACTAGCATCGTTAATGGATCTTGTATTAAGTTACAAGTATTTCCCACAACTATCACAGCGCGACCAGGGCGAATTACGCGGCGTTATCTCCCTTTTATTGAAAGCTCACAGATAGGGGGCGGGGTGGTACAGTCCCAAACAACGGCAGAACACGTCTGTCTAAAGGGGAAAGCGGAACGGGTTTGTAAGAGGAGTAACGAACGCTCTTCAGCATTCTGCTACAACGAATCCTTTCGCGAAGAAAAACAGCAAGGAAAACGATAGCAGCCGAAACTGCTCTAGTGATAAGCCAGCCCTCCGGTCATCGGTAAGGGGAGGCCACTCCGACAAACATTACGCCGCATAGAAAAACAAACTTGATAAACGATCTTGGAATCAGCCGATAGCTCTAGCCCTCCATACCTCCAGCGCCACACCGATATTTCTCGCTTCAAATGCGCGCTGGAATTTATTTTACCTGCTCTCGTCTCCGAAGGAGAACGCGCCCTACACAGAAAGATCTATGATTGACGGTAGAAAGAAATCGATTGGTCAATAAAATCGCGTGAACGAGCTAACAAGCTGCTCCATTGCCTGGCTGGCGTTTTAGGTCTGCACGCTGCGTGGCCAAGGTTGAGAACTGTTTTAGTAACTGAGAGTCCACACTTTATGTGCAATCTACTTTCGGTTTCAGTTCCTAAGAATCAGGGTTGTGCTGTTTAGTATCGATGTCACGCAATTAGGATAGTTGCTGAAGATAATTGAAAACATTCTTTAAAACGAAAGGGAGAGAAAAAAGACTGCAATCGGTTGTGTCGTGATGATAAATATATGCCTCGTGCATGCTTTATGCTATTGCAGAAGAAATTAAGGCGGAACGAATATAACACGGAATATTTTTTTAAACTACAGACTCGACAGTTACGTTCACTGTGATTCCAAAACTGCACACCCTACAGCCTTTTATCGTCGAGAGTGCCTTGAGCGCTGAACCAAACACGACTCTTGGCACATTGAGCCAACACAACTCTTAGGGCGCTGAACCCAACACGGCACACTAACCAACCGATTCTGGACACACTGGACCAAACACGACTCTTGGGCGCTGAACACAGTACGACTCTTGAGAAAGCTGATTCCAGTAAGCATTGAAAAAGAGAGAGAGAAAGAGAAGGAACAGATCTACAGGAAATTTTCAGGCGATCTCGTTAGTTTCTGGCAACCCAGAAAATCGAGAACAGGAATCAGTGCTGAAAGAGAAGATGGCAGAGGTTAGCGGAGCCAATGGACGCCGGGTGGCTTTCGCCATTGACGAAAGTGAACACTCGGAACAAGCGTTCGATTGTAAGTATGACTAGTTCCGGGTATTGTTTGCGTTCGAATGTACGAATAGTTCCGGGTATTGTGTGCGTAAGATTGTGCGATAATTTCCGGGTATTGTGTGCGTTCGATTGTACGAATAGTTCCGGATTTTGTGTGTGTCCGATTGCAAGGATAACTAGTTCCTGATATTGTATGCATCCGATCGTATTGCGATTAATTCCGGGTATTGTATGCGTCCGATTTTACGGACGATTGATTTGGGTTATTTTATACTGTGTTCATGAGGACGACTGATTCTGGGGTAATTATACATTCTTTTATAAGAATGACTTTCTTTTTCGAAGATAGCGAAAGCAAGTACGATGAATAGGTTTTAGATATTTTGCCCAATCTGTGTGCAAATTCTGATTTATTTCTTACTTTCAATTCAAAAACAGGAAAGTAAAATGTATCTTGAGTCTTCGGTACGCACGTATTTAAGTACAATTATTCGATATTGATTCTTTTATACATTCAAGTTTGATTTATTTTAATTTCTTTGTACATTGCACTTAAGCTGGATCATTTGAAATATTGTGTAAATGTGTATATGTAGAGCGTACGATTTATTTTAATTTCTTTGTACATTGCACTTAAGCTGGATCATTTGAAATATTGTGTAAATGTATATATGTAGAGCGTACGATTTATTTGATATCATCTGAGTCCACCAGTTTAATTGACAGGAGAGAGGAATGTATGATACACAGTTATAGCTTAAACAACAAGGTTTATGTTTTGCTTTTTTTTTTTTTAAAGCATCCCTATCTCTCTCCAGAGTTGATTCGAAAAAGTTATTTAAAATTCTGATGATTCTTTCGGTTTTTCAGTTCTAGTGTCTCCTTTTGCAATCTTTTACTTTCTCAGTTCTCTCTCTCCATCTCTCTCATCTCTCCCACTCTCTATCCTTCCGTCCCTTTCTCTGTCTCTCCCTCCCTCTATCTATCTATCTATCTATCTATCTATCTATCTTTTAGGAAGAGTAGACAATAACTGCATTCCTGTTATTAACAGTTCTTACTATCTTGGGATTCAGACCACGTTTCGTGTCTGTCTGTCTGTGTGCTTGTGAACGTTTATATGTGTGGACGTGTACGACCGTGCGGTTCTATAAGCGTCTTGAAATAAAGATTTCGATGCGGTTCCTCCTTGCCATCAACACCTCGGTGCCATAATTGCTGTGGGTGGGAGTAAAACCTCTAAGAGAGATTGGCTGTTATAGCTGTAATTCTTAGCATCGTTTTCTTCTGTGCTTATCGCTTTCAATATTTTCTTAACATTAAAAATGAAAGGGTGTCTAAGTATTATATAGAAGTGAATCTACATTAAGGAACTTTATTCAAAAGGAGAGGTGCTTGAATACTCACATACCACACGCACACATATCCACATATATATATGACTGTGCGTGCGTGCGTGCGTGTGTGTACGTGTGTGAGTGGGAGTCGGGAGGGGGTGACAAAGAGGGACATATATATTTGAGGTCAGAAAAGAGTTGGTGGCATGGGTGATTTATTGACTGGTGAGTGAGTGAGCGAGTCAGTAAGTCAGTCAGTCAGTTAGTGTGTGAGTGAGTCAGTCAGTAAGTGAGTTAGCGAGTCAGTCAGTCAGTGACTGGATATATATTTGTATTAGAGAGAAAAAAGTTAGTATAAGTGATAAGTATACGTGATAAAGCGAGTATGTGTGTGGCGGGGAGGGTGTGGGCTAGCTCTATGTTTGCATAGTGTCGCTATTAAAAAATGTTCTTCATTTTACTATGTGATTACAATTATTTTAGTTACTTACTACTTTGCTGTGTTGGTTTCCTTAGCATCTGACGCCCTAGATTCCTTCTCCTTACGTATTAATAAACAATGTTAACAAAACGAATATCGATTGTTCACTCTACATTATTAGCAAGAAGACTGTAAGCAACATATTTTCCCAGCCACCTTCGACTCTAATTAGCGTTGTATTATTCAACTTAAACTGGTGTGAAACAGATCGGCTCAAGTTACAAGCAAGATGCCGTGCAGCTCTGAAAACGCAATAATCTGGAAGGGACGCCCACTCCGTTTTGTTCGTGTACTTTACCTCTTAGAGTCGACAACAACGGCCGATTCTACATCATCGTCAGGTTGCTGTCTGACGTCTGGTATTGTTGGGAGAAATGCCGTCCTTGTTAGGAAGATTACTGCCAGTCTTCTATTCAGACAATCTTAACATTGGCAGATTAATCGATTTACACCAATCTTACTTTTGTTGGGACTCTTTATGATGTTGATGACACACACACACACACAAACACAATATATATATACACGATCAACTTTTGTTTACATTTTGTTATATCTGTTATCGAGACCCAGGACCCAGTTTGACTGAAAGCATTTCCCACAGCTGTTTTCTATTTAAGTATTCAAACAGCAAGGGGTTTGTTTGAAGACGCGCGTGTTAAAGTTCATGTTATGTTTTAATAAGAAACACGTAAACCTGCTATAGCATAGCTAACTGAAAGCAAACATGTTTTAATAAGAAACACGTAAACCTGCTATAGCATAGCTAACTGAAAGCAAACATGTTTTAATAAGAACCACGTAAGACCCGCTATAATAACTGAAAGCAAACATGTTTTAATAAGAACCACGTAAACCTGCTATAATAGCTTACTGAAAGCAAACAGGTTTAAGGAGGAGGAGGAAGAGGAGGGTGCATTTTGTTGTTTCTCAGCTAAACAATCAGAGGAAGAGGGGGATGCATTTTTTTTTTTGTTTCTCAGCTAAACAATCTGTAAAACGGGAGAGAAAAATGTAATAACGAAACAGCTCGATTAGAGAAAGAGAGAGTCAACAGGAAAATTAAGGTTATCACATACCTTTCATTTCTTTGAATTTGTTCATTCAATAAGAATAATAGCCTCACTGTAAAATTGTTTGTACATTAAATGTTCTACCTGTGGTTTGTCTTTCTGTTTTGTTTGCAAAAGAGACTACACTAAAATCCAATTAAAAATTGATTTTATTTTTTTTAGCATTGTTTATTACTTATGAAAGTTTTATGTGTCGTTCTGAGTTTGTCTAATTGCTCTTGACATAATATAATTATATTCTTAAATGTTCGTTTCTAAATCAAAGGTAATTGCAAAATAAATTATTTTCCTGCATTGTCCCGTGCAGGTCTTCGCTTATCTTTAGTTCATTAAATATAATATTTCAAACGAACTCGAGACAAAGTTCACATTAGCCAAATTGCTGCATTAAATAAACCTTGACAACATTTCTTAGAAAATGTTTTAATATTGTCCCCCTGAATTATACAAATACAAGCTCAACTAATTATTTACAAAGTTTTGAACGAAACAGAACTCATTTTTGCGGTAAGTGTTTATTATCGAGCTTTCTTACTTCTCATTGACATACCATCCACACTAATCGTCAAGGGAGCGGGCCGCCAAGTATAAGCTCCCAGTGGTGAGGTGCAGCAAAGTGTTTGCTAAGCGGAATAACTCTTCGCACTGTAGATGGCGTTCTTGTTTCTTCCCGTAATTTGCTGTCAAGGACACTGCTGGGAAATGCGATCGTGCACACCTCGCTTATTTAATCTCACTGATCGAGAAGGACATCGAATTTTGCTTTTTTATTCTCTTATTTTCATTTCATTTTCAAAAGCAGGTGCACTTTGTCAACTTATGCATAAAAGTAATTCTGGCTGTATCAATTACATATTAATTTTAATACACTGACAAGAAAGAGATATTTATTTTTCTGGAACTGGTGCAGTGGAATCTGACATTTCAACTCTATTTTTCCTACTTTTATGAGCCAGAAATGAAGTATATATAGCAGGGAGGAAAATAAGAATTTTATTTTTTAACAAAAACGTTAGTTTAATAGTACCTTGCTTGTCGTTAATGTAAGAACTTCTTCTGTCCTCTTTACACACTAACCCAGATAAATACTATAACGAATGATAAAAGCAATTTATGTCTAAATATAGAATTTTCTTCGATAGTTTTATTTTAGATTTTATAATAAGTCTGCCGGATTTCAATACATCTTTGGTTAATTTTTTTAGTCCATACTTCTATGTGTATTTTAATATGCCTGTCTGTTTGTTTGGGTTTTTTTACCAGGCGAGAGATTTTGCTCTTAGATAAGTTTATTATCTTTTCTGGGGTCAGATTAAAATGGAAGAAATACCCGAAGTCGTGGGAGCGTTTTTCTTCTTTATATACTTATTTATTTATGAACTTTATTTCTCTCTTTAATTAAACTTTGTTTTTTCTATGATTGTAAATTCTGTGGCCAGTTTTTAAGAAGAAATCTATTGTCTTCCTGTTTAAGACTTTGTCCAAAACAGGGTTTTATTTAATGACCCTATCGCAGAATTCGATTCAAAATAAAAATCATAAATTTATTATATTAACTCTAATACTGACAACACCCTATGTGGCTTAATCTGCCCTTCAATCTCTATATTAGGCCCATCCTTGGGGTCCTTTAATCCAGTGGTCCCCAACCCCCGGTCCGTGGACCAAATGGTACCGGGCCGCCCAATTTTATTTTTACTCTGGTGTATTTCTTTCGGGTTTGTGCGACTTTCCATGGACGAGATTGAGTCTGAGCATTCATTCTCCCAGTCGGTGCACGATCATCTGTCTTGCTTTTAAAGAATTCGAGCTCTACTTCCCAACCACACCAACACACTTCGCTTCGGACCACCGACGAACGCACTCCATCCATTGGACCGCGGGGAGGAGAGTCATGTCAAAGCGCCACACCAGACAAACCAGCACTAAGACTCAGCCCTTTTCAGGGCTGGCAAAAATGCAACTACTGCCCACTCCACCAAGTGACATTTTACGCGATTCTGAGTCAGTCACAGAAGATGCGGACGGCCCTTTCTGTTCCACAAACGAGCGCATAGCACAGCTGAGACAGATACGGCAAAAGAGGCTTGAAGAGATGCAAACATTAAGAAGTACAAAGGAGAAGACTGGACAAAATACTGCTGTGAAATCAGCAAACCAACCGAAAATGGGGGCATACGAAAAGTTACCCCATTCACCTTCACACTAGAAACTAAAAACGTTGAACTAAAAAATGCGTTCACTAATTTGCTGTTGACCCTCTTCCACACAAAAACAGAAGATGAACTTACACTAGACAACAAGCTATCTTAACCGCAATTGGTCTCCATAAGATTTTAGACAAGCACCTGACAAGACAACCCGAAAAAAAACTACATCAACAGACTGTGAAACATAGACAGACATCTTCTGGAAAATAACGCCGACAACAAAAACACGCTCTTCACAAACGGAAAAGGAGGAAAACGCGAAAACCCACACAGGAAGACGGCAAAACCCAAACAGTCAAAGGACAAAGCCACGTTTCCACCCAAACTCTACAAGCCACTACAAGAGAAAGTGGAATAAACACCAACATCATCTGGAAAATTCCACCTACGGCCAAAGTGAATTCAACTCAAACAGCAAAACAAGAAATCAGCCAGGCATTCTCGCAAACTCCAGAACCCACAACAGATAATAAGGAAACTCAGACTACAAGCTCTATCAGCAAAGAAAAAGAAATTAAAACAACTACCACCGAAAATAAGAAGAAACGCCAAAAAATCTCCAGCACACAAACAGTACATATCAAGACACAAGAAAGAAAAATACAAACAGAAAAAGAAGTGAAGACAACTGACGCACAGACCGAAACAGAAGTCGACAACGCTGGAACTACACCACAAGAAACAACAACAACGACTAAACCAACTGCCCCCAATCCACAGCCAGAGTCACCACCAGTGACTGCAGCAAAGACAACCACAACAGACACACGAGGAAACACTACAGAACGGAGCCCCAAATCATAAAGAAGGCGCCCGCCACAACACATCAGACGACAACAACAGTATCATCTACTACTGCCACAACAACAGAATCCACAACAACAACGGCAGCGCTGCGACAACAACAACAACAACGGTGGCAGCACAGGGAGCAACATCACCTGCAGTGGGGATATTATAACCACCCCATTGCGGATCTAATTCAACTATGCTTGCCGCCAACACCCACCTATATACAGTCCAACGGATACCGGGGACATCAACAACAACAGTGCCAACGACAACACCACCACCAATGGTGAACATTACAGGGTGGGGAGTGAACATCCTGGGCGCACATACACACTAAGTACAGACGATGTGGTATTATCCTGGGCTCTGTAAACCCCCTCACCTGCCAATACAACAACGGCCACCACAGCACTTAAATCCGTATTGCCATTTCCGAATCCTATTTGTGTGAAGCGGGGTTTTCTGCAGTGACAGCAACCAAAACAAAACAACGGATGGACATAAGCAACTCACTTCGGGTGTAATTGTCTCCTATTACCCCCAGATGGAACCGTCTCGTTGCAAAGAAACAAGCTCAGGGTTCTCGCTGATTTAGCGTTTTAGTGAGTTAAAATGTTAAATCACTTTATATTCATTTTTTGATGTACCTGTATTTTAATTTGAATGCACGTTTAAATACAATTAAATTAAAATTATTAAATCAAAACAATCTAAAATATAAACAATCAATGTCCCCCCACATCATCGGGCCGCGGTAAAATTATTAAGCGTTGACCGGTCCGCGGCAAAATTATCAAGCGTTGACCGGTCCGTGGCGATGAAAAGGTTGGGGACCACTGCTTTAATCGACTAACATAGCGACAGACAAATTAGCTGACCTGCCTCGAGTTGGCAACGTTATCTTTCCCTTTGATTATTTATGACTTTAAGAAGATTTAATAATAACAATAAAAGAAAACAATAGAATTCGAAACCACAGGTCAACTAAGACCGTCTATTTACTATCCCAAAATTAACGTTTGTTTATCTGATTATTGTTCATCTGGTCAAAATGGATAGTATACGTCAAGATAACTCTGCCCTTGTGTCGATAGAAGTAAATCCACTGTGTCATTGACACTCACGCAGTGCCTCTCACCCATGTCGATGACGTCTCAGACCACATGATGACCGTCAGCGTTTCAGAGTAAACACAAGGACCAATTCAGCAGAAAATCACTGAGGATAAGACAAAAGCGAGCTGCAATAGATTATCGTATCTCCCTGTAGCCGCTAATGGTTGTGAAGCAACATTAAGGCTTTGTGGCAACAGCAATACACAACTCTTACAATTTTACATCGTTAAACGTTAGCTACATACTCATTTATAATTTACAAAATTCTCTTCATGGAGAATCATTTACAATGTGACAATAATATTCCAATTCCAATTTACATATCTCAATATTTACAACCATAATCAATGGATGGTTTATATTAAATTCACATTGAATGATTATCTCAATCTCCCATTTAGCTTCAATCTCTACAAATGGTTTTACAACATATAAAGCAAAGTGCACAAAACGTGCTTATCTCAGTTTTGTGATGAATTATCGCTAACGCCACAAAATACCTTTCTTAAAGAGATATCGTTAGTTTCATACAGTGTTCCTTAATAAGAATATTCAACCATTCTATACAACATTCTATTCAATAATGTAAAACAATAATTTCCGAGAAGTCATTATTATTTACTACTCTCTGGAACATGCAAAACGTTGTTCTTGTCTATATAGATTTGAACCCTTTATGAATGGTGTGTGAACAAGTACGTGAGAATGTGCGGGTTTGTCAGCAAGATATATATGAACGACTCTGGGTCAAACTGCAAGTTCTCTCGCGTCATTGATTGGAGCGCAAACGTCCATATAAGGGCGTGCCACATCCTGTAAACTTTCACCCACTCTTACTGTCACCTCTCCCTCCTCTATACACCTCCACTGCCCGTGTGTGATCAATGAACTTGAACTAAATCCTTTAAAATGCGTGTAGCATAGGCGGGTGTGGGAGATTACAAAATCGGCCACTCGGAGATCAGCCATTACTATCAATTTCTGATTATTAAACAAAAGAAATAACAGAAATACAGGGAATATAATATAATTTACCCCATTGTCTAACTATCAAAGACTTCAATAGTCTTTACCATACAATACATTCTAACAATCTACTTTTGTGTTTAATAATCTTTTTTTTCGAGAGAGAATTTGCCTGATGATCCAAGGTGCGTCAGTTAAGAGACGAAAAAAGTATTTTTCTAAACGGTGAAAATTAATTGCCTAGCCGCACGGTGCGTCCAAGCAAAAATCCTAAGACCACGAGGTTG
Organism: Sinotaia quadrata; assembly: GCA_028829895.1. Classification (NCBI taxonomy): domain Eukaryota; kingdom Metazoa; phylum Mollusca; class Gastropoda; order Architaenioglossa; family Viviparidae; genus Sinotaia; species Sinotaia quadrata. The sequence goes on along the minus strand of CM054178.1, from coordinate 40,183,111 downwards.
TGAAGTACTGATCTAGCTCACAGAGCACTGCATTCAACAACTTTGTACATTATGATCTTGTGACCAAGCCAAAGTTGGCTCAGTGATAATGATATGATGGTCAGGTGGGATAAAATCTCGGTGGTGATGATGATGGCGATGATGGTTATGATGATGATGTTGATGATGACGGTGCTGGTGTGGTGGCGGTGCCCTGAAACGATTTTGAAACTGCCACAAGTTCAGCAGTTGTTTCCTCTTTACAAACAGCTCGGCTGTTTGTAAAGTACAACTAATTCTCATTGAACAAGAAGACCTTAGTCTGACTGCTTACTGTTTGTATGTCACGATGGATCACGTGTCCCACGCAGCTTGTTCTCTGGTGGTGACGTATAACTTACTTCTTTGCGCTTTCTTCTGTAAACATTCGTTGGTTTCACGCTTGGAAAGGAACCCCATTGTGTCTCTTACTGATTTGTACTGACATCAGGTTTCATTGGGATTTTAGACCATCCAGCATCCAAAGACAGATTGTTGTGTGACCTGGCCTATCATCCATCTGTTGCATGTTGTTGTCTGTTTTCTTCTAGTTCTTAGGCATTTAAACTCTGGGTCCCTGAGTAGTTGTCACTACACACTTTCTGCAGTCACTAAATGATAAGCATGCCATTCATAGCCGTCAGGCAAATATTCTTAAGGATAATCTTGCTCAGATTAAAATGTGTACCTGCTCCGAGTAATATTTAGGAGAAATTTTAGCGGAGTTGGCTGGGTGAAATATTTAGTGGAGCTTGCTCGGGAGGGAAATTTGGAGCTTGCTTGAGGAAAATATTTAGTGGAGATTGTTCAGGAGAAAATTTAGTGGAGCTTGCTCGGGGATGGGGAGGGTGGAGGGAAATGTAGAAGAGCTTACTCGGGAACAAAATTAATGGACATGATCGGAACCCAATTGAACCTAAATTACTCGGACAAGAAAAATAATTTATTTTTTCTGTGTCTGGATGTTTGGAGTGGATTCTGCTCAGTAAGGACGAAGTGCAAAATATATTGATCGTGATGCCATTTGGAATGATTCATTGAGTAAGTAATATTTACTTTCCCATATATCCAATCAGACATTCACCTTACTTATTAAATATTTACTTTCTCATATATCCTATCAGACATTCACCTTACTTATTAAATAATATTTACTTTCTCATATATCCTCTCAGACATTCACCTTACTTATTAAATAATATTTACTTTCTCATATATCCAATCAGTCATTCACCTTATTCAGTAAGTAATATTTACTTTCCCATATATCCAATCAGTCATTCACCTTACTTATTAAATAATATTTACTTTCTCATATATCCTGTCAGACATTCACCTTACTTATTAAATAATATTTACTTTCTCATATATCCTGTCAGACATTCACCTTACTTATTAAATAATATTTACTTTCTCATATATCCTCTCAGACATTCACCTTACTTATTAAATAATATTTACTTTCTCATATATCCTGTCAGACATTCACCTTACTTATTAAATAATATTTACTTTCTCATATATCCTGTCAGACATTCACCTTATTGAGCGTTGAAATGGAAAGTATAAGTGTACTGATTTACCTACAGTGACTCCACAGACTCTAAATAAGAAAACCTTACAGGACTTGAATGGAATTCTGGGCATTATTTATCCCTCACAGTCTAAATATGAAAGGCCCGCTGTTGCAGAGATACAAAATGGAGACAATCCAAGATATATATAGAGTTCAATAGACTATAGGATAGAATGTACAACCTCCATTTTTGCACTTCCTGAAGAGTTTCTAAGAGTTGTCAGGTACCAAATCTCTGCACACTTAAATTGTAAATATATCGATTTCTGGGTTACCAGTATTCAAAGATCTTTCAGTGATCAACAATAACTAGTGCTGTGCTGTGAAGTTATTTTTTTTATCTGGGACAATTATGTGTGAATAATTACAATTATCATTTGATTTACTTTTTTCTTGCTTGCGTATTACGAATGATTTTACAATCAATGAGATTGATTACTTTTACTTTTGTTGGTTGACTTGTTTGGTTTTATAATTTACTTTAGTTTGAATAGTAACATTTTTCTTCTTAATCCGATCATGCACTGACAACTCCGTTCGGAAACGTAGGGGCAAACTTTATTGTTTATAGTTAGCTGCCTTAATAAGAATATTTTTAAAGGTTTCAAATACAACGGCATTTGGGGGTTCTTTAGTTGATGCAACCATATGCTTATATTTCGCATAAACAGTGATGAGAAAACGAGCAAACAAGAAAAAATAAACAACAGCGCAGAACCAGCCTTTCTTGCTGGTGAAAGAGTGCTGACAAATAAAATTGCAGCAATTAGAAGATGAAGAAAATCTTTCGTGACAGGTTTGATCCGTATCGTTCTAGCACATAGTGCATTGCAAGAGGCAACAAGTATACAAAACCTCGTCTGAATTACCACCTACAGTGTGTGAACGCATGGATGTTTGATAAGAAAAAGAAAAAGACAGACTGGCTAGAAATGCAACGACCACCACCCATGTCCCATTAAAAAAGAAAAAGAACAATTTACACCAAGTTACCAAATTATTTCTAACGGATTCGATACGAAAAAATTCAGGTGACTGAATTCAGAGTATCTGTCTATTCGATTTTAACAATTATTTTACCTTGTTTGAAAGAAATGCTAAAATCACAGGAAATCTATATGGGTGTACTTTCATACGTCACTGGGTGGGTTGTACACATTTCCAGATTGCTTGTAGGCAGGTTGCAGTTATAACCAAGACAATCGTCACTGGGTGAGTGTTGGTACCCCGCTACTTGACGTCACGAAATACACAACAATTTTTGAAGCCGTCGCTCCGTTGGCTCGTGTAAAGCCCCCAGAGGTTCGAACCTCACACTTAAACGATAAACAGGACGGACTAACAAACACACTGATAAACAGGACGGACTAACAAACACCCTGACAAACAGACCGACGGACAGACAGACGCTATGGCTACAATAAATGAATTTTAACACGAAACGAAAAGAACAAGAATTGACACAAAGCCAATGAACATTAATAAAATATTTATATAAAATAAAGAATGAATTAAAAGAAATAAAAATACACTGCAAATTATATTTATGCTGAGCACCAAGCTCGAAAATCTATTCAGAGAAATTAGCCTTCCCTTAACTGTCTCTGAGTCTCTATGATTTCTTTTTATAAAGTTCGGTCGAGTTCCCGATTTTCTTAAAGAGTTAATATGTATCGTTGCACACTCCTGGCCAAAGTACTTTGTTACTTAACTGGGAGGAATAGTGCAGGAAGTGTCCCAGGTTGATCACACAGCAACCAAAGATTCGGGTTGATCACACAGCAACCAAAGATTCAGGTTGATCACACAGCAACCAAAGATTCAGGTTGATCACACAGCAACCAAAGATTCAGGTTGATCACACAGCAACCAAAGATTCAGGTTGATCACACAGCAACCAAAGATTCATATACGGAGAGTAAAATAAAAATCCTGCAATATATAATATAAAAGGGCTCAGAGACTACTAACATAATTTTTCCTATATTTACTAATTAAAAGCTAATCATTTCTCTGAGTACAATGTCACTACCTGAAATAGAATGGATTAGTTTTACATATCACTTCTTTATCAAATGACATTCTATACATTAATTATGAATTTAAAGTGATGTAAAAGCAGCCGGCTTACCTTTCGTTTTCGGCGAAAACCAAGGATTAAAGAAAAACTGTAATGGTGTAATGATACACTCTTTTCAAGCCTTCTGGCTGTTCTATACATATAAATTTTTAACAGTTATTAAAACTGGGCCATCCCGACACTCTATCAGCGTTGGATCCGATGAGGGTGTCCTTGTTGTGGAAAAAGCAAAGTGAGTGGGAGATTTTCCCTATTTATAGTTTTGTTTTGTTTTGTCTTTCTGACCTCAAGGTCAACTTGCTCACGCTTTCATTCAAAGTGCGGATAGGTACTTCCGAATTCCTTCCGTTCCATTCTCCCACGTGTTTTTATTATTATATATATTTTTTAATATTTAGCTGGGATCCGGGCGAGATTTACAGAAGATCCTGACAGTGAGTTGTACACATATTTCCAGATTGCTGTGTAGGCAGGTTGCAGTTATAACCAAGACAATCGTCTGAGAGGTGGAGGTATTACTCGTTGGAGGTAGGAATGTGCTGTGTCTCTCATCGTAGTCTTGTTATCGTTAATAATATATTCGACAATTCTTTTTAATAAAGAAAGCACAACGAAACGTGTATGCTTTAAAAGCCACAGTAAAGCAATTTCTCATTCAACAAAAATTGTATTATTTTGTTCTGTGGAATCTTGCCTACTGTGCGCATTACATTTCTCCTGTTATAAGAGTCGCTGTGAGCGTTAGATTTCTCCTGTTACAAGAATCGCTGTGAGTGTTGCATTTCTCCTGTTACAAGAGTCGCTGTGAGCGTTACATTTCTCATGTTATAAGAGTCGCTGTGAGCGTTACATTCCTCATGTTACAAGAGCCGCTGTGAGCGTTGCATTCTCCTGTTACAAGAGTCGCTGTGAGCGTTGCATTTCTCCTGTTACAAGAGTCGCTGTGATTGTTGCATTTCTCCTGATACGAGAGTCGCTACCTGACATTTTTCTTGATATTCTCCACATAGTATACAGTTTGTTTTTATAAAATTGACTTTGAAACAAACACTGAAATAATTTTATGTGTGTCTTTATTCTTTTATTTCTTCTTTTAACTCAAGAGAAAGGGGTTAGATTTTAATTGTGCGGACTACGTAAGATTTCTTTCTTTGGTTCTTTTTTTTTCAACGGTTAAAATAATCTCTTTAACTTTAACTGAGAGGCTGCTGGAAGGTTTTCAGTGCACAATGACAAACAATTCATATTGCACTAGTTTGAAATATTTATTATGTTTACCGGGGCCACAGGCGGTCATTGCCTTTCAGCTAATTACCACTCATAGATTTATAAAATGATCATGGGTGAAAATGAGACTATCAATGTAGGCACGTGTGCTGTACTTACTCCTCCCAAGCCATGCAACTACTCTTTTCCACATGTTTAACTTTTAAATCCAATTGGTTGCTTCGTAACAAGCAGACGATAATCGAAAAAATATACATAATTTACGCACGATAAATTAATTTAAAAACCTCCGAGCAGTTTATCCTTATATTATTTAACAGCAATATAATATGTTTCAAAGCGAATAAAATTATTCTAGTTATAAAATCAATATAATATGTTACAGAAGGAATATAACTATTCAAGTTATAAAATCAATATAATATGTTACATAGAGAATACAACTTTTCTAGTTTTAAAAGCAATATAAGTGTGACAACGCCACCCTAGTTATTGTTTATTATTATATATTATTATTAATCATCCATAACTAATTACAAGTGATGAGAATCTTAATTTATGTTATTAATAATTCTCCAGCAGACACCACTTGTCTCTCTCACTTGGCGGATATGGGGGCGCTGTAAACGTTTTCTCTCTTCCACAACATTAAATACAACATTAAAGACAAACATATACTGTCACACAATATTTCGGTTGGTGGAAAACTTACCAAAGGAGAAGATAAATCCATCTTTAATCTACACTTAGCGAGCCCCCATCCACATACTATATCTCTAACATAATGTTATCAATATGTGTAAGGTCAATAAATTTAACAATAAATTTATTCTATCAACAATCAAATATACATATAACAAATACAATGAAAATATTATCTGACATCAATACTTCCACAAAACCACGTTAGAATAATTTCATTGTTTATACAGTCTTATAGCCTAGCACATAATTCAGCAGAATTGTGTTAATATAAATCACATGGTCATTCTTATCAGAGAACAAACAGTGAAGCTGTAGAGAAATAAGTAACAATAGTTTGTACATAATCTTGTCAAGACAATGCTCACAATAGAATTTTGTGCACTTTCATAACAACATCACAAGTTTATTGCTCACAATAGAATTTTGTGCACTTTCATAACAACGTCATAAACATTATGAGACTATTAGTCAGAAAAACTACTCATCCAGTTGGAAATGGTTTGGATTGCACCAGCAATTTCTAGGCTATTCTCCAACTGAATTGTTTACTTCCAACTTTAACACTTACAAAACGTACCATCATAAGTAGTGCCAAAAGCCGGGTCACTTGATAATTTAACAATTTATATACCAAGTTTAGAAATAGAGAGAGGCAAATTTACTCTGCCAAAAGAAATGTTATTCGATGCCCATCCAGTTACAGGACGAATTGAAATATCATTCTTTGTTTAATTACATGATAATGATAACTGTAATTTGATGTTCATCCTGTTAAAGGACAATTGTGAAACATCATTCTTTGTTTAATTATATGATAATTGATAACTGTTATTTGATGTTCATCCTGTTAAAGGACCAATATGAAACATAATTCTTTGTTTAGTTACATGATATCCAAAATGGAAGCGATATTCGTTGTCCATTTGCAAGACTTCAAAAATGAAACGTCACATATTGTTATGTTATAGGAATTACAAAGAAATAGCCATTCGCTATCAATTTAGAATTTAGACGAAGGGAAAGGCGTTTGCTGTAGTTGACATTATTTCACGGAGAAGCGTCATTATCTGCCTGTTTACAAGACATACAAGGGGAGAAAACTGCATTCAGTCTCACTCTGTTTTCAAAAGAGAAAACAGTTTAAAATGCTGACAGTAAATGTCACCTTTCTCTTTTGATAAGATCTGACCTCTAATCTCACTCGCTGTCTGTTTACAAACTTCCATATTAATTCCATTCTGCTGTCAGCTTATACGATTTGACACAAAAATGCAATTGCTTCAGTTTACAATATTTTTCAGAGAAAGTTTATTTTCTGTCACTGTATAAGATTTTAATTAGAGACTTGTCATATTCTTTGTCAATTTACGAGCCCTCAAACACAAACACCATTCGCATTTCTTCATTTCCTCATGCCATTATCCATAATTTTCTCTACGTGCTTTGGATTATTTTCCTAGCTAGATTGTGGATTTGTTTAGTATTTCTTTGGATTATTTTTTTTGGCTAGATTGTGAATTTGTTTAGTATTCCTTTGGATTATTTTCCTTGCTAGATTGTGGATTTGTTTAGTATTCCTTTGGATTATTTTCCTGGCTAGATTGTGGATTTGTTTAGTATTCCTTTGGATTATTTTCCTAGCTAGATTGTGGATTTGTTTAGTATTCCTTTGAATTATTTCCTGGCTAGATGGGGATTTGTTTAGTATTCCTTTGGATTATTTTCCTGGCTAGGTGGGGATTTGTTTAGTATTCCTTGGATTATTTTCCTGGCTAGATTGAGGATTTGTTTAGTATTCCTTGGATTATTTTCCTGGCTACGTTGTGGATTTTTTTAGTATTCCTTGGATTATTTTCCTGGATAGATGGGGATTTGTTTAGTATTCCTTAGCAACAGCTAATAATATTTAATGTTTTGTATCACTCGTTTTCTAAAATTGATAACATTTAGTGCTTTAATACTCATTTTAATACGTAACAATATTTAGTACTTTTAGTAACAGTTAATAGCATTTTCTAATTACTGTATGAAAAAGTAAGTGCGAATGTTGATTACAGTGCACTTTGTTTACAAGTGTTCTCTTTTAAATCACACTTCTCGATCGAAAGAGTTCTTACTTAGTCGCTTGTTGATCGGTCGTTTCTCTTGTGCGCATTGTTTTCCATCCGACCTGTCAACGACTGATTTAGACTGAGCTGTTGAGATTTTAGTTAATGCCCTAGGTCTTGGAATGGCTGGAACAGGGTCTAATTAGTGGAAGCATTCAGTGCATTCTTGGAGGAGTGAAGAACTGGATGACCAAGCGTCAAGGCACTACTCTCCTGAGCAGAAGTCTGTAGCTTCATGGTTTTGAGTTTCTTCTCGATGGATCAGATCCTTCCAATGAACATTCCTTCTAGTGGTCGAACCATAAATCGCTTAGAGATCGAAGGACGAAAATTTACAGTAGAATTTGTGTGACGACATTGCCACTTAATGGTTATGATTATTATTAATTCCTTACCATTACTAATTATAAATTATGAGAATCTTAATTTATGTTTATAATAATTCTCCAGCAGACATCACTCGTCTCTGTCTCTTGTTGGATATGCGGGCGCTGTAAACGTTTTATCTCTTCCACAACATTAAAGACAAACATTCACTGTCACACAATATTTCCATTGGAGGGAAAATTTCTTACTGGAGAAGACAAATCCATCTTTAATCTTTATTTAGCGAGCCCCCATCCACCCACTTTCTTCTCCAATATAAGGTTATCACTATGTGTAAGAAGTTCAATAAATTTAACAATAAATTTATTAAATCAACCTTCAAATATACATATAACAAATACAATGAAAAAATTACTTGACATCAATATTTCCATGAAACCACATTCAAATAATTTTTTGTGCTACACAGTCGTATATCCTAAAATACAATTCAACAATTTATTGTCAGTACAAATCACAGTATAGTTCTTATCATTCTTATCTGGGAACAGAAAGGGAGGTATTAGAGATAAGTGATAATAATTTTTATGTAGCCTGGTTTAACCACTGTCTCAATAGTCTTTTTCACACTTTTGTAACAATGTCACAAGTTATTGTCTATGTTAACTACATGTATTTCTCTCATATTGAAAACATTGATTCGCTGCCATTCTCTCAAAGCTAAGTGGCCACTTTTTTTTCTTTACACCTACACACTGCAGCAGAGGTTTCCCATGTCTACAATGATCATAGCAGATTATAACCAGTGAACCAGGAGATTCAACTAACACAAGGAAAAGCTGCTTTGTCCCTGTAAAAATATAATTAGGGAACAAACACTAAGTTTCCAGTTTATTCCTTTTTTTTAACTCCATTTCTTCTCACATTCAAATCTCAACTTACAGTTTCCTGCAGCAGTATTTATGAGACTGATAAATGCACACAACATAATTAATACAGCATATCATTTTTAATGAGCGGGTTCACAAGAAGCAATGTCAAGTGTTTAGCATAGTATATACGAGCATCTTAGTTCAAACACTTGTAGAAATAATAGTCTACTCACATAATACATCTCTACGTAAAATGCAAGTATAACACATCAATATACACAAAACAATTCAAAGTCCATTCTCTCTCAATCAGTCAGTTATCTCACAATTAAGCTAATGGCTGCATTTTATGGCCGGACTTCTTGCCACACCAAATTCAAGTGATTAGATAATAGAATTATCTATAGAATGTAAACTTTTTATCTCAGCCCATTAGCTAGTCTCGTTCTCATAAATTTTAACCATTGGATAATAAAAACTACTCATCCAGTTGGAACTCGTTTGTATTGCATCAGTAATTTCTGACATATTCTCAACTCGAGCGTTTACTCCATCTCTGACACTTACAAAAATACCATCAGAAGGCGTACCCAATGTCGGGTCACTACGCCAATTTAACATTTTATATAACAATTAAGTGTAGAAATAGAGATACGCAAATTTACTCCGCCACAGATAGAAAACATTAATGAAACTCACAGTATGATAGAAAATGTTAATGAAACCCACAGAAGGATAAAACGAAAACGTTATTGAAACCCAAAGTAGGATAGAAAATGTTACTGAAACCCAAAGTAAAATAGGAAACGTTAATGAAACCTACGGGTAATTTTCTAAATGTCACCGTTTTTAGGATTCCATGTTGGTTTTCTAACGTTAGGCTTCGGAATGAGACTGCAAGGCAATGTTGGAAAAGGGTGGGATAAAAAACCAGATGTTGGTTCCTAAAATCGAGCAGCACTTGCTAATCAATACATGCGATCAATATGCCCCATCTATAACCAAGTCTCCGCGCTAAACTAAAAGGAGGGCCACGGTCAGATATCAAACTGTTTATATTGATTGTCTTGAAACGCTTCTGGTTAGTTCACAAGACAGTGAAAGAGTGAGGAATGCCATTACCCCATTCGTTTGTCTCTGTTCTCTCTTGCCATTCCTTGACTGTGCATTCTGTAACGGTTCCATGCTTTGACATTTACGTTGTGTATCCAGGTGCTAGGCTTCCAGCGCAAGCGCAGAGACAAAATGACCGTTCTTTTCGCTGCCGCGTTTATACATTCTCTTGCATCTTTGCACATTGACCAGTCAGCTGCAGCAATCATTTTGTATAAACAAAAATGGAACTTCGGTCTGGAGACAGATTGTTCACTGTCTTGAAACATCAAGAGAATATGTTGTATGAAGGCAGATAGATAGATAGACAGACAGACTTTCAGATAGATAGATAGACAAACAGACATTCAGATAGATAGACAGACAGACAGACATTCAGATAGATAGACAGACAGACATTCAGATTGACATTAGACAGACAGACATTCAGATAGATAGACATTCAGATAGATAGATAGATAGATAGATAGATAGATAGATAGATAGATAGATAGATAGATAGATAGATAGATAGATAGATAGATAGATAGATAGATAGATAGATAGCAATAGCTCTTACACGAATTACACGAATTTTAAACTAGCTTTTATTAAAAAAATTTTAAGGAATACTGTCATGTGTGTATGTATACAGGAAACGTATTCAGTTGTGAGACGATATGTTATTTCTTATTAAATGGAAAATAAAATGCCCACGTTCATTTATAGATTTTTTTTAAGGTTAAGCATCACAAAAGAACCAACGTTGAACCACGAACATCAATTACGTCTTAGAATTTCAAACAAAAGACAAGCCTCACTCCACAGTTGATCCTACATCAATATGGCTACGTCAGCACTTCAAAGTCAATCATTTCAGCGGTGGCACAATTACTCGTGAGTACGTGTGTGTTTGTATGTTTGGAAACCCCAAGTCTATAGCTTGTGAATCAGTTTTACCTGAGTTTCCCATGCTGGTCTATTCCTACATAACGCTACCAGTAGAATTGATAGGCAGCATGGCCCTTTTCAAACGTAACTGGAGACACGCCTGCCCGACGGAACAACCCATTACAAGGTCTTTATATCCCTAGGAAATCTATTTAACCAGTAAAGGACACTAATTGTCATGACCAGTCCTTCTGGTGCTTAGTGACAGCCAGTACCTGGAATTGGATTATTGCCTGTCTCGATTTCCTTGCCAGTGATTTCGCGCGCCAGGCTCTGTTAGCCTTGACTCGGTCAAATTGATTCATTCTAACTTGGTCGAGGAGATTAATGACAGATTTTTGGGTTTTTTTGATGATTTTTAATTTGGGTACAATATAACTCCCATCTTAATGCCAGCTGGTTAACGACATGCGCACAACATATAAGGAGAATTTTGAGCGAGAAGTTAAAATTGAAGGGTTATTAGACTCGAGATAAAGAAGAATGAGCAACGATAAACTGGGGCTGTGTGTTTGTTTATTTGCTTTCTTGTTTGTTTGTTTGTTTTAGCCCTAGTGTGGTTGTGTTGTTTGCTTTTTCTTTGTAATTATGAGTTAAGCTTTAAGTGTCCTCATTCAGTTTGTGATTCTATTATTATTTATTTTCTCTGTCACAAATTATCACAAATTAAACCCTAAACCTGTTGTTTCTAAACTCTAAAATTCCCACCATGGCTTCAATAATTGTTTCGTAATATTACTGGGCGAATCCATGGAATTAGCCTTCTAGTTCTGACGTCATGAACACTTTGTGGATCGTGATTCAAGAATCTTTCGACAAGTAACAAAGGCATGAAGCAAGACTTAATTGATGGTAATCACTGTATTCTAAAGGCACTTTGTAATCACTGTATTCTAAAGGCACTTTGTAATCACTGTATTCTAAAGGCACTTTGTAATCACTGTATTCTAAAGGCACTTTGTAATCACTGTATTCTAAAGGCACTTTGCAATCACTGTATTCTAAAGACACTTTGTAATCACTGTATTCTAAAGGCACTTTGTAATCACTGTATTCTAAAGGCACTTTGTAATCACTATATTCTAAAGACACTTTGTATTCATTGCATAATCACAAATCACTCTGAACTCATTGTGGTCCAGGAGTATTCAGTACTCGATGTGTTCTAAATTAACTATATATTCACACTATATTAAAGACACTCTACTCGTTGTATTTTAAAGACACTCTACTCGCTGTGTCCTAGACAATCTCTACTCTCTGTATCCTAAAGCACACTGTACTCACTGTATCCTAAAACATTCTGTACTCATTGTATTCTAAAGCACACTGTACTCACTGCATTTTAAAACACACTGACTCATTGTATTTTCATGCACTGTACTCACTGCATTCTAAAGTATTTTGCACTCACTGTATTGTAAGTCACTCTGTACTAAATGTATTGTTAGTCACTACTGTATTGACATCAAAGTCAGCGAGATGTATATGCAGTATATTACAATCAGTAGTGTCTACTCGTTCCTATATAGACGACGTCAATTTATTGATTGTTACTCTCTCGCTCTCGCAAGATCTCGTGCAAACCAATGCCTGCAGCATCAATATAGGAAAATAGTCACTCTTTGAAATATTCATATCATCAACAATTCATTTACGTTTTTGATATTCAAAATATCGACACAGCTATAAAACAAACAAAAATGCCAGTTTGGAAAATGTAGAAGATACTTCCCTCCAGGAAATTTTATTAAAGGCATAATGGCTATCCCACGAAGCATAGAATTTAAAGAAAAGAAAACAATATTAATTGATAAAAATAATGCTCTAAGTCACCTTGAGCTTTTATCCACGTGTATCATTATTTATAATTTATTGAAGTCGTTTACTGTGGCAAAATAACTTGCAAACGACAGTTTGATGTTATTAGTATTTTCCGAATGCCATTTTTTACTTTTCCGTGAAGATTAAACAAAGCTTACTTTCGCCTTACACAGCTTCTGGAAAATTAACTTTTTTTCTAGCAAAACTATAGACACACAGAAATGTACTTGTAGAGTGCTATGTGTGTGAGATGCAAACCCATAAACACAGAAATATATTAGTTGAATGCTACGTGTGTGAGAAGCACAAATTTTAAAACACTTTTCAATCAAACATAAATTTTAAACATGTTTTAAACAATTTTAAACGACTTTTAAAATTTATTCCTCAAATTTACAATATAAACTATATTCGTTAACGATTCGTGTTTATTGAATTATTTTCATCACACGCTTTGCCTATAAATAGCACGCGTACTGCATGCATCTTGAGAACGCGTACGTTGCATGTAAGTTCAGAGAAACTGAACTCTGGGTCATAGTTTACTTCCGCTACAATGTCGGTAAGCTGCACGTGTGTTTCTATTCTAAATATAAATCAGATTGTTAAGTATTTTAAAATGAAAATTTGAATTTTCACTATGTTTATTTGTTTATTACTCATTGCTTTTCCTTTTTCCCCTTGCTCATTAATAATCAGCCCGACTCTGCGAGAAGATTCTTCCATCGATAATGTTTTCTTTGTTTCTTAACTTAGGTTGATATTGTCGAAAAAGCTATAAATAACTTCAGTCACTTTCTGAGTTTTTGACGTCATCATACTTAAATGGTGTGTGCAGTTTACTTACGTCGACCATGCGATTTATTTCAGTGCATTTAGTTTCGCATCTCAGAAAATATTATTTATTTTATAGATTAAAGATCTTTTAATCATCAATGTTTAGTATGTGTTTCCATTTAAACTATAAATGTAATCCATGTTATAGAGCGTAATGTGATTCTATTGCGTTTGCCTGTTTGCTCAGAGAGAAACGAGTTTATCCCCCCCCCCCCTTGCCCTAGGAGCTGAAATCTTAAGACTGCAGGGGCCCTTACCGGACGGAACACTTTCTAGCCAGGGTTGCTTTGCCATTAGAGCCTCTTGGCACCATTTCAAGACTGTAGGCCTTTGGCCGGAAGAAACACTTTTTAATCAGCACTGGTGTACCACTAGGGCTTCTTCAAATCATTCTCAAATGCCATTCCATACAAAAGATGTGAAAGGGTTAATGCCGCAGAGAGAAGGAAAATAGTCCCAGCTATTCATTTATCAATTCCACTGTTTCCTGTCCTTATTTCTCCCAACCCTCCCCTTCCACCCCCTCCATCATAGAATGTGTGTATATGGGTGCGTTAGCGTATGCTTGCGTTTGTGTGTGCAAGTGTCAGTGTGTACTCGCCAAAGTGTGTGTGTGTATGTGTGTCAGTGTATCTCCCTGTTAGTGCGTTCTTGGGTATGTGCATGAATTTGCATGTGCGCATATGTGTGTGTGTGCGTGTGTCTTCAGTTGCTCCGAGAGAACTAGTGTTGCTTAGTTGCTCGTAAATACCAACACCAAAAATAGCAGCTCCAAAAATTCAAATAATTCCATGCTAGGGAAATGATTTTTTAAAAATACACGTACGTGTATTAAAATGCCCCATGGAGTTAGTGTAGACAGAATTAACGTTCCTCTAAAATAAATATGTGCTCATTTCTGTCCAATGCACCTTTCTCAATGAGTTGCAATACATATTTCAATGTAATCTGGTCACAGTACAAAAATCCTCTTTCAGACAAAAAATCGATCAATATAAATTAAACTGATGTATTGTCAATCATATTATTTTTCGTTTGCAGTCAGTTACTTAACTGAATAGTCGTGCTTTTAACTGAATTGCATTAGCTAAGAGCACATTGTTTACATACACGAATTCCACTATGGTCGCACTTTATTCGCTTAAGTCATAGATGTTACAAAATATTTGCAAACATTAACTAAATCTGTGCTGGTCAGAGATGTTACAAAATATTTGCAAACATTAACTAAATCTGTGCTGGTCAGAGATGTTACAAAATATTTGCAAACATTAACTAAATCTGTGCTGGTCAGAGATGGTACAAAATATTTGCAAACATTAACTAAATCTGTGCTGGTCAGAGATGTTACAAAATATTTGCAAACATTAACTAAATCTGTGCTGGTCAGAGATGGTACCAGTATTATTGCCATGAATGACTGCAAATATGAAATATAGTTGAGCAATACAAAGGGTAACTCAAAGCGTAAACTCTCTTGTGGTTGGTCTCAGTGTAGTAACACGATATGGGCACGACAGGGAAGGATCCACTCATAATAATAGCTTGATGTACGCTAGTGCAAATGATAAAATAAAATGTATCTGCATGAAAAGAAACCTCTCATAATGTTAGCCTGAAGGTTTTCACTAAACCTTTTGAAACCTTATGTTTCTAGAAACAAACATTTACTTTCTGAAAACGTGGTTGTTGTATTTTATTTTATTTTAATTCGTATTTTAATAGTTGAACCGTGCTTCTACTGCAAACTTGTAATTCCTGAAAACATGTTCTCCACATACACACTTTGAATTTTTAAATATGCGTTTCTCCCTTACATTCCACTAAGCGATGAAATTGCTTGTTTCTAATAGCCGAGACTATTGATTTCATCTTCGAGAAAATGTTCGAGCAATTGCCAAGTAAAGAAATCACACATTTTTATTATTGCCTATAGCTTAAAAAATGTAGGATTCCAACGTCTCATTAAATATAAGGTTCACACAGCTTAGTAAATATAGAGTTCCCACAGCTCATTATTTGTGGAGTTCCCACAGCTCATTATTTGTGGAGTTTCCACACCTCAATAAATGTAAAGTTCTCAGAACTCATTAAATGTAAAGTTCCCACAGCTCATTATTTGTTTCCACAACTCAATAAATAAAGGGTTCCCGATGATCAGTATCTGTAGTTTCATTGAAGAATAAATGTGTGGTGTTATCATTTTATTAACTCATATATTGCACACAAATATCTCTACTTTATGTTTAGAGTATTATCAGTTAAAGTATATTTTAATCGTGATATTCACTGTATCATCTGCTGGAGTGGGTGGTCACGATAACTGGCGTTTAGTGTGAATGCATCCCTCCCCTCCATGAATTAATTAAAATTACAGGCATAGTTAATTAATCAATTAGGTTTTCTCATTGGCGGAATTTTTAATTAGCCAACTGTCTAAAGGAAACAGTGAAAATGACAACCGAGTTTGGTGTGAATGTAGCGTTATATTACTCAAAGATGATGCTGGGAAGGATTGTGTTCTTAAAAACATTTTTCAGCCTATGTTTGGACATAAGATAAAGTTAACCCCTTCAAACCAATTCAGCAATTGCACACGTGATACCAGTTTCACCATTAGTGTCACTAAATTGGGGATTATATCATGCTGGTGGAATTGACATTGAAATCAAATGTGACTTTATTTTCAGTTTCCTGATGTATTTTGGGTGAGCACAGGAACTGTGATAAAAGATTTTAATTCAAGCGGTATGGTTTATTTTTTAAATTTAATTATACAGGAAGTGGTGGATAGAATATGACATTCATATAATTAAATTTTCATTTATCTGAAATATTGTACAAATATAGTCTCCGGTTTTTATAATGCTAACATTTTAAATATGCACTTAAATGAATATTCTTAGTTTCAAGGAAATACTTGTGAGTCTGATGGTCAGGAGCATTGGAAAGGCAGCAAGAGGTGAAAATAAAAAGTATCAAATCATATTAATATGTGTATAATGTGAAAAGACTAAAGAAAGTTTATATTGATACATACAAGTGGATCTCAGGAACATGGTTTGCTCAACATAAAAAATATTTTAACAGAACCTGCACACCTCCCTGACTTCATTCCGTTCATGTAAAAGTACTCTTCTCAATCGGTAATTTCTTTGTTGGTGAGGTTTTTGTTTTCTTTGAAACAATGCACATTCAGTTCCTCCACAAATAAATCTTAGGAGCAGAGGGCATTTGATTCCTTGACACTTAAATCTTTCAGCTCGCTGTCTGTCCAGGATTCATCATAGCAATAGATCAAAGCAAACTCATTCAACCGACACAAACATGCCGCCACGTCCCTCCAATGTTCGCGAGAAATAATAAAATGAAAAGTTAAAATCATGTCAAGCTGCAATGCACCTGAATAATAAAACATCAGATAAGCTTGATGTTCACAAGAAATTTCCCCAGTGATCGCGACAACACAGGTTTCACTGAAGCAGCCCTACCCTTTGCACAAAAAAAAATGATTGATGAAAGAAATGACTTAATTTTTATTTTCTTGGCATACGGCAAGATTTCTGTGATTGCTTATTCTAGGATAGTTCCTTGTGCTTTATGAGGTGTCGAAGCTTGGCGGGGGTTCTCTTTCATATTTGACAAGTTCCAAGTTGCTGTCTTCTATTCACAATGCTCTCGTTCAAAATTGCTGATCCACTTGACTCCACACAAAAATCAATTTATTGTTTGTCTCCAAAGGATTAGTTTTATTTTAAACTTCTTTTAAACATTGTTGAGAAAGAAACATGAATGTACACAAGAAGGTTTAACAGAAGGCAATTAGCTAGTATATAATGATGCAGTCCTTGCTTCATGAAGAATGCTGGCTACACGAGTCTGGTTACTTGGATGGAAGATTGGGCTTTGTTCCAGAGAATAATCAGGCAAAATTTGGAGCCAGGCTCCAAGACTATTGACTCTTTCCCCCAAAACAAATTCTTTAAATTTAAAACTTTTCATTTGTGCTGAGTACCACTCAAAGACTTCACATGTTGCTTTGAGTTATCGGTCTTTGTGCGTGTATACTGGCAAGAAGATAGGTTTTGTTTGCAATAGTTTGTTCCTTTGATTAAATGTTGGCATCTTTTATATGTCAATATTTCTAATGAAGTGGGAAGAAATTTGCTCTTTCGTGCACTCGTTTCGTGCATTTCTTATTAATCTCTCTATCAATGAAACTCTATCCATTCACTCATTTCTAAAAGAGCTCAGACAATGTCACACTTAGTGACGAGATGAAACTGTTCTCGGATATTTACAATAATCATGTTGAGGGTGATGATAATGAAAACGACTACTACTACTACGATGCTAATGATGATGGCGATGTTCATGATGGGTGTGGGTGTCCGTGCGTGCGTATGCGTGTCTTGTGTATGTCATCTGCTAAATGACTGTGATGGTGAACATGAGGAGAAGAAGGAGGAGAGGAACACAATTCGTGACATAAAAATGCAGTAAAATTAAAGGGAAAGGAAACGATGCCATTTTGGCCGAGGACGCCAATCGATATCCAAGTGAACGTTGACAGACCACGACCCTTATTTCCTTCTCTTCCCGACTCCCGCGCACGGCATTCGGTCGTAAGCGATACGACGACGTGAACCCTGGCAGCAAGCTCGCAAAAAAGTGGGTCACTATCTAATCGACTACATTAAAGGCGCGATGTCCATCGCATTCACTAAGCTCTATTGAAACAACTTTAAATACGTGACTTATTCAATCCATTGCCATTTTTGTTTTTTCCCCAGTTATAAAGAATAAGAACTAGGTCATGAGAAGATTCATATTACTCGTTCAAACTGGCATTGCATCGAGAAATGTAATTTTATGTGTTATTTCCGGCCTTGTCTAACATCTGCGGGGGTTGTTTGGCAATAGTGGTTCAACCAACCAGATTGTGGTTTAAATTTAAATTTAAACTTGTCTTAAAACTTATTATTTGCAGTTGGCAACATAATGGTGTTCCTATGAATGATGCATATTTATTTAATTATCTCCATGCCTTCTACAACCTTATTCTAGCTTTGAAATTTAAGGACTCCTAATTTTCCCTTTAGATAGATAAAAGTCATGAAAAATTTTGTCAAAGCAGTCGCCAGATGCATTCCACGAGTTTCGTCCCCATATGACTCATTCTTAGATAATTTGGTTTCTCGTCAGTGCAACTGTTGCCATACTTTGTAGTTATACAGGGAGATAGTTAAATAGTAAGTAGAAAGATGGTTTAGAAGTAATTAGAGAGTGAAGGAGAGAGAGAAAAAAGAATATATAAATAAGCCGGTGTACAAAAGTACTTCAGCCCGTCTGGTAGGTAGCTAGAATGCTAGATTTACAAACTCATGGATATATAAGTAGATTGGTGGGCCGATAGTCAGTCAGTTAGACAGGTAGACAAGTATGCAAATAGGCTGGAAGACATGCTATAAATTGTGGAGGCAAATAGATAGGCACGTAGTCAGTCAGCTAAACCAGTTTGCGTACCAATCATTTAACTTACTGCGGTGTTTGATAGATTTTAATTAAGTGATTAGTTATTTCTTCTTCAATCTAGTTTATAGTTTAATTAAGTGGTTAGTTAATTGTTCTTTACCCGATTTAGTAATTAATAAGGAATTAAGTGATTAGTAGATTTATACATTGACATATTCATTATGCATTTATCTCGCTATGCATTTAGTCTAGTTAACAGTGATATGTACATTTTGCTTTAAATGATTTTGTATTTTAACCCTGGATCGCATCCAGTCACATTACTTCTTATGCGCATGTACAACGCCAACAGAAACTCTTCCTCGCCATAACGTAGTCGAACCGAAAGTATAGGCTGACTTTGTACAGTGTTTAATGAAGTATACGTTGACTTTGTACAGTGTTTAATGAAGTATAGGTTGACTTTGTACAGTGTTTAATGAAGTATAGGCTGACTTAGTGCATGTTTAATGAAGTATAGATTGACTTTGCGGAGTGTTTAACAAAATTTAGACTGACTTTGTGGAGAGTTTAACGAACTATAGACTGACTGTGGAGTTTTTAACGAAGTATAGAATGATTTTGTGGAGTTTTTAACGAAGTATAGACTGACTTTGTGGAGTTTTTAACGAAGTATAGAATGGCTTTGTGGAGTTTTTAACGAACTATAGACTGACTTTGTGGAGTTTTTAACGAAGTATAGACTGACTTTGTGGAGTTTTTAACGAAGTATAGAATGATTTTGTGAAGTGTTTAACGAAGTATAGACTGACTTTGTGGAGTTTTTAACGAAGTATAGAATGGCTTTGTGGAGTTTTTAACGAAGTATAGAATGATTTTGTGAAGTGTTTAACGAAGTATAGACTGACTTTGTGGAGAGTTTAACAAAGTATAGACTGACTTTGTGGAGAGTTTAACAAAGTATAGACTGACTTTGTGGAGAGTTTAATAAAGGAATACGAAAAACAGTAAGCCAAGATATAAATTGTAATTGTACACACAATTGTATTGATCTTTGCTGAAAACGTTTTCGTGTTCCACTTCTGACTTGGAGTCTTGTATTGATTTCTCCTAATAGTCCTTTGTGCCAAGCCTAATGGAATAGTCGGCAACGCGTACTGCTCATCTTCACAAATGACGGCTAAATTCTCTCTAAGTTCCGGCAGACACACAACACGTTGGTCGGTGTGCTTTCAAGGTCTTACAAGTCGTCTGATGCGCTGCTTTTCGTGTTCCGATGATCTGTGCGTCAGTTGCTCGATTACGTACAGACGGTGAATGTTTATTCTATAGTCATATTTAAAGGCCAAACAAGTTTTGTTTTACAGTTAGAAAAAAAATTTGTATTGATATTCAGCACGCTAACGCATTTATTCTGTCCTTCCTCAGCATATTATAAATTCCTCTAGACAGATCGATAATGGGTATATGTGTGATTGAGACAGACGGAGAAAGAGAAAGAAATTGTACTTGTTTCCATAAATGTAATTCATAAAATAGACATGTAGTTCATAACAATTCCCTTAGCATAGAAAAACATTTATCGAATGCCATATTTCCATATTGTTATGGAAACCTGAAGACCGTGTAGGACCTACCTTATTTTGTCTCAGACAAGGCTACGACCCCCTGGAGAAATATACATTTTATTATCTCCCTCTTCCTCTATTTCCGAGACTCGTATGTGGACTGCTGAGCAATGCATAGTCAACTTTACGATCGGTAAATGCCGAACGAACGAAGATAAGACGTTGATTGTCCAGATAAGTTACATTGCTTTTTTCAATAACAGTTATTTGGAACAAAAACAAATTACGTCAAGTGAGAAAAGGTATGCATATTACGGTGGGTTACTTGAAGAAGTGTTTGAAATCTCCCTCTCTAACTACAGTTATGAATCGTTCTGCAGATCGTATTCATAAATACCGCAAATTCTGAGGATTATCGATGACTCTAAGTTTAATTAAGTCATCGATAATCCTCAGAATTTGCGGTATTTATGAATACGATCTGCAATGTAGGCCACTAGGACTTGGTCTTCATTCGATGGGAGACGCTTCTTGTAGCTCAAAGACCAGAGTCGATCTCAGTTCCGAAGTCCGGGGAAGCAGCTAGAGAAAGAGACATGGAGAAAGGCCAACAGAAGGCTTGCAAACATGATTTTACTATGTGTTGTCGATCCACGTGAATAGGAATGCCACGTGTAGAGCTCGCCAATGAGATGCTACAGTGAGGGTAGTCTATTTCCTGTTAGCTCTTATAGATGTCTTTAAGTTAAACATAACCAATCATTTACCGTGCAAACAAACGACTGCTTTATTGGTTGAGTGAGAGAAACCAGACTTTAGTTATAAATTTTGTCTCTTGCTAACTACACTAAAATAAAACAGTTTTGGAATGTTTACTTAATGTACACGTAGCCTTTAACACCCATCCCCACTCTCTAATTACGAGCTTTAGCAACCGAGGAACAGTTGAATAAATGTCTGCGAGTGCCGCTGGAGGTGCTGAGTTTTTAACGTGGCATTTCCACTCTAATGCTGAAGGCTCGCTTGCATGTAAGGGCTCTTGAGTTTATGGAGAGGTTTATATTGTTTGTCGCAGCAAATTGCATCTGTTCCGCTCTTGCATGCCGGGAATGCGTTAATAATTGTATTTCTTGCAGAATCTGCGATGTCAAGAAATTTGAAGCTGTGACGATGTAGGTCAAATGAAAATTAGGTGATGTTGGCATTGAGAGTTGTAGGAATATGAGATGTGGTGAAGCTGACATTGTGAGAAGTAGAAATATGAGAATATGGCGAAGTTAACATTGTGAGAAGTAGAAATATGAGAATATGGCGAAGTTAACATTGAAAGCAGTAGAAATATGAGAACGTGGTGAAGTTAACATTGTAAGAAGTAGGGATATGAGAATGTGGTGAAGTTAACATTGTAAGAAGTAGAAATATGAGAATGTGGTGAAGTTAACATTGTAAGAAGTAGAAATATGAGAATGTGGTGAAGTTAACATTGTGAGAAGTATGAATATGAGAATGTGGTGAAGTTAACATTGTGAGAAGTAGGGATATGAGAATTTATTGATGTTGGCTTTGAAAGATGCAAGTAAATGTAATGTGGTGATGTTGCCATTCAGATATGCGGGAAAATGATAATGTGATGGTGCTGGCATTGTGAGATGTAGGAATACGAGAATATTAGAATGAGCAAAAACCATTTAATTTAATTATACAGCGCAAAATTCCTGTTTGTGGGGTTTTTGTTACGTTCGTGGGGTTACTTTGTAATATTTTAAAAACTGGCTTATTTCTGTTTATACTCAAAACTTATTCAATGTCATTTTGATGCACGGTTATACCTCGTTATTTAAATTTTAAAACAGTCACCACGTGAATTTTTAAGCATGAGGCAAAAGGACCAAATAGATATATTTAAACGTTTCTGAGAACATACTTTGAAATATTAGATTTAGAAAGTATAATATAGGAGCTAAAATATTTAATTTCTTCAAACCTTTCTGTGTTTAAAGTCTAGTAGTCACAATGCCACGGACAATAATCATGCATTATCTGGGACCACTTTCTCGCTCAACAAAACTTCCACTGAATACAATAACGACAATAAAACAATTGCATACATGAAATCAGTGACAACAATGAAAACATTGAAAACATTTAAACAATGATAACAATGAGAACAATAAAAACAATAACAATGATGAGAAAAAGAAAACAATATAAACAATGACAACACTAAAAATGACAGCAATGATAACAACAACACAGAAAACAGTGGGAATAAACAAAAGAATTAAAACGGTAAGAGAGAGAGAGAGGGGAGAGAGAGAGAGAGAAAGAGAGAGAGGGTGGAGCTTGAACGAAAGAAAGAACAGGTCGCTAAGGGAAGTTGTACTAAATCTAAGCGCTCTAGCGGGGATTTTCTTGTAAATACCAGACACAGTGTCTACATTCTGTATATGTAAAATCTGCTACAGAGAGAAAAGAGAGGGTATGAGAGAAAGGGGCAAGGTGGGGGGGGGGAGAATTAAAGCTGGAGAACGGATAAGAGTGGAGGACAAGTTGACTTAACCATTAATTCATTAACACATTCAACGTTCTAAACACTTCAAACACACACATACCAAGGACTAAAGAAAGGAAGCAAATACATAAGCAATGAACAGATTAAGTATACTTTCAACAATAAATTTAAATAACTACCTCACCAAATGCACGCAAGCACGCACGCACGCACACACACACACACACACACACATGCACACATATCTTTAAATGATCAAACCTAAACATCAAAACAGACCTGCTGCTAATCAATGGTCTCAGAAATTCGAGCACATTTAATCACGGATGTGTGTGTTTATGACATCGCTCGCTGATTGATGGAGATTGTGGCTTTCGTTGTCAAGCGTGTAATAATTTCACTCCTAAACAGAGTTGTTACAAGCATCTCTTCATCGTTCTTTCCCATTCTTTCGAGGACTCCGTTTTTTGACGTTTGCATTTCTGCCACACACAAAAATCAATGACTGTTTGGGAATCGCTGAATGTTTGTTTACAACGTGTAACTTGAAGAAGAAACTGTCGTGAAGACAAAATACTTTCACGTAATAAATAGGGAAAGAATAGACAAATGTAAGGGTCAACGAGGTGTAACTGGAATCATTCATTATCATTTGCATGTCATTTGCGAAGTGCGCTGGTGGTAAGACTAGATATTTCTTCATCCTAAAAATCAAATTATAGAACTGATTTCTGTCCATGCGGCGAGTTTGAATCAAAGAGTCATGAATATAAATATAATTTCCGTTCTTAGAGTGCCCGAGCATTCTTAGAGCACGTCAACCCTCGACTTCCCCTACTGCTGAGTGGGAAGGAGAGAGGTCGCAATGCACAATATAAAGAAAATGCATTTTCTCTCTATCGGGTTCGAACTCTACAAAGATATATATTTATCTAACTATTAATATGTTTCTTAGGAAATTATCCATCTCACCCACACATACACACACTCCAGCACCAAAAATATGTCTTCACGAAATCCCGATCATATTATTCTTAAGGGTCTGCAGTACCACTATCCTCCATTCAAAACATCTTACTCAAATAATATCGTCTCTCTTTCCACAGATCTCATAACCACATTTTTAACTAAACAATACCATATTAAATATATATAAATTACTTGCTATTATGGCGTGTTTCTATGGAACAAAATTACTTACTAATATTATGGCGTTTCTATGGTACAAAATTACTTACTAATACCATGGCGTGTTTCTATGGTACAAAATTACTTACTAATATTATGGCGTTTCTATGGTACAAAATTACTTACTAATATTATGGCATGTTTATATGGTACAAAATTACTTACTAATACTATGGCGTGTTTCTATGGTACAAAATTACTTACTAATACTATGGCGTGTTTCTATGGTACAAAATTACTTACTAATATTATGGCGTTTCTATGGTACAAAATTACTTACTAATATTATGGCATGTTTATATGGTACAAAATTACTTACTAATACTATGGCGTGCTTCTATGGTACAAAATTACTTACTAGCATTATGGCGTGTTTCTGTGGTACAAAATTACTAGTATTATGGTGTGTTTGGGTGTGACTTGGGAGGGGAGGGGGCTAAAAGATAAAAGTGCACTGTTGTGCATTTGCTCGGCCATTGAATAAAGTGTACGAATAAAGTATACATTCTACGTAGACCACCACTAATATCGCACTTGCCATCACCAAATCCTTACGCCGCATGACGCCTGTACCGAGATTTGTGTGAACATCGTGTGGGATTGTACAGCTTGTCACGCAACCGTGCATTTGGATTTGTTTAGTAATTGCCAATGCATTTTAAGTCAGAGGACTGCGTCCTATGCAATCTCAGACGAATTTCATTTATAGAGCATCTGATATCTCTGCACATCAGGTCTGGAGATTAATTTCAGAGCAGACTGGTCAAAACCAAACTTGACAACTCTAATTCATCTGGTGATTATCTACCAGTGCTTATGCATATTTTGTAGGAATTTATTTATATACACACACAAACATAAACACACACATACACACACACACACACACGCACACACACACACACACTCACACACACGCGCGCGCCCCTCCCCAAAGAAATTACGCGTCTTGATCATACGTTGCTGTGGTTTGGTTGATTGCTGATTGTATGGGTGTGTGCGTGGTGTGTGTGGGTGTGGGTGAGGGTTGTGTTTTGAAGCTTCTCTTTTTGCTTATTCGAATACGTTTTCGGTTATCAGGACAATAAATCATGTGTTGCTTACGGTATATATATTTTGATATCATTACAGGACAATAAATCATGTGTTGCTTACGGTATATATATTTTGATATCATTACAGGACAATAAATCATGTGCTGCTTACGGTATATATATTTTGATATCATTACAGGACAATAAATCATTTCTTGTTTAGTTCTATACGTTTTGATATCTATAACAGTAAATTTGCCCCACCCTATTTTAAAATTTAATTGTTATATAAGTTGTTGAATTGTCAGTGACCCGACCTTAGGCACTCCTTATGGTGTTATTTTGAAAGTGTCTGAGTTTGAAGTAAACAGCCTAAGGTAAGAATATTCTAGATTCGCTGACCTAATGGAAACTAAGTGAGAAGTTTCCTATTATCCAATGACATCATTTATGAGAACGAGACTAGCCAATGGGCTGAGTTTAAGGAGTTCACTTGCTATAGAGCAGCATACACGGTGCACCTGGCAATGGCGCTGGCCCGGGGATCAATTCTTTTCTGTTAAATGCTGGACTGCTTGTTTCCTGTTTTAGCCATAGTTGTAAAACATGTTGCATACTGCCATCTTGGTGTGGCAGATTTAATTAATCCATTCAGAATCTTTCTTATCTGGGCATAATATTTAATAATATTTACTTAACCAAGGGAGACAAGTCTGCTCTTGAACAATGGGAACGATAAAAGATGCCGAGTTTGGAGTACACAAGGGTTTATGGTGCTGGGAAGGATGGAAAAAATTCCCGGTGCTATAGTTATGTTATGTCAATTTACTTTGTTATATTTACTTTAATTTACCGTGCTACGTTTATTTTTTTGGACAATTTTTCTGTCCTAGTTTTTATCAGTCACCATTGTCTTGTGATCATATTGCAAGATGGTTTTCGTCATTCTTCATTGTAGTCATAATCATTGTTTTTGTTCTCGTCAGTCATGTTAAAATAATCACAATACCTAGTTGTTCTGTAAGCCAGCCGTGTGTTTATTTATCTTTTGTTCTTATCAAACAGGATATTGTTATTTGTAAGCCAGCCGTGTGTTTATTTATCTTTTGTTCTTATTAAACAGGATATTGTGCTCTATAAGCCAGCCGTGTGCTTGTGTATCTTTTGTTCTTATCAAACAGGATATTATGATCATGCTTACAGCTTTGTTCAAGATAATTAAACGTGATATTGTTATAATTTTCGCCATACAATTTTATTCATGTCCAATTAACATATTTTCATATTTAGACAGTCTAGCTTAGTTCAGTCAAGATATTTACGTTATCATATTTAGGACATGGAGTTTTGTTCAATTTTTAATTAAGTAATATTGTTATCATAACTGAGACATGCAGCTTTGTTCAAGTTAATTAAATGTACTCTTGTAATCATAAGTAGGATATGCAGTTTTGTTCAAGTCAATTAAATATTGTATTATTACCATAATTAGACTGTACAGCTGATATTGTTATCCACTGAGGCCGCACAGCTCTGTTGAAGTATTTCAGCTTTGCTCTAGTTTCGGAGCATTAAATTGTAATCATATTTAAAACTTTATTCTAGTCCCTCAGCATTATATTGTAAACGTATTTACATTGTGTACGTCAACGGGGCGTTGCGACCTCATTAGCAGATTTGTTCTCTTTGAGCAGGGCGTTGCGACCTCATTAGAAGATTTTTTCTTCTCATTGAGCAGGCCGTTGCGACCTCATTAGCAGATTTGTTCTTCTCATTGAGCAGGGTGTTGCGATCTGAATTACAAATTGTTCTCCCAATCAACAGTGTGCAGCAATCATTTACAAATTTACACGTGTATTTTTATCAATCAGCAGGCATCGTATTTACAGATCTTATCAATAATGTATAGATTTTCATACGCCTTCTTAGCAATCAACAGGACGTTGTTTGATCTCATTTACAGATTTACAGATGTATTCTTATCAATTGTTTACGAATATGTATTAATTTCAATCAGCAGGACATTGTGTGATCTCGTTTACAGATTTACAGATGTATTCTTATCAGTTGTTTACGTATATGTATTAATTTCAATCAACAGGAGGTTGTGCTTTCATTTATAGATTAATAAATTTATTCTTGTCAATCAGCACAGTATTACTATCTTATTTTCAGATGTACAGTTTTCTTATCGTTGAGCAGGAAATTACGATGAATTTACAGATTTGTTCTCATCCAACAAAACAGTACAGTGATCTCATTTACAGATGTGTTCTTGTCACTCAACAGGGTATTGCGACCATATCTACAGAGATGGGGACTTTCTGCTTCTTATTCACGTGCCCGAGAGCTATGACTTCACAATGGCCAGTACGTAGGTGTGATAGTTTTAATGGTTAAGACAATGGCTAGTACGTATGTGTGATACTTTTTAATGGCTAAGACAACTGCAAATGCGTATGTGTTATATTTTTAATGGTTAAACAATGGCCACTACGTGTGTGTGACATATTTATGACTAAAACAAAGCACTTGAAAGTGAACTGAATCGGGAATTGTTTTAAGTTTTAAGTGAATTTTAAACAGTAAATGATACGGTTTAAACAATAAAGTACATTAGTTCTTTAATTTAGAATAAACTCTGACAGTGTTTTATTATACGATCTTATTGTGTTATACATTCTATTCTTTATTTTAAAACTTGTGCTTACAGTTTTTCAATGCAGTCATGTTTGTTTACGTGTCTAATCCTAAATTATTATTCTATCAATATGTAAATTTGCCTATCGCTATTTCTAGACTTGATTGTTATATAAATTGTTAAATGTCAAAGTGACCCAACCTTGGGCACTGTTTATGAAAGTATGTGTAAGTGTCAGAGTTGGAGTAAACAACTCGAGTTGAGAATATACTAGAAATTGCAGATGCAATCCAAACCAGTTCCAACTAGATGAATAGTTTTTATTGTCCAATGGTTAAAATTTACAAAAAAGAGACCAACCAATGGGCTGAGATCAAAAGTTTACCTGCTGTGAAGAATTCTATTCTTTGATCACTTTGAATTTTGAGTGGCAAGAAGTCCAGTCATGAAAGACGGCCGTTTGCTTAATGGTGAATTAACTGACTGAGAGAGAAAGGACCTATAAATATTTTGTGCATTTTGCTATTGATATGTTTTACTTGTGTTTTATGTAGAGATGCATTATGTGAGTAGACTATTATTTCTACAAATTGAGAATTATGATGTTTATATGTAGAATGTTAAACAGTTGACATTGTTTCTAGTGAACCTGTTCATAAATTATTATGCAGTATTTATTATGCTGTGTGCATGTATCGGGCTAATAAATACTGTTGCAGAAAACTGTAAGTTGAGACTTGAAAGTAAGAGAGAATGGAGTTAGTGATGAATAAATTGGAAACTTAGCATTTGTTCCATGATTATATTTTACAGGGAAAAGGCAGCCTTTTCTTATTTTTCTTGAATCTCTCAGTTTACAGATTTATAAACAGCTACAACTGTGGTAGTTGCGAGAAGTATCTACCCCAGTGAGTAAGTGTAAGGAATGCACTGCACTATGTTGATATATGGTGGCAAAGTATGCTGACTACATCATGGAATCTCTGATACAAGTTAGTGGAAATTGCCACAATTGTTGTTCCTCTTGAGGGAGCTAATATGGTGGAGTGCCTTAGCCTTGAGAGAATAGCAGCTCATCAGAGGGAAACATATAGAGCTGACAGTAATAACGTGAACAATAAAATTAACCTTGTTACGAAAAGCACGCGAAGGACTATTGCGACTTTGCCTAGACAAGGTTATGTACAAACTGTTATCATTTATCTCCAATAACCCCATTTCTGTTCTCTGATAAGAACTACCCTGTGGTTTGTATTGACACTAATCTGTTGAATTATGTGTTAACATTTGAGACTGTCTGGGTATTGAAATTATTTGAATATGGTTTCATGGAAATATTGACGTCACGTAATCTTTTTCATTGTATTTGCTATATGTATATTTAATTGTTGATTTAATAATTTATTGACCTTCTTAAACATATTGATAACCTTATGTTGCAGAAGAAAGTGTGTGAAAGGTAGCTCACTAAATATAGATTAAAAGATGGATTTATCTTCTCGTTTGGTAAGAGGTTTTCCATCTATGGAAATATTGTGTGACGATATTTTTTTGTCCTTAATGTTGTGGAAGAGAGAAAACATTTACAGTGCCCACATATCCATCAAGTGAGAGAGACAAGTGGTGTCTTCTAGAGAATTATTAATAATATAAATTAGGATTCTCATCACTTTTAATTAGTTATGGGTAATCAATTAATAATAATAATAATAATAATAATAATCATCATTAATTAGGTGGTGTTAGCGACAAACAATCTATTGTTTGTATTAATCTATATGTATGTATTAATCTTTGATACCATTCATCCTTCTGTCTATTCTTACACATAATTATATTCTCTAAGTATGTGTCTAGCTCTCTATATATCCATTCGTTTGTCTATCTATCTTTGAATCAGGTCCTGCAGTGATAGAGCAACTCCTGAAGGAGCTCGAGGAGCGGGTGGACAACCTAGAGAAGAAGTACAAGGGAAAACTAACGACTAAGCGGGTAAATCACTCACATTGTCTCTCTTAAGGTTTACGCGCGTCTTAGGTTGTGGCTGTAGATTTACGTAAATATGTATATGTGTCTGAACATCCCCGTGCGTGAGTGAGAGTTTATATGTTTGGTGAGGGAGTAAGTGTGAGGGTGTATAAATCTCTTTCAAGTATGGCTGACACTCGAGGGAAAACATCAAATGCTAGCCCGCCCAACCCCCCCCCCCTCTCATGGTTACCGATGGAATGACAGAGCACAGGTCTTCTCGCTTAACTGCACTTACGCACTGACGACCCCCCTAAAAAGGGCAATTACCTTACTGATTTATTTTTAATATGAACAGCTCAGAGTTAATTGACCTCTTTATTACTAATATACAATTTCTGCCAGACTGGAATATTCATGATTAATTTTTTGCAAGAGAAATTGCAATATCGAAATATAAATACGACACTTTCCTTCTTTTTTTTTTTGTATACTCTCTGGGGAATCTACTACTCGTGTGAATTTTAAGCATGTCTAAGCATACATTCTCTCTATCTCTTCTAAGAAGTATGCCAACAGACATCGGAGACTAATCCGTAAAACGGAAGTGTCTGTAATAAACAGAATAGGCCTATCGCATGTCTAAAGCAAGGATGCATTACTGAAAGGTTCTCTTTTTATTATTATTATTATTATTATTAAATAACACAATTCTATCAACTTTGTGTTTTTCTACACGCAAGTTGCTTAGACATCTTTTAATTATTCTTTAACGACCATTCGGCAAATGACGGTCGTTTCCTGTCCGCACGCGCACTTGTTAAAAGGCACACGCGAGCAGAGAACTAATATGTCTCAATTTGCGCATACGCACAAGAAAAAAGTTATTTCCGGCTTGACAATTTCCGTTTAAGTTGAGAGTCAAATGCTTTTGGAATCGACTGGACTTGTTTTCCTTTGTCATTGCATTGTATTGCTGGGTTGGCTAAATATCGAATTAAATTGGAATTATTTCAAATAGAAAGAACGATCGTTGCTATGCGGGTTATTGTTCTCATGATTATTTTTACAACTTTCGGTTTATACATATTTTGTTTTCTTTCTGGACAGTTGCACCAATTATCATTTTGAATTAAACTGTATTAGTTTAAGGTGAGTGAAAGAATGAATGGTAGTGATATTATAACTGGAGAGATTATATATCTATTGACTGCTAGTTGTCAGCTATTTCATTTGTTTGTATTTTATGAGAAAGCCTCAGTGCGAATTAAGTACTTTTGTCTTAGCAAATGGTTACAATATTGACAGGGTTTTGAGAGGTGTTATTTCTGTACACCATATATCACAATGTTAGGAAGCAATTTAAGTGTTCTTTTCTGGGAAAACTTCATAACACCGAGAAGCAATTTAAGTGCTCTATTCTGGGAAAACTTCATAACACCAAGAAGCTGTGAAATAAATTGCTATGTTTGGAGAAAAACAGCCCACACCCTGTCAAATGAAATCACAGACTTCTGAGATAATGTGATGGACGAACACGGCTAACAGTTTTGTTTGAGCAATCTGGTCTGCGTTGGCTCTTTTAAAGGGTTATGGAGGAGTGACAATACACATACAGCCACGCGCACACGTATATATGCGAGCGTGCGTGTGTATTTAGTTGGTTGGGTGCTGTGTTTTTGTGTAGGTGTTTGTACATATGGGTGAGTGTGTATGTAGTTGATGAGTGTGTGTATTGTGTATATATGTGGGTAGGTGTAGGAGAATACGTCGGTAATGAGTGTTTGAATATGTATTTAGGTGTTTAAGTGGTGGATATATGTGAATAACTGTGTGTGTTCGTGTTTATAATTATATGTGTGTTCGTATGTGCCTAAGTGGGTAGTGAATGTGTAGGCGTATATAAGTGTGTAGATTGGTGCGATTGTGTTTTATGTGATTATGCGTGTGTAATGGTGATAATGCCTAAGAATGGTAATGTTGATAATGCCTAATGTAATAGTAATGGTGATAATGCCTAAGATAAAAACAGTGATGATAATGCATAATGGTAATAACAGTAAAAATGTCTTATGGTAATGGTGGTGATAATGCCTAAGATAATTGTAATGGTGGTGATAAATACTTACGATAATTGTAATGGTGGTGATAAATACCTAAGATAATTGTAATGGTGGTAATAATACCTAAGATAATTGTAATGACGGCGATAATTCCCAAAATAATGGTAATGAGATAATCTGATAATGCATAAGATAATGGAAATATTGATGAATAGGCATAAATGTTGAATCGAGCGAGTTATGACAACACAGAGCCGTAATATTTATTAATATAGACATGCAAACACCACACTCCTATCCGAACATAATTTAATTCCACAGATGTTTTATTGACTGGCAGTCTCCTGCCCACGTTATTTCCTGTTCAAAATCATATGTCTGCACAATCCTATTCATGTGAAATATACGTATGTATATAATATATATTAACTGAATGATGGCCACATTCTATGCAATAAGGTTTATTTCTTTCTATTTCTTTTGTATTTGTTTTACAGAGAAACTTTCTTGTCATCTTCAGTTACCCTTGCACATAAAAAACCCCACATAAAAATCGTTTTATAGCCAAGTAATGCACTGTCTTCAATAATGGCCACAGAGGGAACATCTCCGGGGACTTTCTGGAACCAAATAAATAATGCATTGAAATAAATACCTCTGTTGCGAGTGGTCTGCGTGACCCTGCACTATTTCGTGATGGTGCTGCTGAAGCGAGCGAACGAATCCATATGGTGTGATTGACATATCTCTCTAGATTAGGAGGATGTGTGACGTGGCGTGTGGGGTCGTTTGCATAAGTCTGTTTACTTATGGTTTGGATCGCCCAAACTGTGCGGCAACATACACAGTCTCACTCACACTTGAAGTACAGTTAATCATCAGAATTCCTGTACAAAGTAGAAATAAAAGGAAAGATGAGAATGGCTAATTAACGAGCTTCAAGAATTATGCTCCCTTACTCTGACGTTCATACAGTACTACACAAATTAACTAGGACAGAGAAGTAAGGTTTGAAATATAAATTTAATGTATAGTATTAGGTGTTTTTTTTTTAATAATTAGGGAAAAATAAGAGGCTGCCTGTTGTCCGAATTATATCACTTAATCATGAGGGTAAACGCTATCTATCTGCTGTGTGATAGTCTTTGGCAGTTGGTTGGAGCCAGCTTGTCTAACGTAGGTGACCGTGACGTGTCTCTGGTCGAGTGCGACAATTATGCCCCAGCATGTCTGCCGCCCTTGGCTGGCCCGTCCTGCGATAGATGGTGGCTGTTAGGTCGCCAAAGTTCATTTCTTGGTATGGAGTTACAGGGTGCCATCTGCAAGAGTCGGTCACCCCTTGTTCAATACCAAGCCCGAACATCTCCACACAGAATTTAACTGTCACCCCTTGTTCAATACCAAGCCCGAACATCTCCACACAGAATTTAACTGTCACCCCTTGTTCAATACCAAGCCTGAACATCTCCACACAGAATTTAACTGTCACCCCTTGTTCAATACCAAGCCTGAACATCTCCACACAGAATTTAACTGTCACCCCTTGTTCAATACCAAGCCTGAACATCTCCACACAGAATTTAACTGTCACCCTTTGTTCGACTATCCAGCATATGGCCAGTGGTCTAATAAGAAAGAAAGAATCAAATTGATTAATACAAAGAATCGAGTCAGATTTGTTAAGAATTTGATATTTTATGCTGATACAAGTGAATGACATGAATGCCGGTTACTATACTAGACATTTTGTTAATGATGACAAATTTTTAAAGGTTGTTTTGTTTCCATTTTCAATTTAATTCAGTATTTTGCTTTTGTTGTAAGATAGTTTTCCAATCGAACATGCTTGCTATCATCTGATTTGAAACACTTGGGCTAAAAGGAACAAGATGTATCTCCAAATATGTTAATTGCATGCAGAAATGAAATACTCTTGCAGTCTGTTCAAATGCCACTGCTACTATCATCAAAAATTGATTAAAATTAAATATGAAATACTAGTGTTCATTGCTTTGATCGAGTAAACAACTAAAGAAAATGTTTTTTAAAAATCCCATAAGAAAAGAACTATTTTTAATTTAAAAAATAAGTTACAAAGTCATGGCGGAAGGTTAAAAATGTGCACGGCCGATGTTTCCGGCGAGTAGATCGATTCATAAAAATAATTTTCTTTTTCGTTTCAAATGGAAGTAGTACCGGTTACGATCGTATATGGAAGACTATGTCAGTGCCTATTTGCGAATACTAATTGAAGAAATATAACAATTCGTGCAGTAAAGTGTATCCAAAAGGTCTATCTTTTGCTGGTATAAAAAGAAAATATATAATACTATTTTTTATCTTTTGACCCTCATGTCACACGTATGGGTCACCTTTCTAAGAGAATCACCCGGATACAAAAGTTTGAATACTTTTCTCATAACGCAAGACAATGATTGCTATAAGAGCGTTATGTTGTAATGAAATCCTTGCAGCATAAATCTCTTTTTACTGATTTCAGATTGCTGGCAAATTTCGCACTGGTTCTGGCAAGCCAGGGGAAGTAATCGTCAGCATTGCGAAGGAAGAACAGGCTGCGTTTATCGTCACTGGCACGCGCGGGCTCGGCAAATTCCGGAGAACGATCATGGGGTCCGTCAGCGACTACATTGTGCATCATTCTCCAGTCCCGGTCCTTGTTTGCAGGCGCAAGGAAACTGACAACTAATAAGGGGTCAAAGAGTTTAGTTTCGTAACGTGGTGATAAATATTAATGGAGGCTTCGTTTCTAGTGTTATGTGATCTTCTCCAGTTTTCATTTCTGCGATCTGTTAAGTCTGAATAGAACTATGAAGTCAGAACGTAATTTAAGAGTTGCTTTTCTACCAGTACTCTATTAATGACGTAAGCAACACGTAAATATTTTTAAAATAAACTTTCAATTAAATATTTGGCTTTCAACGTAAAGACAATATACGTGGTATTTATTTGACATAGCGATCTGCTCAGTTTGTCTTGTTTTTGTGGTTGGCTAGCAAAGGGAAGCAACTTAGAATGCTAGTTACTCATGACTGAGAAAGGGTTGCCTCCTATATGTTGAAATACACTAAAAATAGAATTGTGGAATAAAATTTATAATAATATTTTTAATGTATATTGGTTTAAATAATGAATATTAAAAACGAAACCAATACTTTGTTAAATATATAGAATTTTATTCTTATTTATTTATGTACAATTTCTTTTAAACAATCGATAATAAACAGAATATATATTAGTGGTTACTACTAGTATAAAGTAAAATATTTGTGTTATTTTTTTCCTAATTACTAATTATCATATTGCTCAACATCATGACTACGGTTTTTGGTACTGTTCAAACAGTACTTAGGTTGTGACGTGATTTTCTTCACGGCACTCTCCATTATATCTCTATACATTATAAATTACTAAGGATTTACTGCAGTATAATTTAAACTAGTAACTCTAATAACTGCTGAAGATTGCAGTCGTGCAATACAGTAGGCTATACTTTAGATTAATAGGCTCACCCTTAGCACTTGCATGGAAATTTATTAAATGACGATGTTATTATTAGGTATGAGAGTTGTGGTATCGCAGATTTAGAGAAGCATACTGTACAACATCAGTAAACAAAAAATAAATAAATAACAATAAAACGAGTCAGAGTAAATAACTTTTGTAAGCGTATTAGATTTCCTAACGGACGACTCTAGTTATCGATATTTGAAATGCTATGGCTTGTGTCCATACTTTCCCACTTGCAAAGTTATATTGATTGGTATGTTGTTGATACGATTCTAGTTATCGATATTTAAAAGGCTATAGCTTGTGTCCATACTTTCCCACTTGCAAAGTTATATTGATTGGTATGTTGTTGTTGATACGTTTCTATTTAATTTTCGTTTCCGGAGGAATTTGAACTTTAAATAAAACTCAGTTCCTGCTTTTCGCAATTTTAAAACAGAAGAAATTATTTCTTGTGCTGGAATGAAGATACTTATATTATTTTTGTCTTTAATTTGTGATTATGTCATTTTATTATTTTACATTGCTGATACCTAGATTACTTTTATTTTTAATTTGTGATTATGTTATTGTATTTTATGTTTTACATTGTTGTAATAGTTGAGCGTCCCCATTGTGCGGTTAAGTCAACCCATAACCGAAAATACAAACCCCACTTACCCCTTTTTTAAACACGTTCCTTGCTTTTCCCTAACGAACATTTATGGTCCATGTTCCCGCAGTAATGTCCCCATAGAAATGATTGTTGTCATCATTGATAAATGTAAAGGTGTGTGCAGAAATCTTGGTGGTAATGAGTTTTATTACCATAATGTCATTTTCATCATCATCGTCGTCATCATCATCATCTCCATCATTTTTATTATGCTTATTATTATTTATATTCCGGTATATTTTTATATTTGTGCGTGTTCATGTTTTTAAATATTGATTTATGTTAGTGTTAAGATTATATTAACGTAATCTTGTCAATTTAAATGTGTTGTAAAAGATGTTCGTAAATTTTGTATGATGTTAATTTATAAATAAAAAGGTAACATTGGATTTTCGTTTTGATTCGGTTTGCTTTTTGTAACAAAATAAAGTGAATTGACAAAATCGAACGCTTTTTATAAACATAAATGAAACCAAAAAAAAAATCAAAAAATAATTTCAATGTAGACAACATCTACTCTGGAAAGAAAGATGAAATGTCTGACGGAAAGAAGAAACTACATTTTAATGAGCAACACACCACACCGTGAAACTGAAGTCAGCTAAAACATCTTCATTAATATGAATATAAATAATTTTAATTAATCTATTGTATTTCTCAAAATTGTACACTGTGTTCTTATCACCGCCCTATCTGTGATTAACATTGGATAAACATTTATACTACCTTTAAAGGAACGTTTTTTATTGCCATAGTTATTATTCTTTTACTTATTTAGTTTGTGTTATATACATGTGCGTGTGCGTATACGAGCTTGCTCTTTTCTTTTATTGTTCTAATTTTATTTGTTTGGGTTGTTTATTTCCCTTTGCATCAGTTTGTTCTGGGTTTCAGATTTTATTTTTCTTGTGTTTTATTTATATTTTGCTGCAGAGATGGGACGTTTGGATTTATTTCATGTTCTTTTTGGTGAGAGTTTGCTTGATCGTGTGTGTGTGTGTGTGTGTGTGTGTGTGTGCGCGCGCGCGCGCGTGCGTGTTTTCACCCAATTTTTTAAAAAATTTACTCTAAAATAAGACAATTATGAAATAAATGTGGCAGTTATAAGGAAATAAGATACAAACGAAAAAAAAGTGTATTGAATTATCATTCGTGTAATATGTAACTTACCTAATCAAATCATTCCGTTCTTCAGTCTTAATGAAGAGAATAAAGCTGCAGACGGTCGCAAGATGTTTGCTACAAACGGGTACACCTGTGACCCAAGGTCTCGTCTGAAATTCTCCTGCATCAAACGGGCGTACAAAATGACGGGCGTCTTACAAGCGAATTTACTATCACTCCCCCGAATCAAGGTCAAGTTAAATGGTGGTTATGCTCAAGTTAAATGGTGGGTATGCTCAAGTTAAATGGTGGTTATGCTCAAGTTAAATGGTGGTTAGGTTCATATTGAATCAAAAAAGTTGAATGCTGATTTTGCTCATGTGGAATGGTGATTTTGCTCAAGTTAAATGGTGATTATGCTCAAGCTGAATAGTGATTATGCTTAAGTTAAATGGTGACTATGCACAAAGGATTCTACTAGCATTTCGTATGAAGAAGTGACATATGTTTTTCTTATGGGTGATATGATTGCTCCCTGTCACATGTCCAATTTAATTTTACGACCCTGTCCTAATTTAGGCATTAATCATCAATATTAATTTATAAGATAATCCTCAACATTAGCGACAGCTGTACCTGCCTAACTTATCTCCCTTTCAAATGCCACAATCTCACTGATTGTTCTCGACACCTAGTCGGATAAGCTAGTTGACTTCTCTGCTACAATGTTATCTCCCCCTTTATTTATAGACAAATAAACATGGTTCTTTATTCCTCTATTTACGACCAAGCCACTAAAACTCAGTTAGTGTATAATTATAATGTATGTATTCCTGGTGTCAGATATTGGTGGAAATAGTGGTAAGTGTGATTGTGTGTGCATTGAGTGATTGTGTGTGAATATGAATGTGTGGGTTTAACCGTGATTGTATGTTATTATGTGTGCATATTTGTGTGTGTGCATGCGCGTGTATACTTGTGTGTGTGTGTGTGTGTGTGTGTGTGTGTGTGTGTGTGTGTGTGTGTGTGTGTGTGTGTTGTCAAATTTTAAAGCTTTCAAGAATAATTATAATGTTAAGGCACTGAAACCTTTTCCTTTATATATATTTATTTTTATCTTATTTGCCAAGGGGTAGTGGGAAGTGTAGTGGATCACCACTGGATGCACAACGATGGCGATAATGATAATGGACAATACACAGGATTGATGACAGCCACCGCAAGAGATGTCAACACGCAACACCACGTTTACATAAGAGACTACGCATAGATCGCACTGTACCACTCATTATTTCTCTCTACATGTCTCCCTCTCGGTGCATATCTCTCTCTCTCTCTCTCTCTCTCTCTCTCTCTCTCTCTCTCTCTCTCTCTCTCTCTCTCTCTCTCTCTCTCTCTCTCTCTCTCTCTCTCTCTCTCTCTCTCTCTCTCCATCTGTTTCTCCCCACACACACTATTAGCACGCCAATATACTATGAAACATTGGCTGCAAAGAGAGCCGCTTATTTCAGTCACCGATCGCTAGAGACAGCACTACTTGAATTTTATGTTTTCTCTTTTCGTTTAGATGCAATTTACTGCTAAATTCCTAATGGTTACGGGTGAGTTTACTATCTAAAGATACTACATTAGTTACTCTTTTAAACATAGCCCTTTACTAACATAAATTAAAAAATAAAGTACTTTTTTTTTTATAACACTACATTGTCACACCATGAGAAATCCGTTCTCATACATAAATTATAAAATATGGAAAGACAGTAATATAACTTATCACACAAAATCCATAAATACCAAATATAAACTTTTTTCTAAGTATATAGCCAACTATTGCAATTAATAAGTACATTAAAGTACACAATGATAAAAATATGTACAAGTTCCCTCTAAGGTGCGCGGCCGCGCAGCTCACGTAGCAGTTTCAAAATTCCGCGCTATAAGTTTTAGTAGCAAGGTCAAACAACCGTCAATTCAGCGTACACAGGAAAAATATTAGAGGGCATGTTGCTAACAACACAATACTGTGTACTTAGCGCTAGCATACCTGCCAATTCACTGCTAGCATACCTGCCAATTCACTGCTAGCATACCTTCCAATGCACTGCGTAGTGGAAACAAAGCAAGCCAGCGATCTTTGACCCAATTTATTGCTACATGGATAAACGTAAAAAATCAATAGTGATGTATTCAGGTAGGCACAAAACTACACAAAACTCAATTCTGCCTACCACACATCGCATCACACATTAATTAACTGCAACCTGGCTGTACTAAATAATTTTACTTTTAAACAAAGCTAAGGATAAATTGGTTGGTTGCTCTTTTTTTTTGCACGCGTAATTCTTTCTTTCTTTCTTATTTATTAAATTGGAAGTATCACCACATGAAAAGTATGTACACAAAATGAATTATGACATTCTTCCGTGTCCTTGAGAGAATTACGTCACACTAATATTCAATTATTTGGTCTTATCATAAAAAGGTGCCATGATGTTATGGCTTTTCTAATTAAATTACCTGTATGCATTACTTTCCTTTTTCTTTTCTTTCTATTTTTTTTCTACTTATCTTTAATATAGGTCCTGCTTTAGCTATAATAAATATTTCGTGTTTTTAGTGCTTTGCTTTGGTCATGATTACAACCATCAGTGTAAAGAAGAAAATGATTGACATTTGTGTATCTCCAGAGAGAGAGAGAGAGATTCAGTTTCTTTTTTATTTTGAGCGTGGCCTAGTTTTGAATATGATTGTCACATGGCTTATGTAACCCACAACCACCCCTCATATAAAAATAGACTACACATAAACCTACCTTCTAGAAAGGTTGACTGATATTCCCAGGCTGGAAACATACCTGAATGTTCTAGACAACTCACTAAACTAACCAATCAAAGTGCAGCTCAGCCACGAAAATAAATGTGCCAGAATCTCACCTGTAAATCATTAGTCGAATGCAGCTGACCATTGAGGCAACAAGTATTTTGGCTCCCAGTGTTAACAAAGTATAATTATACTACAAACATTATCACAAGTTATCAATACAGCAGGAAATCTTCCTCTGTTTATATAACTGCCGAGGATATATGGCTTTACTTGCCTAACTAATATTATATTCATTATCTCTTGACATTAACTATATTTTATTATATTGTGGTATATAGCTTATAATATTTAAATGTATGATGACCATGTAAGTAAGTGTGTGCTGTCAGAGAATACATGAAGACAAATTCTTAGTCCAAGTGTATTTTACTGGCAGATTGGCACTTTATCTTGGATATTGGTTGGACAAGCGCTGAGCAGAAAGCAACACCTGAGCAGAACTACTCACGAGCTAAAGACCAGTTCAATGGGCCTTATGC
Source organism: Sinotaia quadrata (assembly GCA_028829895.1). Taxonomy (NCBI): domain Eukaryota; kingdom Metazoa; phylum Mollusca; class Gastropoda; order Architaenioglossa; family Viviparidae; genus Sinotaia; species Sinotaia quadrata. The sequence goes on along the minus strand of CM054178.1, from coordinate 40,142,396 downwards.
GTGTCTGCTAACGACATTCACTGAGACCATAGACTACACATCTGGCAATTTAAAGATATGTATTTATGATGTCAACAAGCTTCAGTCAACTTGTAGACAAACTCTACCAAAGTGCTCTATAATTCACTCAGAAACATTCAGTGTTCTCTTATAAATTCATTTATTGCTCACTCATATGTACGAACTAAATAACTTTTACAGTGCTATAGGACCAAACGGACATTCTCTTACGACACCACATGGTCGTGATTGTGAACTTAAATAATATGTATATAAACACCATTCACTCAGTATTATCTCCCTGTCTCACAATACAATTGCTATTATCTCTTTCCTACTGAAATCATCTATACACAAAATATCATCAAATTCATACAACACATATAATCATATTCACACACTCTCTTAGTTCACAAAATCAAATTCAAGTATGAAAATTGTCTTACTATTTCCAGAAGCACTGCTCCTAGATCTGAAGTCCAACATCCCAACAGTCCAAAATTCAATATTTCTACCGTTTATATAGTCTTTATTCTTGCGACAGAATCTATTTTAGTCCACCAATACACATTCTAAGTTTCAAATTAATGTGGGGTTCCCAAGTCAAATAGACAATCCTATGTGATAACAGTTTTTATTAGATAATTAATGTTTTCTCCTTTCAACAGAGGTGATGAGGCTGGACTAATTATGTCCATGCGACATTTTCAATAAATTGTACTTTACCAGAACTTGACGTCAAAGCGTATGGCTATGATTAATTTCACATTTACTTAAATTTAATTTCGCATCCTGCCTGACAATTCCGATATGTGGGTTTCTGGTTCTGCCAATCAGACCCCCGTAATCTTCCTTTCACTGGGCGATAAAGTGCGCAGTGCTACTAATGGTAAAATTGTAGTTAGCTATTGATTTAATTAACAAGCCCTGTAGTGACATGGCTATGTTCGGTGAACAAGTGCTATCTCCTTAAATATTTCAAAGAATGTGTTCAATTTTTTTTAAGCATTTCATTTCAGGATTCTCTGAAAGTAACATGCATTTCAAAATATACGGCTGCTTCGTATTGCATTCTGCGACAGTGACCATAAGCGTCAGTCCCGTTTGCAGCTAGCTAATCGACTGGATTTTGGAGCAAAAAAGACAGTTTTCTATACTGGTGCTGCAACTGTCATTTCCCTTTGTATTGCTGTCATGTCCTAAAGGGCAGGTGATAAATATACCCCTTCACAAGTGTGCCTGTTTGTAAACCTATACAATTATATCAGCTCATTGATAGGAAAAGTTTTAATTTATACTGCAAATGATAACAATTGAAACTACAGTATCTCAAATAGCGCAGAATAACACTATCAAATACAAGACTGAAATTAGCATATCAAAGTCAGAGAACCAAGTTAATGCTACCTCAGACAGCACAGAAGTGAACAGAGCCATGGGGCTTGGGGTCGTTAAAACTGCTTCAAATAAGATTCAATTTAATACTACCTCACACAGCACAGAAGTGAACAGAGCCATGGGGCTTGGGGTCGTTAAAACTGCTTCAAATAAGATTGAATTTAATACTACCTCAGAAGAGCTGACATGATCTCAATTTACACACGACTGGCGCTATGGCCTGACAGCAATAAACTGAGGTTATCTGACTGTCTCACTTATCTCTCTGACGATTTGGCCTGGCTGAAGCAATGATCTGGTGATATTGATGTACTTATGTAATTACATTTTAATTGTTTTATAAGCTTCTCTTATTTATCAATTTATTTCTGACAACATTATATTAGTCGTTGAGTACAGTGATTTGTTAACAGAACAATAGTTTGTAATTTCCTGCTCAACACTAAAGAGAAAAAGAGTAATTTCCCTTGCGCTAGTTATTCAGGGATAAAAATGTAAATCTAAAAATGCTATTTCCTTTTATCTGTTAATATGTAGTTCATATTAAAAAATATCATATCCTGATTTATTTCCAACATGAAACCCATTCATTCATCAAACCTGTGCACATATTAGTGGTCACAGTGTTATAATAGTTTTTTTTTCCAACAAAATGCAGAAAGCTTTTGCAGAACCGTAAAGATCATATAAGTTTGGAGTAATCTTAAAGATCTTAAAACTTCGGGAAATCTCAAAGATCACGTCACAGTATTTAGAAACACTGAATAATTACAGTGAACGTTTGTCGCAGCTTGGTCAAGTCATTCTCTTTGGAGATCCATTAGTGGTACTGAATCCAGGCACACAATTAACCGAGAAAATAAATATTTAAATTATTTCCAGCATATTTCGTGGTAGCAATAGCAGTAATAATAGTAGTATTCCTATTGCTTTTATTATTGTTGATCATCATTATCGCATTATTGTTATTATTTATTATTATTATTTAATGTGTTATTTTTATTGTACTTATTGTAGGGTGCATGACTAAATTATTTCCCTTGTCAACTTCTCACTAGTTCTCAGGGCGTGCATGTGCGTACGTTTATGTGTGGCTTGAATTAAAACATGATGAGTACCAAACAATTGTATAGTTTAAAATTTAAAGTAATTGTAACATTTTACAACTTGATTTTCTTGTTACTGGGAGAAAGATTTCTCAACTGCAGCAGCAAAGATCGAGCACTCTCTAAGACAAGCACATCAACTATTTAAAGCACGTCACCTGGTTATATGCACGTCATCGGTTACAAACACTTCGACTAGGAAAAGCACGTCACCAGGTTATATGCACGTCATCTGTTTACTAGGACGTCAATTGGTTACAAACACTTCGACTAGTTTTTTTTTTTTTTAAAAGGCGTCCACTAGCTACAAACACATCAACGGATTACAAGGATGTCGACTTGTTACAAATGCGTGCTTAGTTTGCATACTAAGAAAATTTTGCGGAAAGATCAATAAACACCGACTTCAATAACGCGTGCAGGATTCGCATGAATTACACACTTGCGCGGCAATGAGACTGCGCGAGATCGAACTGTCGTGAAGAGCTGCCATATCATTAGCAAAACGACATTAAAATTGCTTTTTGGACATTTGAAAGCATTGAAGTGTCATAGTCCTAGATCAGATGACGTCACTGTGCAAATTGTGAGAGATGTTCCTTGACCTTAACCTTGATCACGAAGTGAGAGAAGACGGTTCTGTTTTTTTTTTTAATGTAAAGTGAAATAATAAGTCAACAATCAATAAAGAAAAATAACAATAGCAAAGCAACAATTAAAGCAAATGTCAAACACTATACCTATGAAAACTTCATGAGAAGGGGGATAAACACGACTTTCCCTATTCTCTTGTGTTCAAGAAAACAAAAGAAAGATAATCAGATTTTAACAGTTTCTGTCTAACACATCAATTACCAAAATCATTATTTTTTTATTTTTTAAATCTATTAAAGATAATGTGAAATTAGGTAATATTTTAGTTACAATTATTTGATAGATATATAGATAGACAGATAGATAGATAGATAGATAGATAGACAGACAGACAGACAGATAGATAGACAGACAGATAGATAGATAGATAGATAGATAGATAGATAGATAGATAGATAGATAGATAGATAGATAGATAGATAGATAGATAGATAGATAGATGTGCATTAACCCTTTGTTTCTTGTTATGATGATTATTATTATCAATCATCCATAACTAATTACAAGTGATGGGAAAATCTTAATTTATGTTTATTAATAATTCTCCCAGGAGACATCACTCGTCTCTCTTGATGGATTTACAGTTGTAGTAAAGATCTCTCCATTCTACATTAATAAGACTGATGTTTTACTGTCACACAATACTTCCTAAGGTGGAAATTTCTTACTAAAGGAGTAATAAAATTCCGTCTTTCATTTATATGCATGGAGCCCCCCTCCACCCACTATTACTCTAACATACGTTTTAATATATGTGCAAGAAGGTTAATAAATTTATTAAATCAACAATCAAATATACAACATATGAATATAATTAAAGAGCATTGACAATTAATTTTGATTAAACATTTTGCACCTATTCAGTTTATCCTAGTATAGACATCAGCAGTCAAATTAATATATAAAGTTCATAGGTATAGTTTCATCATTAGAGATGAGAGTGGGGTTTTAGAGAAATAATTATAGTCAATGTACATGACTTTTTTCCATAGTGGCAGCTGTTCACAATCATGGTTTTTGCAACATGTACGAAATATTTAAGTCCATTCTTTCTTTATCAGACAGTTAACTTACCATAAGCTAATGATCTCCTTTATGACCAGACTTGAGTTATGTCAAAATCAAAGTGATTAAAATTAAAAACTTTCAACAGGTAAGTTTTGGTTAATCCTCATTGGATGAAATTACTATGAGCAAGTGTGAGGCTATTAGAGAAAAACTACTCATCCATTTGGAACTGGTTTGGATTGCATCAGCACGTTCTAGCATATTCTTTAAGTTGGCACTTAAAAACTTTGGACGTAAACATCTCTCTCTCTCTCTCTCTCTCTCTCTCTCTCTCTCTCTCTCTCTCTCTCTCTCTCTCTCTCTCTCTCTCTCTCTCTCTCCCCGGCTCTTATCCTACTCTTCTTCCTCTTTCTACCACTCCTTCTCTATCTCACTCTATTCTCTCTTTTTCTCTCTCTCTCTCTCTCCCTCCCTCCCTCCCCTTAGTAGTTTTGGACAGTATAAAAATTTCGTGCATTATCTTGTCATTATCGCATTCCTGCACGAACGGGGGAGATAAAGCATAATTTTTTAACTCCCTTTTCACAATAAACTGTCTTGCGAGTTAATGAAGTCAGTGCTGCCTCATAAATTCCTGTTTTGCAGGCGAAGGCTATAATGTCTGATGGGGCATTTCGATTCCTGTTGGCATAAATTCCTGTTCTGCAGGCGAAGGCTATACTGTCTGATGGGGCATTTCAATTCTTGTTGGCATAAATTCCTGTTTTGCAGGCGAACTCTATATTCACTGACGAAAATATTTCAATTCTTGTTAGTATAAAGTCCTGTTCTGTGAACTAAGTCTATAATCTCTGATGAAAAACGTTTATTTTCTTGTTTGCATAAAATCTTTATCTGTGGGCGACAACTATACTCTTTGAATAAAAGCATTTTTTTAATTTTTTTGGCATAAATTCCTTGTTTGTTGGCGAAGTATATATTCTCTGACGAAAAACATTCCTTTTGTTGTTAGCATAAAGTCCTGTTTTGTGAACTAAGTAATTACTCTCTGACAAAAACAAAATTCCTTTTCTTGTTAGCATAAAGTCCTGTTCTGTGAACTAAGTCTATACTCTCTGACAAAAACAAAATTCCTTTTCTTGTTAGCATAAAGTCCTGTTCTGTGAACTAAGTCTATACTCTCTGACAAAAACAAAATTCCTTTTCTTGTTAGCATAAATGTCGAACGCCGGCAATATCAACACCTGCAAGCGCTACATGGCATTATTTTTTGTGTGTGGACATCAATGTTTTTATATTTATATACTTTGTAATATAATCCACGTTTTAAAATCTAAATAAATTTTGGTGAATATTTTATATTTTGATTAGTTTTTTTCCACTATTAATGAGCATTTGGCTCCTCAAAAATAAGTGGTGTGTTCTCTCTGAGTGTGTATGAGCATGTGTAACTGTGTTTCTCTCCTTGCGCATGCTCGTATGCACATATGTTCGTACATAAGTGCTCACGTGATCACAGATAATTAATGCATTCACACGTGCACAGACAATTAAACATTTATACATTCACACGTGCACACAGACAATTAAACATTTATGCATTCACACGTGCACACAGACAATTAAACATTTATGCATTCACACGTGCACACAGACAATTAAACATTTATGCATTCACACGTGCACACAGACAATTAAACATTTATGCATTCACACATGCACACAGACAATTAAACATTTATGCATTCACACCCTGTTAATCCAGTCTCATTGTCACTACATAATTTTGGATTCGTGCGCATGTGAGCACCAAACGAAGTTACAATTATTATAAATAATTAATCATTTCTGTCTTTGAGGTCAAGACTTTGTTGCAAAAATATTTTACTTAGATCTTCATTACTGACGTCAGTTCCTGTAAGATGTACCGACTCACAAACACATACTCTTTCCCCCTCAAAATAATTAACTATTATTCTTATAAATCCTGATATATAAGACTTACTAGATGACCACTGAAAAGCAAGCTCAGCGAAATAGGTAAAATTGAGATCGACTCAGGAGAAACCTGCGGTGGAGGTTTAATCCACAGCCCGTCCGGACATTTTGAACAGTAGCAGATTGCAGAGCATGACCTTCACCTGATCCCTCTTCATCCTCTCTGGGTATTGCACACAATTACGAAAATAAATTTTTTGACCAACCTGGAACCTTATAAAGCTACAAAACAATAATTCAAAGCATACGTTTTTCTGATTATGATCACAAAAATGTTCATAATTGATTTTTTAGGTTTCAAGGAATTAGTCTTTCTTGCATCCTCAAAAGTGTTCTTTGCATCATGAACTTGTTCGCAATTATGTTCTTTCCATCCATTAACTTGTTAGCAATCGTCGTGTTCTTTGCATCCATTAACTTATTGGCAATCATCATGCTCTTTGCTCCCAATTAATTTGTTCGCATTCGTCATGATCTTTGCACCCATTAACTTGTTCGCAGTCTTCATGTTCATTGAATCCATTAATTTGTTTGCAATCGTCTTAAGGGATTTTGACTAGTGCAGAATATCTCCGAAGACTTAAACAAGATTTTCATGCGAAAGAAACATGTAGAAACCTAGACATGTTCCAGATGGACGCGTAAATCGTCTATAGAATCATGCACTTGTCGGAAACAGATGCCAGAAACCCAAAGATCGATTGCCGCTTAAAAAAAATCTCAATTCCGAACAAAAAAAAACATTTTTAAATCAGGAATGACTTTTGGATGTTACTTTTTAAGTTGGTGATGCGACTTTATATTATCCCCACTACGTAATCGATAATGGAACCTTAATCGCCCTGCTGTCTGCTTTGTGTCCTTGGCGTGCAACGGAAAAGAGATATCGATTTATTTTTAAACATGCATGTACGGTCTTCCCCATTTGGTCACGGCAGAGCAGCATTTGATTAGATAAAAGTCTTCAGATGATGACGTGTTTTATTGTATTAAAACAAAAGATATTTCCTGAAATCTATTGACAAAACTAAACGCACAGACCTCTGAGTTGTTCAACAAATTAAGTACTGACCTATTTTCAGAAGAATGAAGAAAAGGCTATGTGCTTAAGTTGTTAAACTTCGTTTAAATTATTTTATTCTTTCTGTTTATTTTATTATCAGTGTCATGCTTTGTCGATTTTATTTTCTAAAACGATGATTAGCAGTCAAAAGCTTGGAGAAATATTGCCTCTGTAAATATTTTCTTGAATGAATTTTAAAAAAATAAAACCTTAGTAAGAAGCTGGATTTTAAAAATCTGCTGTTCGGGTGTAGTGGATATGTGAATTATACCTTTTTACCTTTAAAGTATTAGTGTATATATTCTTGTATAAGTATAAGTTCTTGTGTGTTTTATCCTCGATTCAAACTCGTAAATACACTGACAACACTCGTTTTGTTACTCTGCCATGGAGAGAAATGTCCATCTCAATATATGTGTCTGTTGCTCATTACACACTCACTACCACACTAATTCAGTCCAAACTTTCTAACAATGAACGAACTCAGATTGTATTTTCTCTCGAACGTAACGGATCATTCCAGAATTAGTTCCAGAACCTCTGAAATCATTATCTTACTTTTCCAGGAATAATTATTTAATTAATAGCAAAAATTATAATGTAAATGAAAGTTGCATCTTCGAAATAATTAACCAATTGTTTGTGATAAAAATATTCTGTATTACTATTTCTAGGATTAATCTGATAAAAAAAAACCAGTTAATTGGTTTGAACAGAATGATTTCATGTTATTGATAGAACTTCGAATTAACTAAGCAACTGTGTGTAACGAATTATCATGAATTTCTATTTCTAGGATTAAGAGAGTTTCTAAATGGTTAGTTTGGATTTACTGTAATCATTTGAGAGGTAGATGTTTGAATTGATTAATCAGTTTAGGAGTAAGCAAGTAAGTCTTTGTCTTATAGAATTATTTTAAATATTTTAATGTCTGTTGCAAAGTGCACCTGCATTACAACTGTTATTAAAGCCTTCTTGCTGTACATTTTTGCAGGATTCACTTTCTGTGCACGTTTACAGAATTATGTCGCATTCCTACTTTTTGCACGTTTATAAGGTTCTGTCGTATTTCTGCTTTCTGTGTACGTTTGTAGGGCTCTGTCGAGTCGCTATTTTCTGTGCACATTGTAGAGTTCTATCCTATTCCTACTTTCTGCGTACGTTTACAGGGTTCTGTCGGATTCCTACTTTCTGCGTACGTTTATAGGATTCTGTCGGATTTCTACTTTCTGCTTACGTTTATAGGGTTCTGTCGGATTTCTACTTTCTGCTTACGTTTATAGGGTTCTGTCGGATTCCTATGTTCTGCGTACGTTTATAGGGTTCTGTCAGATTCCTACTTTCTGCGTACGTTTGTAGGGCTCTGTCGGGTCGCTGCTTTCTATGTATGTTTGTGGGTTCCGTCGAGTTATTCATTTCTGTGCATATTTGAAGTGTTCGTAAACGTTTATTAGGGTCTGTCCAGTTTCTCTCTGCTGTAAACATTTGTGGGGTTCTATCAGTCTAATCCACGTAGGCTGACAATTTGGAAAAGGGTACTAGCAGATTTTCCTTCCTTGATGTATTCCTAATCTATTTCTTTTGCTCCTCTTAATCATTTCAATCCATCATATATCACGCACGGTGTGGACGTGTCATGGCCACCGATTGTATAGTTATAACCGGATTTCTTCTTCACCTATTAGGAATGACGTACTATCGAACTGAGTAATGTCTTTCTTCATTTCAGTCACACACGAATTCATCACACCTGTTATATTCGAGTGGATTTATTTGCGAGAAATGGTGGACATAATTAACAAAATATTTTCCTTCACAGAACGTCGAGGTCATTTGTGTAAATGAAATCTAGAATTTTACCGTAATCAAATCCCAATAGTTTGGTAACTTTCAACTCAACGCTACGATACTAACCTTGACCAGCAAAATTTGTGGATTGTCTGCAGATTATCGAAAATATTTCTCTACGCAAGGAAACGTGTACTTTAGGGTGAAAAAACAAAATAACGATTATTGCCAAATAAACACGTCGTAAGAATTATGAAGGCAACATCGTGTCATAATTCTTATTATTTGCTCACCACGTTTATGCAACTGAGAACACATGGCATAACATTTTACTGGCATCTTGGTGTCATTTTTCTAGTGGATAATGATCCTGGAAGTGTACTGGGCGTGCAGCCGTGAAGAGAGAAATGTTCTGTTGTTATTTGTAACTCCTGACACGATATTCAGACAGCAAAATTGATAGTTTGACAGGAATTGATTCTTAACAGCAGTCGACCCTAGAATAGAAAGAAGCAGTTTTAATTGACTGCACTCTAACGGTTTTCTTTCTGCAAATTTCTTTTCCGTTAACTACTGTCTCAAGATTCTCTTTTGTTTCGTTTTCTTGCCCTCTTATTTACTGCACAGCCACTACTTGTTTCTGATCCTCAGGTCACGAAATGTTGTTTTTTTTTTTTGTTTGAATTTACTTTTGTTTTCTATTCCATAAAATCTAATAACAGAGTGAACTTACAGGAAAGATTTTATTAAAATAGCATATTGCTGAAAAAGCTGTGATCAGCCTTAAGTGCATCGGTAAGCTCACGTCTTCTGCAATCTAAAAAAAATGACACGTCATTCAACACGTTTATCTGTGGGTGTTAGATAACATGTTGATATTTTTTAATATCTAATGACGGCCTGCGTAACTGCACCCACAGCCCTGTTGTGCATGCGTGTGCAACTATATCTGAAATCCAAACCGCAAACACATTTTGTGTTATATTTCTGGTTGCCCAACTTGATTTAATAGCTCCATTTCATTAGTCTCATACTTACTTCCCTTGTGTTCTCATATAGCTGACTGCTCGATCCAAAGTTCTGCGTGAAATGCACAGAAAACTTGCCTTGATACACTGGACTTCGACGACCGTGATATTGTTTTATTTCCTGCAGACTAGATCGGTGTGAACATCATTGATTACATTGGTCAAAAGTTAAAACTTGTTTTCTGTTCACTGATATGTCAGAAATTATATGTTCTGTCTAGCCGTAATTGTTTATGCATTTAATTAATTATTGCGAGAAATGCATGTCTTTGTAAAATTATTTCAATCTGGTAGCAAAATCGCACGTTACCGGGAAGTTGAACATAACTAATACAAAAAACAAATAATTTAATATTTGGACACCAGTCCCTTAACGTCTTTCAGGGGATACCACACCATAATGCAAATTTCAGATACCTAGTTCTCTCTCTGCGACCGTCAATCATATTAATAAATAATCTATCTTTCATTTATGGGCGAAGAGAGTGCAAGCCTTGATACCACTATATCAGTTCCGAGGGTAAACCACATCTCTAAACAAACTCTCAGCTTTCTATCTTGGTAAATAGCATTACTATACCTAAGAGACAATGCAGACATTGTAATCAGGAACTGTGAACAAAATAATGAATAATCCAGATAGACATTATAACAGTCAAAGCTTGCGACCACACAGACTACTGCACTACATAGTCAGGTAGACATTATATGGATTTCAGTTCACATCAATATACCAGGGAACGAAAGAGCAGACAAACTGCCAAAAAAAAACTGACACAACTAAGGAATTACATTTTTTATGCTACCACACAAAACTTAAATTTACTAAACAAAGAGCTAGACAAAATGTGGCAGGACAAATACAACCAGTTAGTGTAAGGTATAAAACCTAAAATAGGCAAAACAGTAAAACAACTTCAAAATACTTTAAATCAATGAGACGTGACCAGACAAGAATAAGGAAACTGCTGCTAGGTAGTGAAAGATCTTACTAGACAATAATTAAATGACCAGACAAGAATAAGGAAACTACTGCTAGGTAATGAAATATCTTACTAGACAATAATTAAATGACCAGACAAGAATAAGGAAACTACTGCTAGGTAATGAAAGATCTTACTAGACAATAATTAAATGTAGCTGTAGAGACAAAGATTAACATTCGAACAAATGCTAAAGAACAGTCATATAATAGGTCACATTATTTAAAGAATATCTTATAAGCAATGACATACCAGCTACACTAGGTAAGGTATTTAACACACACACACACACACACACACACACACACACACACACACACACACACATACACTCACACACACATACACACACACATACACACACACACACATACATTAAAAGGTCTGGAATGAATGTCTCAGTGGTAGCCTAATCACTAGTCACCCCCTTCAAACCAACTATAAATAAGATAGTAGAGGAGGGCAGTTATTAAAAAATAAACCAAAACAACAAAATTAAACTTAAAAACACTTACCTAGGTGGTCCGATGCGCCCCAACACGAAACAGATGACTAATGGTAGGACACTCTCTGTTGTAATTATATTCTCCCTCTCTAAATATCAAAATCCGATCCAGGGCCAGATTTATATTTTCTTTTTCTTTTAGGATTTAGAAACCTTTGTTTCTCTTTTTTGTCATTATTGTTGATGTCCTTGTGGTAAATGGAAGTATGCATCCAAGAATGAATCTAAAGAAATGGTGTGTTAGTTATCGTTGTTTATGTATTTTTTTTTTATTTTATCCCTACCTCATCGTACCCTTGAGGTTTGTTCCTTTTTACATTCCGTGTGTGGACCCTATGGTGCCGCCCCACCACACCCAAGTCCTAGGACGAGCCAACCTAAAGTACTGATTGGGCGGTACACCTAAATATATTAGCTAACTACCCAAAATAAAACAACACACCTAACAATAAACGCCTGAAAAATAAAAATAATAATAAACAAATTATTTTTAAAACACAAGTAAGATAAAATAATATGTACAAGATGGAGAACAGAAAAACACCCAACAGACATGTAGTCTTCAAAGAGAATTAATTATTAAACCTAACCAAATCCTACATTAGAAATTTTAGCAAGTGAGATATATTATTGTAAATGGCCCTAAAAGACTGGTTTCCCACTCTGCTCCGCAGACAGCAAAATGAAGCCAAACGTTACCTCTCTCGACTTGATTTCCCGAAATTGGACATGTCTGGGGCTTCAGCGCCGATAGTGGTGCCCCTTTTACTGTGCGATGCATCTTTGTCTCCAAATACCATTTCTTTTTTTTTAAATTAATACTTTTGAAAAAAATCAGATAATATTAAAATATTTCCAGCTAATTTTTAAATGTTTAATGTTTTGAGACAAAACAGCTAAGGAACATTTTCAAAATATGGAATAATCATAAGTCTTAGACTGCATTAGATTAGACTTAGAGTCATTAGATTAGCTTTAGAGTTATTAGATTAAGCAGTAATATATGTCTTTAAATCTTTTTTGCTTCAGGAGCCAATTTTATAACTGTTTTTGGTGTGCATGCTTGCGTGCGTGCAGGCATGTGCGTATGTGTGTGTCTGTATGTGGTTTTACATGACATGCTTCAATGTCATTATCTTATTTTCCCTATTTAAAATATAAATCAAGAATTTAAATTGTATTTCATTCATACTGACAGCCAATCGAATCTGATTATTTCACTACCAACCTAAACTTGACATGACGCACGCCATTCAGCACTTCTCCTCTCAGTATTCTTTCCAGAAAATAATAATAACATTTTTTAATGTAGTTTTATAGTAATGATAAAGATTCAGATTTCTAAATAGCTCACAATCAGTGCGCATACTTGACAGTCCACAACCAAAAAAATAAATGTTTTCACTCAAAATACTCCAGAATGGGCCTTACACATGGGATCTCCTGTATGAGAGTTCGCCATCTTGACCGCTTGATAACCATTACCTCATAGCCCAGGAAGCAGTTTTCAGTAGTAATAAATGTTAATACTGGTTTAAGTACTTCGTTCTTTCTTATTAACTCTTCACGTTCTGGGAACTAAGTAGGAATAATTTTATCATTGGATCTATAATAAAGATGTGTGACAGCAACGCCACTTAGTTAATGAAAATTAATTTTCATGATGCTCTCAGCATACTTTGCCACGATATATCAAAAGTGTATAGCATACTCCCTTATGCTTATACACACTGCAACAGACATTTTCCACCTCTTCCATGTCGTTCAGGTTATAACCAGTGAACACGTGAAAGGTAACTGAAAACTGGAAACCTGAAAGACCACTTGCTCACTGCAAAATATAATTAAGGATCAAACCTAAGTTTCCAGTTTATCACAAAATAACTCCATTCTATCTTACATCCCAGTCTCACAATTTCTTGCAACAGTATTTATTAGCCAGATACACACGCACAACAAAATAAATACAGCATGTCAAAACAATGTCAAGTGTCAGCACAGTAAATGTGAGTAGCTTAGTTCAAGCAAATGTAGAAATAAAAGTCAACTCGTGTTGTATATCTCTACACAAGTATTACATATCAATAGCAAAATTACATAAAATATTTCTAAGTCCATTCTCCTTCTGTCAATCAATTTAACTCACCATCAAGGTAAAGACTACCTTTCAAAACCAGACTTATTTCTTGCTACTTCAAATTCAAAGGGACTAGAGTCACTAGACAGTAGAACTCTTTAATCTAGATTAGACCAGTGAATTCTTTAATCTCGGTGGATTAGTTTCAAGTATGCAATAAATTAAATACACATATCAAGAAATATATAAGAAAACTGAAATTGAAAATCACTTCTTTTCTCACTAAAACTTCAACCTTGAAACATGAGTTACACATTCCAATTCTGGATGGTTTAATGTCACACAGTTTGTCTTTCTCCAATGGAGCTCACAATCATGTTTGCATAATCACAGAAAATTTTATTTCTAAAAGTTTTCAGTTCAAAATCCAAGGATGACTTCATCAGAATATCGAGCGTCCTTCCTTTCATATTACTGAAGCAAAAGTAATCGCAACAAAATCTCTTAATTTATTACTTATCAAACCTTTTCAGTGTGCGTATCAGTTACAATACAAATCCATTTGTCTTCACGTTCTTCCTTAAAATAAAACAGAAGATAATATTGGCATATCAATGAAATACTAATAACTTATGAATTCAAATTAAAATTACAAATTCCTACATTCAACAAGAAAATATATTATTACATTGGTGTGTTAAAAGTTTGTAGTTTTCCCTAAATCGCTCTCTGAGAATTTATTTCGTTTCAAGGGAGTGGCAATCAAGCAAAATGTGAATGGCGCCATTTTCGACTTTAACATATTGTCTTATAGAGTAGGCGTGACAGATAAACATATTGTCTTATAAAGTAGGCGTGACAGATAAACATATTGTCTTATAGAATAGGCGTGACAGAGAAACATGTTGTCTTATAGAGTAGGCATGACAGATAAACATATTATCTTATAGAGTAGGCGTGACAGATAACATGTTGTCTTATAGAGTAGGCGTGGCAGATAAACATATTGTCTTATAGAGTAGTCATGACAGATAAACATATTATCTTATAGAGTAGGCGTGACAGATAACATATTGTCTTATAGAGTAGGCGTGGCAGATAAACATATTGTCTTATAGAGTAGTCATGACAGATAAACATATTATCTTATAGAGTAGGCGTGACAGATAACATATTGTCTTATAGAGTAGGCGTGGCAGATAAACATCTGTTGGTGAAGAACAGAATAGCGATAAAAACATATATCTCTATTTTATCTAGCACAATGAAAATAAAAGCACTTTAGTTTGAAATACAAAAGAAGCAGACCTGTGTTTATAAATAGTATCTTGGTGTCATTTCTAAAAATTCCTTTCAAAGCCTGTCAAGTTGATTTGTAACATGAAAAGGCAATTGCATACCGATGGAGAAGGGGGGTTCTGATATACATTTCTACATCTAGCTGAACAGCTCTATACTCAGAAGGGAAAGGGATTGTCATTTCCTGGAAGATTATTCATCATTCCACTCGTCTGCTATTTACACCCGCACAAACCACTTGAGTTTTATCCATACGAAATACGATTGCAATGAAGACGCATGACCAAGATCTGGACAAACCTCTAACCTTCTTATTATGAGGGCAATCCAACTCGTGATATTTATAACTCAAGCAATGTGCTGCCAGTAGAAGACAATTCATCACAATCATTTACTTGGTTATATTACTTGAATCCAGTTTGAGGGATTTACTCGTAAAGAAAACAGCACAAAGCTTCGGAAAATACTTGCGTAATCATGGGTCAGACGACAGCTCTTGTATTAATTAAAAGTTGCTTTCCCTTTAGTCTGTGTCAAGCTCTCGCCCAAACACTCCAGTTCATGACACTCTCGTTCTTTCAGGAGCTGCAGCAGGTATCCATCCATAACAGCTTGCGAAAGGCCGCACGAAACTTGGTGTGCGTGTTATAATAAACCACCCAGTTGATGGACGGGTGGAGGTGTGCCCACACAACAATCACCACGTGCAACTCGTGAGCGAAAGTGTCGTTAGCGTCGAGAATCAGCAGCAGAGAATACGGCACCCAACAGACCGAGAACACCAAGTAGATGAGGAACAAGGCGCGTGCGACCTTAAGTGTGGCACTGTCGCGGTGGGC
The DNA here is from genome assembly GCA_028829895.1 of Sinotaia quadrata. NCBI lineage: Eukaryota > Metazoa > Mollusca > Gastropoda > Architaenioglossa > Viviparidae > Sinotaia > Sinotaia quadrata. The sequence continues at coordinate 40,126,650 of CM054178.1, read as the reverse complement.
TTTCGGTTTCTTCCTTCCGTCCGCTGGCGAAGACGACACCTTCGCCTCTGAAACGCCCTCGTGGACGACCACTGCTATCTGTCCGTTCTGTGGCTTCCCGTTGTTGCTTGAGCCTTCTTCCAGGCATAGCTGACCCTCCGGTTTCCGCTTGCTGTCCGAGACCACTTTCCCTTTGTCTTCCTTACCTGAACGAGGATCGTTTGGACTCACGTTTGACGTCGGTTCTGCCTTTTGAACGCAACCATTCTTCGTAACAGCTTCGCACTCGTGCGCTTCGTGCGGGTCAAAGGTAGAGTTCGGCACGAAACTGGCGTTTCCAGAATGATGCACGCGCATGCGCACGTCTCTCACGTGCAAGTAGATTTTACAGTAAGACAGGCCAGTCACGGTGATGGGCACCCACACCACGACAACGGCGAAGACGATGGTGTACGTGCGGTTGGCCATCCTGTTCCAGATACACTCCAGGCTCTTGTGGTCGAACGAGTGCTCTCCTACTCCGACAAAGTTGAGAACGACGAGAAGTATGCCGACCACATAGATGAGGAGAACCATCAGCAAGCACTTCCAGACCGTGAAGATCCGGTGGTAGAGGTTCTGGTGGCAGATAAGGACGTAGCGGTTCAAACTCAGGGCAGACAGAGTGGATAAGGATCCCACACATGACACGGTGCAAATGCTGCCCACCGCGCGGCAAAGCCCAGGTGCTAGGACGAACCATCGCCATCCCCAGGTCTTGGCTGCAAGAATTACGTATATTGGAGATTTATTTAGGAAATGCTGAAGGCTTTGTTTGTTATTTATTTGATTGTTTACTTAGTTCTTTTAATTTTTGTTTCTCTTCGTTGAGTATTTTCCTTTAATTCTAAGTTTAGATTTCCAAAAATTCGTTTGAATGTTGAAGAGACGAGGCTCCTTTACTTATTAGACTGTCTGTATATCTAGGAAATGTTTTAAAGTAGTATAGTAACTATAGTAACCACTAAAGACAATTTAAACTAGATAACTTGCCGACTACCTTTCTTAAATATACACTTTCTCGGAGCACAAAATAATTTCCACTGAATTAATCAATAGGTCATTAGTCAATGTAGACATTTGACAACAAGCAAACAAACAAGCAATTATTTATTATAGAAAAGCTTGACAACAAGTAGATAATTATTCATTATAGAAATGCTTGACTACAAGCAGACAATTAATCAGTTTAGAAACGCTTTACAACAAGCACTAAATTAATCATTGCTGAATAATAATGTCATTCATCCATATTGCCGAAATAAAAGTTCAAAACAACAGTCATCAAGGCCTTTATTCGATGATGTGACCAGAACGATAAAGATCTCCTAGCCATTTCACCAGTTTTCAAGCAATTAGAGGATTACTCTTGAGAACGGACAAAGCATTTCACCAGTTTTCAAGCAATTAGAGGATTACTCTTGAGAACGGACAAAGCATTTCACCAGTTTTCAAGCAATTAGAGGATTACTCTTGAGAACGGACAAAGCATTTCACCTGTTTTCAAGCAATTAGAGGATTACTCTTGAGAACGGAAAAAGCATTTCTCCTGTTTCATGTACCGGCCATAATTGTAACATTCTCCACTACTTCCGACAAAACACGGTTGTGACGTCACAGGACAAAGAAGTACTTGACAGATAAAGTGACTATACTCAAAAAGCCTTTGGTCTTATGTAGTTGCTTACAATTATACACCCACATACACAAATAGATAGACAGACAGATAGATAGATAGACAGACAGACAGATAGATAGATAGATAGATAGATAGATGGATGGATGGATGGATAGACAGACAGACAGACGGATGGATGGATGGATAGATAGATAGATAGATAGATAGATAGATAGACAGATAGATAGATAGATAGATAGATAGATAGATAGATAGATAGATAGATAGATAGATAGATAGATAGATAGATAGATAGATAGATAGATAGATAGATAGATAGATAGATAGATAGATAGATAGATAGATAGATAGATAGATAGATAGATAGATCCACGAGCACTGCATGGTTCTGTATATTTAAACTGGCGTACGTATGTGCAAAAGTTGCATGACCCTCCTTTATGTGCATTGCAATTTTATGGCTTTATTTCTTTTCTCACTTTTACGATTATTTTTATTTTATGTCCCTCGCATTCATTTTGTTACAAATTGTTTGTTTGTGTGGGTGGGGTTTAGAGGTACTTTTGTGCTTTTTTGGCTTGCCTGTTTTGTTATATATATGTATTACAGCTTTCTATTTCTCTCAACTGGATGGCATTTCTCTCGTCAAACTTTGACTATACTGTGGAGTAAGTACATAAAGTTCAGCGAAATTATTGTTTTGGATTGGCTGCTCCATTACTGAGACAAGATAACTTACCCTGTGACCCACTTTCAAACCAATTTCACCTCCCATCCACCAAACTTTAATGAATTCCAAACATCTACCCCGAGGCCCACCGCGATCATTATCATTACATGTCGAAACGTAAAACCAGATTCTCTTTCCTGTTTAGTTCAGTCATTTATAGATGTTTGAGGCGACATTATTGTGTCGAGTGCCCCGTCATTTCCTTCCCACTTCATTGATAGTCAAACGTTGTCCCATTCGTTAACGTCCACAATCAATTTCAGTTTTTTTATGTTCTATTTGCAGTGACCTCACTCGTCATTGCCTGGTGAGGTAGCCATTGAATGTCATAATGGATGTTCTTTTGAACATGTGTCTCGGACAGATCTTTCGTGTGATCTGATCTGTTCTAGAAAAAGGTGATCTGTATTTTTATCAACATCATCATCATCATCATCATCATCATCATCATCATCACTATTATTCTTCTTGTTATTTTGGAGGAAGGATGTGGGAGTTGCCATTAATTACGGTTAAACATTTTGCGTTGGACGACGACTTCGAGCAGCTAATTAAGTGTTCATGTGGATACAAGATCAAAGGGTAGCTTTTCGTATGGGGACACAAGGGGTCAAAGAGTGATTTTTCACCTTGACGAAAGGGTCAAAGAGTGTTTTTCTTGTAGAGGCAAAGGTCAAAGAGTGTTTTTCTTCTTGACACAAAGGTCAACGAGTGTTTTTTCTTGTGGACTCAATGGTCAAAGAGTGTTTTTTCTTGTGGACTCAAAGGTCAAAGAGTCTTTTTTCTTGTCAAGGGTCAAAGATTGGTTGCTCACGTGGGGACCCACAAGGGTCAAAGAGTGGTTAAATTGTGGTTCTTCATATGGACGCAAGGGTAAAAGAGTGTTTGTAACGTGGATGCAAGGCCCAGAGTGGTTTTCATGCTGACACAATGGTCAAAGAATGGTTTAAATGTGAACGTAAGAGTCAGAGTGGTTTTCATGTGCATACGTGGACCAGAGTGTTTTTTCCCCGTGCTCACAAGGATCAAAGAGTGGTTTCATGTGGATACATGGGTCGAAGAGTGGTACTGGATAATAAAAAAGTGCAAAGGTGCACTTTTACTGCGCTTGTACCTAAAAACGGACTTCCGGTTTTTAAAAGATTTAGTGCGCGCTCGATTCCATGCCTTTAGAGTGACTTGACCTAATTCCTGTTTCCATGTATTTGATGTTGTTTCAGGAAAGTTACTAGAACCATTAAGGGGGTGGAGGGGGGAATGTAATCCGAAGGAAAAACTTGTGAGTATACGTTAACACTTCAAATCACGTGACGGTCACTGCCAACAAGTTCTCTCAAACCAAAGAGAAAATAATGTTGCTGAAAAAGTTGTCTTGCATTTATCACCGGAAATAAAAATCCTGCCTTTATTACAATCGGAAAACATAATGTTCTGCTTTCTGTATGGGTATGGGGTGTTCGTCCTCAGGGTGGGATAAATTTTCTTATATCAAAATACTGCTCTTCTTTCCGAGTTCTTTATCTTCGTCCTCCTCATCATTATCATCGTTATCTTTATCATGGACATCCATCGTGGGGCTTGGACTATCTTCTAGAACTATCACTCTAAGATTCTACATTATCTATCGTTCATCCTTCTAACTGATCTGGACAGCCATATTGTGTGTTTGGGGGATTAGCCTAAGGCGACCCGGGGTGGTGGAGAATTAAAATAGTGCCCATCTCCCAGCACAACGTTACATTTGGCATAATTTGGTATTAGTTTTAGGAAAATCAATTTTTGAGATTGTGTATTTAAATATTTTAAATTTAGAATACTTTTAGTGACATTCCATTCATGTCAGTAAGCATGCCGTCCACTGTGAGCTGTTAAGAGTAGCCAGGCGTTCGCCGTTTGTTGCCTTCCTGAATTGAAATAATATATCAAATTATGATGCTTTCCAAAGTTGCAGTGCCTCTTTTAGATGGACATTCGTAATTATAAGATATTAATATCATTTTATTATTAATTTAATGCCTAAAGTGTGAAATTTCGTGTGTGTTACTTCATTCAAAATTCTACTTCTGCACTATTAGCTATAGTCTTTCCCTCCTCACACTGCCAAGGACGAACGAAGTAAATCTATGAAAATGTAAAGGTTTGGTTCAATGCATACAAGTCACATTCAAGAGAAGATAACCACTTATACTGAATAACATTTAGTTCCGTTACTCTCTTCTGTTCCAGTTTTTGGTTTGGGCTGATCGTATGTTGGTATAAAAACACTATCAAGTTTCTGGGAATGAGTCTAGAAATCTTAGAACGCTTTGGCAGGAAAAATGAAATATTTTTTTTTATAAACGACTGTTCAAAATAAAATTAATGAAATAACGTTTAAATGCTTTTTTTTTATTTTAGTGTAGAACTAAATACTTCCAACACGTGAGCTAGGCAGGTGTGTGCATGCAAATTAAAATTTAAAATAAATAAATAGAAAATTCTTTCTTCCCCAAAACCCAGCTGACAGTCAGTAAATATTATTTTTGTCCAATCTTTCACTCACTTTTTGTTTGCTTTAAGGTTGGCGTTTTGGAGTGCCTTTCGTTCTACATCTAAATGTCGATATTATTTTTTTTTGTTTAATCTGAGTTATCTTATAATCTACCCATTTTATTTCCAGTTGTTGTTTGTAAATTATTTTTTTAGTTTTACATTGTAAAGATCATTTATATGCAACACAATGTTTTATAGTCTGTGGATTTTGTTTGATTTTCATTTTATTATTTTTCTTTGTTTTTGTATAGCTTCGTTTATATTCTTTCATGGAGTTTCCGGTTACAGCTGCAGCAATACTTTCATTCCAACTGTCAATAACATTCGCCTAAAGCACCACGTGTCCAACAGATCACTATAAGCAACGGTATTAGAACACTTTATTGTAGTGAAAGAGTCTGGCAGCTAAAGCTCATCCTGTTTTCTTCGTTGTCCTAACTGTTACTTTTCTTATGTTTATGTTATTAAGAATCGTATGGAGTTTGTTTTCATAGAGGTCAGGAAATGCAGTTTAAAAGCCAGAAAGACTTGAAAGAATCTCTAATTGTCGTTTGCCACTAAGATTTTGATTACTACACTTTATTTAAGATCGATTTCTAGTTGCTGTTGGATTCTTCTGGAATATGTTTGTTCTATATAATCCCAATAAGATTTGAAGGTTGCCGTTTGTTAAATGTTCTTTGTATAAACAGCTGGTTAAGCAGAAGGAGGGATTAATAAAATTGTGTAAGATATGACAACCATAAGAAACTAATGAATCAACAAACTGACTGAAGGGCGGATGAATGAATGCATGTGCGAAATTATGGAAGAATGGATACATAGAATGATGGATGTATTGAAAGGTGAATGGACAAATTAGATAAAAATTAGAATGGAAGGGCGGTTAAGTAATGGAAGAATAAATGGTTTTATAGACAGGTGGATACGAAAGTAGGGACATGTTTATGGATGAAGGATGGACACACAGAACAAACTAGATGCGGGCAAAATGGTGGACAACTCGATTTAGAATGGCGGTTAGAGATGAAATGTATGGATGCATAATTTTTGGATTTTAAAATTTAAAAATATCTCGTTACTAATTTTGTGTCTACATAACAGCAGAAGTCAGTTTACAAACAGGGTTCAAAGGTTAGTACAGACCGCCAGTAAATACAATAGCTTTCAATAAAAGGACAAAGAAAGACAATTGTAAAACGGTGTATTTCTCAGGTAGATTCACACTAATCGCTCAAATGAATTCACATTAATCGTCATCTTCAGAACTGAAAATTGCTAATGCATTTAAATGTTACCAAGTCGGGGGGGGGGGGGGGGTATAATTAGTCTAGAATGACTTTGTACCTCTATATCTGATCAAGGGGTGGGTGGTATAGTTAGTTTAGAATGCTTAGAATATACCCAGCAAGAGTTTTTGGCTAGGTTCCTCGGTGAACAAACCAAAAATTGGGGGCAGGTTTCTCTTTAAACAAACAATATACCAAGCAAGAATTAGGGCTATGTTCCTCGGTAAACAAAAAATATAACAAGTGATATTTGCAATGTTTCTCAGAAAATAACAAGAAATACGAGCAAGGCTTGGCCAAGATTCCACGGTCAACAAACAATATAACAAATCGGGTTGCCTTGTTCCTCGGTCAACAAACAATATAACAAATCGGGTTGCTTTGTTTCTCGATCAACAAACAATATAACAAATCGGGTTGCTTTGTTTCTCGATCAACAAACAATATAACAAATCGGGTTGCCTTGTTCCTCGGTCAACAAACAATATAACAAATCGGGTTGCCTTGTTCCTCGGTCAACAAACAATATAACAAATCGGGTTGCCTTGTTCCTCGGTCAACAAACAATATAACAAATCGGGTTGCCTTGTTCCTCGGTCGACAAGAAGCAATATAACAAAGAAGGGCTGCTATATTGCTTAGTAAACAAACAAATGACAAGTAAAGACTGCCGTGCTCCTAGCTAAACAAAGCAATACACCAAGCGAGAGTTGGACCAGGATCATCTGTAAACAAACAATATAGCATTCAAGGGTTAATGCTAGGTAAACAAAACAATATACAAAGGAAGGGTTAAGGCCATGATCTTCGGTAAACAAACAATATACCAAATAAGGGTTTGGGTCAAGTGCCTCGATAAACAAACAATATAACAAGCAAGGACTGCGTTGTACTAACTGCAACGGCTCTTGGTACTGATTGAACTCAGTATGTACCGGTGTTCACTTCCGGACAAAACCTTTGCAAGAATTAAACACTGAGTTTTAATGACATTTATTTCTTATTGGCCTTTTATTCTAAAACATTCAAACTTAGATGTAAGGCACTAATGAAGACAAAACTTCTGTCTGCATTACGATTTTTTATTGAACAGTATTTCCAATCTAATACAGTCTTTATCAACACTGCATTAAAAAAAATAACAATGAATAAACAAAACAAAATACTTTTTTAAAACACGCTATACTCTCTAAACCTGATTAAGTGTTATGGACTTTTTTTGTTAGAGGGAGGGAGAGGGGAAGATGAAATAATTTCTCTGTGAAAGTGAAAGAAGAAACACGCGCTGCTTTAATGATTTTTGATTAATGTAAGCCGAAAACTATTTCAGATAATTCAAAAGAAAAACAAAAATACGTCGAGGCATAGCGTATGTCCGATTTTTACTTCAAAGGACTAATAGAAAAGCCAGCTATTCACTAATTTCTCTCTCTTGAACTTTTTTCTTCATTCTGGAATTATACCTTTAAGCGCAGACCTGGAAGAAAGGTTTGGAAACTCGAGTCCGAAAACATAAAGAATGATATTTACTGCTTACAATGGAAAAAACATTTCTACACCGTAAATAAAAAAAATAACAATTCACACACACACAAACACACACACGCACGCACACACGCACGCACGCACACGCGCACACACACACACACACACACACACACACACACACACACACACACACACACAGCACACTGCATGTTGAAAAGCAAACAACACTTGATACACGCCATGTTTATTGTAAAAGATAAATGAAGATTTTTTTTCTCTTCAGGTGTCCGAAATCATTTTTCAACAAAAAAATAAACCAGTCTTTTCACCAAACAAATAAAAAGCACTTTCGTCTTCCAGAATTTCTGAGAGAAAATCCTCCAATAAAACAACATGGCCTAAATTAATAACCGCGAGGGCTAGTGAAGCTTTTTCATGATGATTAAATATTCATCCAAACTCCATGTCCACCGATAGATAGTGAAATGACGTCACCTAAAGCCATTCCTGTGCTTTGAAGTAAATGCTTTTTAAGCAGACGGAAATAATACACATAACTCTTTAAATCCATTTTTTCAGTGCAACATGGACAAAATTTGCAAATGAACTTTTTAAAAATTAATATTATCTACTTTTGCAACGTAATGCGTCTCTCGCTCTTACTGAACTGAAGAGCTCTCTCTCTCTACCTCTCTCTCCTCTCTCTTTCCCTTTCTCTCTCCCTCTCTCTCTCCCTCTCTCTCTCTCTCTCCCTCTCTCTCTCTCTCTCATAATAATGATTTGTCTGCAGCAAAGGGGACTTAATAACTTCTCTTCCACTGAGGATTGCTTTTGTTTGAGTACAATATAATGAAAGTTAGTCTCACTGGATCCTAAAGAACAATTTAAACGGCGAATTTTGGATCGAAATGGTACGGCGTACCAGAGAAAATTACATCGGCGACCATTTGACTCCCATTCGTGAAGTCACTTCTACTTGTTTTTACCCCAAGGGCTTTGGATTGTGTGTCTTAGTAACCAGGAAAATCTCGTTCACAAACTATGTTTGACCTAGATTCCATTTCACTTGGTCTTTCATGCTTCCATAGAATCAGAATTGCCGTTCTGACATTTATCTTGACCTACTTAATAAGCATTTCTTAATAATATTTATTATCATGTAATATTAGTATTTCGGTCTGCCACTAGCACAACCACCAGTGCACACCATTTATAACAAGACTGCAGATAATACTTTTATTTATTTATTTTATATATTTATTTATATATTATTACTATTGTACAGAATTTTGTATGATAAGTACAACCGTTGATAGTAACGTTGTTGAAAGCTTTAAAAGATATTATTTTGATTTCTTGTTATGCTTTAAAAAATTCTTTTATCATCTGTTCTAAATCGTTTTATGAATTACACCATAAGAAAATGTATAACATAACACGACTTCATAATATAGAGGCTGCAGTGAACAATCGTATCCTGCATATTTTTCCTTAATTTGTTTATTTTATTCAGCATAAATATAAATTTTAATTCACATTGCTTATGTGCAACGTGAATGATTAAATTTTATATAAAATGCATTTGTGCTTTACGTTATTAGTATGTTATTATTTTCATTTACTTGAAAGTTAAGGGGTGCAAGATTGTTACACACATTTTGAATGACGGGATATGACAACGAGGAGGTCAAATAATGTCCTTCACCCACACACCCCAACAAACAGTGTGGCATACTTTGTCAGGTCAAACTAGTGCAGGACTTACCATGGTCTGGAAATAAATTAAACGGCAAAAGAACAAACGATAGTACAAAAGCCATATGACCCAGGTTTGATCCCCAGTTGAGGGGAACAAAGTTTGCAGGTCATTCGTAAATGCCACCCTGACTAAGGGGGAGTCATAGTGTAATCCATCGGATAGGACCATAAACCGGTACTTATGTGTTAAGGTCTCATGCACGATAAAGATCTTTGAGAAGTTAATCAACGGAAGCAATTTAACAGCGGAAACAGGTAGCATTTCAACATTGAAAACAGGAAGCAGTTCAACATTGAAAACAGAAAGCAGTTCAACATTGAAAACAGAAAGCAGTTCAACATTGAAAACAGAAAGCAGTTCAACATTGAAAACAGGAAGCAATTCAACATTGAAAACAGAAAGCAGTTCAACATTGAAAACAGAAAGCAGTTCAACATTGAAAACAGGAAGCAGTTCAACATTGAAAACAGGAAGCAGTTCTACATTGAAAACAGGAAGCAGTTCAACATTGAAAACCGGAAGCAGTTCAACGTTGAAAACAGGAAGCAGTTAAGAATCGCTGCCCGTTTAAATAGTGCTTCGAAAATATCTACACACTCAGAATACTCCCTCTCCTGTCTCTCGTCCCACCCACTCTTCCAGAACACAATCTTCGCTTGTACCCATATGCGACATCAACAGAAGTCGTAAAGTGATGCTGAGATTCACCCAAAACAAAAATTGAAACAAGAAGCACAACAACGCGTCAACTCACCGACAATGCTGAGTGGATCCGCTACAAGTGTGACGTACATGTCACAGACGGCCAGGTTGACAATGAAGACGGACTCGACATTTTGGAGGTCGCGGTTCTTGGCCACGGCCAGGAGGATCAAAAGATTGCCCCCAGTGCCCGCCACAGAGGCCACCACTAGAACCAGGAAAATAATCACGCCCAGTGCGGGGTTTGTGTTCACAAACTCAAACGGGTCAAATTTGTTGGAATCTTCATTGCTGGAGTTCGATATATCCATGTCACCTTTCTAAAAAAAAAAAATAAACTGAAAGATGATTGGAAAAAAACAGATTTAAGAATATTCATTTTATTTGAGAATAACCAAACCAAATGTGTTGAATTTAGTAAAAGGCAGAAAATGAAAATCAGCTTTTGAATTAATGTCAATGAATAAAATTTTAAGAAAAATATATCGATTTCAAAACTGTGATATATAATAGATGTCCTCTGAAAGGGACGGCGAAATAAAACTGAAAGAGTATGCATATATATATTGATCTTGTTTCCTTAAATAATTTTTTTATAATACATTTTTACAAGTTTATGAAAAAAAGAAACTCTATTTACTTGCAATCTTCATTGTGATATTTAAATATTTATTTATTTAATATGGTGCGTGGTTGTATGTGATAATGAGTGTGTCTTAGTTCACTCAGACGTTAGCCAGTGTTTATGACACAGTCACCTAGTTGACTAAGACGTTAGCCAGTATTTAGAACGCTCAGTATACTATGACATTATCAAATATTTAAGACACAGTCACACACTAAGCAAATCCGTAAGCAGTATTTAGGACACCGTTATTCACTGCACTAAGACGCTAGCCAGTATTTAGAACACAGTTACTCACTACACTCAGACGCTAGCCAGTATTTAGGACACAATAACTCACTACACTAAGACGCTAGCCAGTATTTAGGACACAATTATTGACTACACTAAGACGCTAGCCAGTATTTAGGACACAATTATTGACTACACTAAGACGCTAGCCAGTATTTAGGACACAATTACTGACTACACTATGACGCTAGCCAGTATTTAGGACACAATTACTCACTACATTAAGACGCTAGCCAGTATTTAGGACACAATTACTGACTACATTAAGACGCTAGCCAGTATTTAGGACACAATTACTGACTACATTAAGACGCTAGCCAGTATTTAGAACACAATTACTCACTAAAGTAAGATGCTAGCCAGTATTTAGGACACAATTACTGACTACACTAAGACGCTAGTCAGCCAGTATTAAGGACACAATATCTCACTACACTATGACGCTAGTCAATATTTGGGACACAATTAACCACTATGTTAAGACCCTAGTCAGCCAGTATTAAGGACACAATATCTCACGACACTATGACGCTAGTCAATATTTGGGACACAATTAACCACTATGTTAAGACGCTAGTCAGCCAGTATTTAGGACACAATTACTCACTACACTAAGACATTAAAAAGTATTTAGGACAGAAGTGCTCACTTTAGTAAGACATTAGTCAGTATTTAGGACACAATTACTGACTACACTAAGACGCTAGTCAACCAGTATTAAGGACACAATATCTCACTACACTATGACGCTAGTCAATATTTGGGACACAATTAACCACTATGTTAAGACGCTAGTCAGCCAGTATTTAGGACACAATTACTCACTACACTAAGACATTAAAAAGTATTTAGGACAGAAGTGCTCACTTTAGTAAGACATTAGTCAGTATTTAGGACGCAGTTACTCGCTAAAGACGCTGGACAATATTTAGAACAGTCACTCAGTTAACTAAGACATATGCCCGTGTTTAAAAAATTCACGCTCAGTTTATTAAGATATTCGTCAGTAGGTGGACATTCACACTAGCCACTACTAACTGGACACTACAGTTTGGGCATTGTAATACAAATAACAAGCTAATATGATAATGGAAAGAATTTGCAAAATGTTTGGTAGCACGAGTGGTGGTGTAATTATTTTACAAGCAAAACAGGATTAGTCAAAGACCTTGAGAACGATGTGTACATGTTGTCAACGGTTCGCTAAAAAGTTCAGATAATAATAACATGCTACTGCACCTACTGACCTTAATTCTCACCGTGGCCAGGGTTACTTGAAAGCGAGGCTTGCCTGTCCTCTTGTTTTGCTCGACTACGGCTACTAGCACTTTAGCAGACTTAAGTGATGGTGCCTATCGATAATTATGTCAATAAGCTGTCCAAAGCTGGATATTAAACCACTTTCCCAGGGTAGGAATGTAGTCTAGATTGACAGTTGATCAAAATTACTTCAACCTGTGCAACAGTTATGAGGAATGTTTGATGATGTCTTACATTGATTTTCCGTTGTTATTTCCAAACGAGCGACCTGGCTGTCAATCATATTTGTTTTTAAAAATGCATTACAAAATAATTGGAAGAAAATAGAGTGTCAATAATATGCTTATTATTTGAACCTTTAAAAACACGGATTTCCTATTGTTTTGTCACGGCAGGGACTTGTGACATATAAACAGGAAATGTGCAAACTACAATTGCAAAGATATAAATTGATCAGACGGAGTACGATTGATCCAATTTAAATGATTTGTTTCCAGTCATAACAGTGCGCAAAATTTTGTTTTAGGTAAAATACTATTACAGCTTGTCTCAGTTATAACACTATGTAATTTTATTACTGGAATGTTGGTTACCTGTCTGTCTAGGTTCGTAGTCCCTAATTCTCAGATATATATATCTGAGAATTAGGAACTACATTAATGAGTGAACAAGCTGTTCAATGGATTCGTTAAATAATTAGGAAATTAATTAGCCAGCAAAGGATGCATGTGTATTGTTGTTGTGTTGCTCACTTTCTGTTAGGCTTTTCATCTTCTGATATTTTCGGCCTTGTAATTCCTCTGATGGACTTCCTCTTCTTAATGAATCCAGGAGTGTGGGGGTTGGTTTTGCGTTTGGTGATGGTAGTTTCTCTCGTATGCTTTGGCAGAGGTAGTCTGAAGGCGATAACAGTGTGCCGGATACTATTAGTGGTGGTTGTCTGTGGTGGTGTTGTTGTTTTAAAGCCTGCCTCTTAGGATACCTGAGCGTTCTCGGAACTAAGAGAAAACTTGAAAAACTAGAGCTCCGTCAAAAATAAAGAGACAATCGAATATCTCTAGTGAAAATCGAATGTCTCTGATTATTATATAGGCCTAGTTGCATTATGCAGTGAAATAAATGAATTTAATGTATTCTGATATATTTAATGTATTCTGATATATTCTAGCAGAGTCTGGTAATTAATCTAAAATATCCTGATGTAATCTAATATAGTCTGACTTAATTGGCGTTTATCGAACGTAGCCTATATTTCCTTATATCCCATTATTTGGTTTAGATGTCAGTTAGACTATATTTCCCGATATCCCAGTATGTGGCTGTTAGGTGTCTGTTAAACTATGTTTCTCTATATCCCAGTATTTGGTTGTTATGTGTACGTTAGGCAGTTTCTCTATATCCCAGTATTTGGTTGTTAGGTGTATGTTAAACTATGTTTCTCTATATCCCAGCATTTGGTTATTAGGTGTATGTTAAACTATGTTTCCCTATATTCCAGTATTTGGTTATTAGGTTATGTTAAGCTATGTTTCCCAGTATATGTTTGCAGTTCAGAGGACATCTGCAAAATTGTGTAATATGTGACCATGCATGTGTGTGTGCTTATTTCGGGAGGAAGGCATCGTAATTAATATTATGTAACGATAAACATCAACTACTTACCTCTTTAATGGGGATGAAGGTGGGAGGGGGCAAGTTTTATAATGACAGATGTCTTTACACTTTCGGTGTAAGGTAATTAAATTAGGCAAATTATACAACCACCAACCACCACCATTGCTGCATTCAAGTTCACTTCCGGTAAGGGGTGTTATCAAAACTTTGCTACGTTATATGCCTCAAAGTAGTTTCACTAAGGGTCAGTTTAAAACTTTGTCATATATGCCTCACGGTCAGTAATTAAAACTTTGTCATTATATATGCCTCAAAACAGTTTTACTTAAGGGTCATTAATCAAAACTTTAGGGTTGATAAAATTAAAACTTTGCCATAATATATGCCTCAGAGTAGTTTTATTTAAGGAGTCGATAATCAAAACTATGCCATTATATATGTCTCAAATAGTTTTACTTAAAGGTCAGTAATTTAAACTTTGCCATTATATACCCCTTAAAGAAGCTTTAAAGGTCGATAGTAAATTATTAGAATGATGTAGTACTCTCAAGTGTATTTATTTTATTTTGTGGGGAGCGTATGGATTCGAGCAATAAGATCAACGCAGTGTTGATTGTTGCACGTCTTTACTCTGGTGGCTATTCTGACACCCTCGGTAATTCACTACCACCAGCAGCAGAACTAATGTTTGTGCCAGTCTTGCGCACTTAGTTTGTGTGGGTGGAGGTGAGAGGGGGAAATACTACTATAACTGTGATCACTCCTTCTAGGTCTTGGCGTCTTTTGTAGTGCAAGACTTCCTCAAATGCATAGGGTTATAATCCTGAAAATTTCCAATCCTTTCTTCATCCTGCATCGATCTTCTTATGAGATCGTACAATCAATGCTGTTGCAAAAAATATAAAACCAAACTTTAAGAAAATGTCTCTGGCGTACTTCTGGTTTTGATTGGATCAGTTCAATGACGTAGGCTTACAACAGGGAAGGCCGGCTATGTGCAGTGGGATGGAGGACACAGAGGGGAAGGATGAACAACGACAAACTGAAAATATATAGCGATTTACATGACAAAACAAGAATGGGCAATCTCTCTGACTCTCCAAATGACAGAGCATTCACTTTGACGATTAAGAGCCGTCAGCTGACAGACTGCATCCACACTTCAAGGAAGCAGCTAGCTATTTTTAGACTGGTAATAAGGATTACAGGTCAGTTCAACTAATGAGCAACCCACACGTCAGTGTTTAAAAATTGCAACAGCTCCTAAACGAACCATTTCTCAACAGTGGTAGTTTCAGTAATGCTGGTGCATTCATAACCTCTTTTTGGGGTTGATTTCCTGTCTCAGGTAGCAACTTCGTATGGAGGGTGTATTGTTCTTGATGCTTTGGCGATTTTTCTCTTCAATGATGAGTGACTTTGTGAGTTTGATTCCTTAAAGACAGATTGGATTTCGTGTGAGGAGAAAGGTGGGAGAGAGGGAATGAGAGAGAAATCTGTTGGTTGTATATGTGTGTGACATAGTACGAACGCTTTTTTTTACGCGTATATGTAATTGTGCTTTCGCATCTGTATGTAAGGCAAAGGAAGAGAGGCGGTAGGAGTGAGTTGGGGTATTCATATGTTTGTTTGCGAATTGTTGTGTGAGTGACAATGTATGTGTCTGTGTATGCGTGCGCGAGTAAGTGAGAAACTGCAAGCATATGCGAATGAGTTTGCATTTCTGCATACGGGTGCCTATATGCATGTATGTGAGTGTGTGTTTGTGAGAGAGAGGAATGACAACTGTCTCGACTGTGAAGGTTGTAAATTTGCCGTGGGTGTCTTATGAATATTTCAAACCGACCTCATTGTCAGAACTTCAAAAGAAAGAAATGTCCGCCCACGTTACTCATGAGAATACAAACTAGAAGGACATTAATCAATCACGCCTTAAGGAGACGTTGGCTTCGGCACATTTTCTTCTATTCTTTCTTATAAATGCTAATAAATTGCTGGTGTATTGTGGGTCTCTCTCAGCGCAAAACTTGTGGCAGGAGGATTTAGAAATTTTAGAGATTTTTGTTTCACATTTTAGCATGGGTCCTTTTTCTTTATAATCTCTTATATGGTGGTGGTGCTGCTGCTGCTGTTGCATGGTCATTAAACAAAAGATATTTTTTAACTACTGATCGACCGCATTACGAAAGATGATTAAGTTTAGTTTAAATTGATTAACTTTATTAGGCAATCCGCCTACAAAATGGTTTACACTTGCCAACTCAATGGCAGAGGTACTTTATCTCTGTGTATACATCTATACTTGTTTGTATGTATGATCTGTGTTTATGAATAAATATCTGTATAGATTTATGGAATGTATATGTAGTGTGTGTGTGTGTGTGTGAGAGAGAGAGAGAGAGAGCATGGAGTAGCGTATAGGTGTATATATATACAGTGTACATAGTGTAAGTGTGTAAATATACAGTGTACATAGTGGGGGGGGGGATATGTCAATTATCTGCTAGTCATAATTTCCCTTCCTGACCATCGTTTGATGTTTGAGATAGTTAAGAAGGTCTTTTGCGTGATAATAAATTAATAATTGCGTATCCACTGCATAATTTATTAATTATATTTCCCACTCCCCGACCGACCAGTTTGAGTGACGAAATTAAAAAATAATTTAAGAAGAAACAAATTTTCTTGATAATAAGAACACATTCTGAAATAAAAACAATTTTTTTTTAAATACATCACTTCACATCATAAGTTCATTTCATAAAATCACATATTTTTTTTGCCAATTTGTGTATGATCTCTGTGGCAAATTTATCAACGCATGTTCGAAACTATTATTTATTACATATGTCAACTTTGGTCTCACAGTTCTTTTCTTGAAACAACATCTATGGTCTTGGTGGCAAATTGAATTATACACGCGTAAAGCTATGATTTATTGCCTATGTTACCTGTGATCTCGTTGTCATGGTTTTACGGCCTTACAAATCCTTTCGATGTAGACGTATCTATATAACTATCGGTGTAACTAGAAAGGGAGTTAACCGCTTTACTTGATGTCAACGCGGTGCTCTCTTTGTAGAGTGTAGACTAATTTAATTAATACATCAGCAGTGAAAGGGTTAAGCATTTTACTTGAAAATTCTTGATCTCAAGGGTTATTTATCTTTAAAGAATTGTAGCTCTAAAATTTTAGTTTTTAAACATTGTCGACCGAAAAACTATTAGACCTAGAGAATTGTTGCTCTAAAGAAATTTATACCTAAAGAATATTAACTCAAAAGAAATTTAGACGTAACGAACTTTTGGAATTGTTGTTATAAAGAGTTGTAGTAACTCTTTTTTTTAAAATGTATACTTAAAGAATTTAATTCAAAAGAAATTTAGACGTAACGAACATTTAGACCTAATGAATTGTTGTTATAAAGAATTGTAGTAACTCTAAAGGAATTTAGATTTAGACTTGTAGCTCTAAGGGAATTGAGACATTAAGAGCTATAAACACACTGTGTTATCTTCACATAGGCAACAACATTATTGGATTAAATATTTATGAGGTCTACTTCACAGAAACAAAATATTATTTTTTTTAAAACACGAACACTTCAATTATAGAACACATTAAAAATTCGATTAAATAATACACGAAAACTTCGATTAATACATTCATAAAAATTCAATTAAAAGTATAAGAAAAGTTCGATTAAAAAATACAAGAAAACTTCGAGTAAAGAACACACGAAACGTTCATTCTTTAGAACACACGAAAAGTTCAATTATAGAACACACGAAACGTTCGATTAAAGAACACACAAAATGTTCATTTATAGAACATACGAAACGTTCGATTTAAAAACACAAGAAAAGTTCAATTAAAGAACACAATATGTTCTATTAAAGAACACACGAAACACTCGATTAAAGAACATACGAAAAGTTCTATTAAAGAACACAAGAAAAATTCGAATAAAACGCACAGAAAAAATCAATTAAAGAACACACGAAAGGTTCGAGTAAAGAACACACGAAAAGTTCAATTTCAAAGCACACGAAAAGTTCAATTTAAGAACACACGAAATGTTCGATTAATACACACGAAAAGTTCAATTTCAAAACACACGAAAAGTTCAATTAAATAACACATGAGACGTTTTAGTAAAGAACACACGAAAAGTTCGAGTAAAGAAAACACGAAAAGTTAAATTAAAGAACACACGAAAAGTTCGAGAAAAAAAAAACACACAAAAAGTTCGAAACGACCATGATAAATTTAACAATGAAAATGAACTGAATCTACTGAACACGAAACAACACGGGAAATACAAAATTTTGAAATCGATCTATCATCTTAAATAAAGAACGTACAAATTATAAAAATAAAATTAATATTGAATTTCCAAATCATGTAACTCGGAACTCGTGAATTAGAAAACAAAGAACTGAATCTAGAGACAAGAACAAGAATATCGTCTTTGAAAGTTTCAAATATATCTAAAGTTTTCGAATGAAGAAGCACACGATCTCCGAAATGAGAGAAAGCAATCTGCAAACATGAAACACTCGAAATAAAAAACTTAAATCGGATCAATCAGTCAACACAAAGAAGAACTTGAATTACTAAACGTTTAGAAATAATCCGTACTGATCTCAAACAACGAGCAGCGGACTGCAAAACATTACGAAGAAATTTCCGAGCAAAATCAAGGACACACGACACTGGAAATTTCATCAAATGAATTTGCAAGTACGAGACAAAGAAACACAAACGAACGTATACATCGTTAAATAATTAATAAATTAACCAGTGATCATGTTTGTCCAGACCAGGCAGTTGTGCATGGGTATTTTTAGCAAGAGGGTCAAGGAAGAAGTACATTAGTTTGAGACTTTCCTTTTTTGCGCCCTGTTGTTTGTTTCTTCGAGATTTATAGTGTTCTCTTTTGTTTTAATTTATTGTCTAGTTTTGCTCTAATTGATTGTCTATTTTTGTTTTGTTTTAATTAATTGTCAATTTTTGTTTTAATTCATTGTCTTTTTCTTTTGTTGTAATTGATTGTCTATTTTGTTTTGTTTTAGTTGACTGTCTTTTTGTTTTGTTCTAATTGATTGTCTATTCTTGTTTTGTTCTAGTTGATTGTCTATTTTTCTTTTGTTCTTATTGATTGATCAATTAGAACAAAATAAAAATAGACAATCAATAAGAACAAAAGAAAAATAGACAATCAATTAATTTTTTTTATTGATTGTCAATTTTTCTTTTGTTTTGTTCTAATTGATTTTCTATTTTTGTTCTACTTGGTTGTCTTTTCTCTAAATGTTCGTGAATCAAAACAGTTTCATTTCCAAATATGAGCATTGCAGGTAAGTACTGAATAACAATTATCCAAGTAATTTTACAAACATGCACTGGCAGTTTTAGGCATTTGGTGTTAAACGACCAGCTGAAATGTTATTTGTTCTTACTTTCTTTTATCTCACTCTCATTCTCAGTGCAAAGTGACGTGGAGGGTCAGAGATATAACTGAAATCTCTCTCTCTCTCTCTCTCTCTCTCTCTCTCTCTCTCTCTCTCTCTCTCTCTCTCTCTCTCTCTCTCTCTCTCTCTCTCTCTGCAATTTGACATGAAGAAACAGAAATATATAACTGTAGTATGAAATGCCTAAGTAATTTTTCGTATTTTTCAAAGGTTAGTTTGCTCAAATGCTATTGTTCAGATAATAAATATTTTCTTTAGTCTTATTTTTAAATACCATTAATCAAATGCTATTGTTCAGATAATAAATATTTTCTTTAGTCTTATTTTTAAATACCATTAATCAAATGCTATTGTTCAGATAATAAATATTTTCTTTATTCTTATTTTTAAATACCATTAATCAAATGCTATTGTTCAGATAATAAATATTTTCTTTATTCTTATTTTTAAATACCATTAATCAAATGAGAGTGGCAAATAGTTCTTGCGTGACCGGGCAAATATTTACTACAAACTGGGGCTGGGGGTGGTAAAACAAATATTTACAGTAGAAATCTCTTTACATGCATTAGTAATTATCAGCTTTAACCGTTTTCCGCATAATCAAGCACAACGGAACAATACAATGATTTTGAATAATAAATCATCTAAACTTCATTTGTTGTGCCTAAAGTATTATGTTACTATAATTGTATCAGCTTCACAGAGTACCACTTCAAATGTGGGTGTTGGCCATTGTCGCAATCAATTTGACGTGTACCTCCGGGTTCTGACACAAAATGCGTGCTTTTATCCTCACACTGCCAAGCGCGTCTGTGGAGTGATGTATAGGCACTCTGTGGAGTGATATATAGGCACTCTGAGGAGGGGAAAAGGAGGAAGTTCATAGCATTGTTCATGTTGTTTGTAACATCGTCGTCAATGAAGGATGCGTGTTTTCCTTACACCTTTTCCTATCCTTTACTGAGAGAATCGTCCTTGCCCTGCCGTTGGTGTGCGTTTTGTTGCTCTTCCAATTTTACAAGACCTTATTTTTAACACTGCAAATTAACTTTCTCTTTTGTTGCTCTTCCTTCTGTTTCACGCACGTCCCGTGGGAAATAGCGAGATCTATTTTCTTCGCGTTCTTTACAACAATAAAGTGTTATTGACTTGAAGTGCACGCTTTTAGAGATGAGATTTATTCTGGAGTCAGGCAGAGTGAAGACTCAGTAATGGAAGAGAGAAAGAACAATGCATAAGAAAAAGTTTCGTCCGCAGTGTATTCTCTTGTAGAGTGAAAGTTGGGGGTTGGGGCAAATATTTTAAATTACCTCTTGTCTCAAATATACTATTTTCTCTGTTCTCCTTTATCACTTCTTTTCCCTCGAATGCACTTTTCCTTTCTTTTTCGTTCTCCCTCTCTGTCCTCCCTCTTTTCTTCCAATTCTTTTCCCTCCCTCTCTCTCTCATTCACCTATTCTTTTCCCATCTTACATTTCTCACTTGTATATTTTTTCATTATCTATCTATCTACCTATCTATATGTCTATTTCGGTCTATCTATCTATGGTTATCTATATAAACCAATTAAAATGAAAACAATTATTTGAATTTTAAATTTGAATCTGTCTATCTATCTATGGTTATCTATATAAACCAATTAAAATGAAAACAATTATTTGAATTTTAAAATAGAACTTCAGTGTGGACTCCATGCTGGTTCTATTGCTAGTATCAATAGGAACTATGCGTATACCTAGCGAACAATCAATCCATATACTAGCAATATCAACTGTAATATTGCAGGTCGCTATGATTATTAAACGCGCGCTTGTATAAATCGCGTTATTTGTTTTGAACTAGTTAAACGAACACTTGCGTAATAATGAAATCTGTTTTAGATTCCTTAGATCCACAGATCTAAAGTCTCACGAACTTCTTTAAACTTCAGGCAAGTTTATTTTAGATATTTTACTTTAGTTGTTTTCCCTTCTGTCTTATTTTACTTCTATTTGTTTGTTTATCTTGGTTTGCTTATACTTTTTTTTCTTGTTGTTGCTGTCCTCTTAATTTTATATTTGCAATTTTGTGTTTGAAGTTACTTACAGTTTAGATAGACATTTATTTTTAATAGTATTCTTACAAAAGACACTTTATTATTAGTTTTTATTTAGTTATTGAAGTATGGCTGGTTTTCCTTTTTTATTCAGTGAGTGAAAAAAGAAGAAAAACAAATAATTAAGATGAGTGACACTAATAAAGAAAAAGAATAATAAATAAGTGAGCTCACCTTATTACTTCATGCAGTATTCGAACTTTCAACCGATGGGCAACTGTCAGTTTTAACACAGACCTACTTCAGTCTGCTTCCTCATTGCTGCTTTGTTTCTTTTCCTTTATAACGTATTTTGATACCTAAATCGGTTGAACACTCGCGCGCTGTCTTTCAATTCAGTGTGCCCGGAAAAGTTTCTTCAACTCCTATTGGTCGCCGAACATTTGCGAACGTTGACGATAGGCACTTCGTTGGGCAGCGTGGCGTAAATTACGTACCATGGAACACGAGTGGGTGACGGATAAATGAGAATAAGGGAAATGCTAAAAGTACAAAGTAGACGTTTCCGGAAAGTTGGTGTCTGTGTGCTGTCACCTTTCTATTTATAGATTCTCGATGGATTCTTCTTCAACCATTGAACCTATTCACGACAGCGAGATTTGTCCTAAAAAAAATAGGTCTCCGAGGGAGAGCGTGTGTGAACAATCTTTAGGCATGCGGCTTGGCCAGCACTTGGCGATTTCTCATTCACTGGACCTCTAGTTTTGGGGGACGGAAGAGTGGAGAAGGAACAGTCCATTAATTTCAATATTAAGGGAGAGAACTCTGAGGTCAGCGTTGACAGAATCAGCCGACGTCGTTTAATTAATTTTAATCAACAAAACTCCATCCACGAACTAGCAGCGAATCGACTGATCATCGAATGTCCACACTGTTTTCGAGTCGTTACATGGATGAGCGACTTTTATAAAGTCGTCACTTGTCCATATTTGGACAATCTAAGACAGGACTCCTACGATAATATTTGTCTGCGACTGTGTGCGTGTATCGACAAATACTTAACGTATGTGCCTGTGTTTTGGACATTCTACGTACGGAGTCCTGCGATAGTCTTTGTCTGCGACCGTGTGCGTGTGTCGCCAGAAACTTTCGTGCAAGCAAGTGTGAACAAGTTTTTAAAACGCTTCCGGGCATTAAAAAATGTTTCTTTCTCATTCTTAGTGTTTCCTATTATGCTGCATGTGTGCGTAAGATTGTATATGTTTGGACTGTGTGTAACTATGACAAGTGTTTTGTGCGTTTATTGTGCACGTGTATTTAGATATTTGACAAAAATAAATGTGCATAGGCATGTGTATACATACGTCTGTGTGTGTGTGTGTGTGTGTGTGTGTGTGTGTGTGTGTGTGTGTGTGTGTGTGTGTGTGTGCACTTGTGTGCAGATGTGTTGGCCTGTAGGTGCATCTGTACATGTATATGCTTTTTCTTCTGCGTTTCACCTCCATGGCCTGCAAAAATATCTTCCTCGGTTAAACTTCTTACGTTATGGATTGGCCTTGAAGGGACTTGGCACCATTCACTGTATTCTGGGGGTCCGACCACACCAAGTAGACCGCTCAAAATCGAAACCCTTCAAAGGTGGACAAATAAGATATTTCCCTCTTGTGTGTGTGTGTGTGTGTGTGTGTGTGTGTGTGTGTGTGTGTGCGTGCGCGCGTGGTTCAATACATTGTGTGTTGATATGTGTGAATGAATAAGTGAGTTTCTGTATACATATATCACTGTATATATGGGCTGTGTGTATATGTGGGTTGTGTGTATATGTGGGCTGTGTGTATATGAATTAGTGCATGCATATGTAGGTTAATATAAAAGTTTACATGTACTGGCATGTATGAAAGTATGTATTTACATGTGTACACTTATATTTGCAAGTAAATGAGTTTGTGTGCACGTGCACTAGAGACTATATCTACAAGTACATCTAAGGAAGCATGATCATGGGTGTCATTATGTGTATATATGAGTATGGCATTCTAAGTTCATGCGTGTGTAAACATATTTGTGTAATTTATTATATATGTACAATTATAAGTGTGTGCGTTCATTCGTGTCTCCACGGATGAACTAGTGTGCGTACGTAAGAAGATTTATGCGTGATTCCTTTTCAAAGTCAGAAATGATAACACTTTTACAGCCGGGGTGGGGGGGGAGTATCTTCAAAATCGATCCTCGTCTTGAAGATTTCAAGTAACACGTTTCACAGTACTATGTAATGTCCCATTGTTCCTACAAATTCACATCTATTACAAAAGAATGAGCGGATAACTCTTGCTTTTTTTTAAAATTTAGACTCTAGTCAATCAGGTCATTATATACGTTCAACGGTGCATTAAATTGACATTCTGTGGTGCATACCATTTAGACCACATGATTATAAATGTTTTCATTTCATGATAAAGAGATGAGAGTGATCGATAACATTTTTTCAGCAAACACATCGGTCGACGCCATTGTACAATCTCAATCCTGTCAAATAAAAATTAAAAAAAGCAGAAGCAAAAGAAAACAATAGCTGTGAGAAATGGACATTTATATCGATAATTTCCTCTAATATAAGCTCCAGTGGGAATATATCTCGGGTAAATCCGTTAAATTTCTATCAATAACAAAGCAATGTTACCGAATCAATATTCAGTAATGTCCATCTTTAGAAGCCAGACTGAAAATGTGCATCACGCTTTCCCCGCCTTTACGTGTTCTGACACACCAAATTACAAGTGAGGTTTTAACGCCCCCACAATCAATATGTCTTAAACTGACATTTAACAAATCGAAAAATGTGCCTGTATTTAAATAATGAAACAATTTAATAGCGAGTGCATGCTAATCTTGCTAAAAGGTTTGAATCCACAAATCCCAGTTCAATATCATTAAAAGAAATATAAAGAAATAAATATAATGTTACATTTCAACACCCTGAATCAAACAGCTGAGGATTAATTAATTATCTAATAAAGATTAGTCATACCTTTCATTACCTAAATCACAATTGAACATTAAAGTATTTCTATAATAAATATTTATTTCTACATTTAAACATTCTCTCTTCTTAGTGTTCTTTCTTTGCAAGAAGTTCTTTTCAGAAAAACTTCAAATAAGTTCTGCAAAAGATCCAAGCAGATATTCTAAGATTAACCATGTCAAATTACAATGTTAAGAAATTCAACAACTTACATCAAATGAAAGAAGAAAAAAACAGGTAAATTGAAAGGGAAAATTTCACATGATGTTAGTATTTTCGACTTCGTGCATTGCGTGACTGACCTCTAACTTAATACACTTCAAAGGATGAAGGTTAAGGAAATGTTTCCTCACAGCATCTCGACCGCTCTTTAAATATTGGAACAGAGTGGCGAACACTTCCACTTTCTCCGAGTCTATGAATGTGAAAGCTTTCCGATTATAGTTGATGTAATTAAACGTGACTCCTCATCATGAACCAGAACATCGTGACGTCACCCTTGGGCACATGACGTTCTTACGCATAAGACAAAGGGGACAAAGTTGTCTATTTATCTATTGACTGATTGGCGACTGGTTCAACATGTGACTGTTTACCATATTTACCATGTTTATCAGATCTTGCTATAAAAAATATCAACAGTGTCTCACTAGTCTGCAACACAGAACTGGTTCTGCTATAAGAAAGTCAAATAGTCTCTCACTAAACTATAACATACACAAAATGTCATACAATGCAGCCTTGGTGATTGATTGTCTGAACACTGATAAATCTAGCACCGTCCAAAGTTGGATCCTCTATGGTTCCAACTTAAAAACAGAAGCTTTCTCAGACTCAAAACAATGTGGCTTCCTCGACACTCCCAATTTCCCGTTTTAATTACTGCAAACGAATGATACAATTCATCAGCACTCACATAGCTGAATATTGCCATGTTCCTAGTTCAATTTATATCTTTTATGCCATGTTCCTAGTTCAATTTATATCTTTTATGCCATGTTCCTAGTTCAATTTATATCTTTTATGCCATGTTCCTAGTTCAATTTATATCTTTTATGCCATGTTCCTAGTTCAATTTATATCTTTTATGCCTTGTTCCTAGTTCAATTTATATCTTTTATGCCATGTTCCTAGTTCAATTTATATCTTTTACCAGTATATATTGATCTCATTATTTTTACAGTCATTACTTTGAAAGGAATACAAAATCACTCAACGAACACAAAAATAAATCAATATTCAGTGACACGACCGTCACATACAAATCCAGATCTAAACCCCTCATAAAACTCTCACCACAGAAAACTTCAGATCAGGGACTAAATAAAGCACTATATAGGCATGGAACTTTCCAACGTCACAAACCACGTGACTAATTATCTGCTTTGTTGTGGTAGGCAAATGGAATCAAACCACAGTGAAAGTTTTATCATTGAGAATCAGTTCAGCAATACAGTTTAAATAAGGTAACAAGTTGCTGTGCACCTAATTGTGCAAAACGCTTTAGCAAGGGTTCAAATGTTCCATTCTTTCAATTACCCAAGGAAAGCAGAAAGAGATGGATAATTGCTTGGCTAATAACTTATAATGTTAATTAGACAACTTATCAAACGCAAACATGTTCATTTTAAACTGTAACTTCAAAGCAGTTGAAGAGTTTTCCCATGTGCTCACCAGTATTAAACATTTTGTAATATTTTAATGGTATTTATTTTTCTAAATCATACCTGTAAATGTATTACTAAATTGGATCCGTAGCAACGAAATAGATAATTAACACAGTATTCCACAAACCCACTTTAATCACGTTTGGATATTTATTGTTTAAGTCTCTCTCTACATATATATAATAATAATAATAATAATAATATAATTACAGTTCAACAATGGAGTCAATACAAATTGCAGGTTAATCCTATCAGAGAATAGAAATGAAGTTATTAGAGTTAAATGTGTAAATTTAAGTGACCTGGATAAAGCACTCCTTGACAATCTTTCATTTGCTTTTGCAACAATGTCACAATGTCAAAATGTCCATGCTCAGCATGTGTTCCCACCACTGGAAGCTCTGACATGCTGCTATATTCTATGTCTCCTCCCTTTTTACACAACTGCAACACACTCTGCATGTTTCCTATGTTCCTGGTCACTCAGGCCACAATCAGTGACCAAAGAAGGATAGCTGGGATCTTGAAAGTTGAACTTGAGGCACCACACTCAAAGTCGAAAGTCAAAAGAAGGCACTTGTTCACTGTAATATATGATTAAGGAACAAGCCTAAGTTTCCAATTCATCACAATATAACTCCACTCTATCTTACATTCCATCCTCAAACTTATAATTCCTGCAACAGTATTCATTATCCCCAAGCACACACATGGTAAAATAAACAAAGTGTATCAAACAGTGTCATATATTAATACACCATAGGTGCAGCTTAGTTCAAAAATCATTTGTAGTAAAAGTTAATTCACATAGTACATCTCTACATAAAATCTCTAGTAAAATGCATGAAATGTTCTAAGTCCATTTTCTCTCAATCAGTCAATTAAACTCACCACTCAAGCTAATGACTGTCTTCAAGCCAGACGTCTTCCTTCTACTTCAAATTCAAAGGTGATTAGGGTGTAAAATTATCTAAAGCAAGTGAACTCCTTAAACTCAGCCCATTGGCTAGTCTTGTTCTCATAAATGATTATCATTGGATAATAGAAAACTGCTCACTCAGTTTCCATTAGGTCAGCGAATCTAGAATATTCTTGCCTTAGTCTGTTTACTTCAAACTCAGACACTTTCAAACTAACACCATAAGGAGTGCCCAAGGTCGGGTCACTTTGACAATTTAGCAGTTTATATAACAATTACATTTAAAATAGGGAGAGGCAAATTTACTCTGTCACAGTGTCATTCACAACTCGATATCTCAAGTCGTGCTACAAGGTGTTATGAAGCAGCTCACCAATCCGTTATGCTTTGGATAAAATTCTGAGAAGGCACTTCTGATATTTTAATCTGCAATAATTCTCACCAATCCGTTATGCTTTGGATAAAATTCTGAAAAGGCACTTCTGATATTTTAATCTGCAATAATTCTGGCAAAACCTCAAAGAGGAACTTCTGATTATTGATCATATAGTTTTTCTACAAAATACACAGAATTTCATTTATAATGGCAAAATTATTACAAAATAAATTCAATGAATTTTGGAAGATTTTTAACAATTATTACAGTGTTATAAGCTTATAACTTGAAAGAACTGTAAATATGTTTCTGGTATAATGAATTCATCATGTACAATAATGTGATTTCTATTTCCAAAGTAATTATGTTACCACTTACTAAACTTAATAAAAATCGGTTCATTAGTATTATGCGTTATAGTCACTAATATTATTCATCTCCAATAATAAGTATTTACCTTCTCGTCATTAGTGTTATTCTTCTTTAGTAATTAGTAATATTCCCTTCCAGTCATAAGTGTTATTCTCCTCTGATCATTAGAATTATTCCCCTCTAGTTATTAGTATTATTCCCCTCTAGTCGGTATTATTTCCCTCTAGTCATTAGTTTTAATTCCCTCTAGTCATCGATATTATTCACTCTAGTCATCAGTATTATTCCACTATAGTCATTATTTTTAATTCCCTCTAGTTATCGATATTATTCCACTCTAGTTATCGATATTATTCCACTCTGGTTATCGATATTATTCCACTCTAGTTATCGATATTATTCCACTCTAGTTATCGATATTATTCCACTCTAGTTATCGATATTATTCCACTCTGGTCATTAGTTTTAATGCCCTCTAGTTGTCAGTATTATCCCACTTTAATCAGTAGTATTATTCCCCTTAATCATTAGTAGTATTTTCCTCAAGACACTAGTACTATTTCACTCAAGTCAACATTTTCCTCTCCAGTAATAATAATAACTTGTTAATTTTTACCTGATGTGGAGTAAATGTAAAGAAAATTAATGTAAGATTAATTCTTATGATTATTCTTAATTTTAATAACCATTCTATAAGCTAAATGAATAATATTTGAAATTTAAGGGAAAATATTTTAAGTAAGATTTCCCTCCCTTTCTGTTTAAAGCCGATTTCCACCAAAATGTCCTGGAGATGATATACCCTGTCCTCCAGGATGTGCCTATTTGATAAAGTAGAAAAAAATTATTGTTTATTTATGTGTGCCGTGTATTAATGCATTGCTTGCTTTAATACGTTTACAAATTATTTTCTAAATCTGACCATAACGTGAATAGTTCTTGTGAATATTACCAAACATCATCAGTACACTATGTGTTGTGAATATTACCAAACATCATCAGTACTCTATGTGTTGTGAATATTACCAAACATCATCAGTACACTATGTGTTGTGAATATTACCAAACATCATCAGTACACTATGTGTTGTGAATATTACCAAACATCATCAGTACTCTATGTGTTGTGAATATTACCAAACATCATCAGTACACTATGTGTTGTGAATATTACCAAACATCATCAGTACTCTATGTGTTGTGAATATTACCAAACATCATCAGTACACTATGTGTTGCGAATCTAAATCCGGATTTTATGTTTTAGACACTGCATGACGATTTAAAATTAACATTTTAAGACAGTATAAAGGGCGTGTTTTGAGGGCGGGTTTTTTTAGTGCACAATGTTGTGCGTGTTAGTATTAAGTGATAGTTTGTCACAGTGTTGTAAATTTTAGTTGAGTAGTTATAAATGTTTACTTTCCTTAAACTTTCCTACCAGTGATTGCTGTTGAGATGGTGGGTGAAATCACTGCTTTCATATATCGATTTCCATTATATATTAGTATGAACAGGTAGCTCTTTCGCGAGAAGGTGCGCGGGTTTGTTTGAGTCTTTTTTTTTTTTTTTGGGGGGGGGTCTATTTCTTTGTTTGAATTATGTGTTCTAAAAGTAATGTCACTGCAGACATTATTATTTTAAATATGAGATATTCACTTCCTAATCTGTCACGATATTTTGACTGGTCACACTTAGACCAGAATGACGTTTGTACCTAAATAATAAGGCGAGTTTAAGTCAGTTTTTATATAGCACTATGTATATCAAATAGTTTCAATGACCCAAATGATGATCTAGAGACCCACTTATGCATCAGCACACTAAATAATTGTATAAGGTCTGGTATATGACTTTCTTACTGATGTTTCCTTTTTTTATACCTGTGTGAGAGAGTCTGTGTATGTATGTTGTTTATTGCTGTAGCGTTCCTCATCAGAGAGAAAAGTATTTATCGAAATAAAGTGTTCCTTAATTTGTTCAAGTAATTAAGAATGTTGGTCATTCGTAAATTAATTAAAATCTAGGACCACTTAACATTTGAAGAACAAAAATCCCGGTTGAACAACGAGCCCCTCCCTCCCCCCAGTAAGTATTCCTCACGAAATATAGAACAAAGCAGACAATACATACATTACAAGATGAATTTTACAATAACAAATATGAAGATGATAAAGAACGACACGAAGATGAATGAAAAATTAAGAAAGAATTTATAAAACGAAAATAGATAACAATCAAATCAAACTTCAGATCAATTACAATTTTAATCATTAATCGGACTATCTCCGAGAGATCTAGCCTGCCCTAAAAGTCTGTTTTCTATCCGCTAATTTTCCACAAATTTTCCACAAACGTTTATCATTCATCTGCAGTTTTTAGTCTTTTGATGCAACAGTCTCTTCAAATATTTAGTATAAATAGAATATACATTCAGTGACACTAGTATTTAGGGTATCACTTAAATGATTACACCACTTGCTGATATTCCTTTCACGCTGCCGATGAGTGGGAGGAGGGGAGGCGACTCACGTCACTGTTTTTCTCCGGATTGCCTGCAACAAAGAGCTTAGACGTTGGCAGGATCTGCAATGGAATGAAATCCAGAACACAACCAACAACAATAAAAAAATAGATAAGACGACCTCGCAATTAATATATATATTATTTATCTTACTTTTCATTCAGAACCACGAATTTTATAAAATATTAATGTAGATTTGTTTAGAGTTATCATAATTATATGATTGCCAGTCTTCTTTATCACACGTGTTGTATAGCGTTGTGTTTCTTATATGTTGTTTCCTTAATAACTATCACGGTACATGCATATCATACTTATTTCTGTTACTCCTCTTTGGCACTATCATAATGCATTTTAAGCAGTGTGTAACTTTGATCTTGCACCATAGCAGAAGATCTGACATGACCAGACAGGCCTATTACGCGTCAGTATCTGTAACAATGTAGATGTTCAATTTCAAGCCTTATTGATCTGGATGCATTAAACAGGTTCAGCAAATGATTTGGTAAAGGTAATCTTCATGCAAAATTGCGAAAAGATAAAATAATCAAGCAGTTTACCGGTATTATCATTAGGTTACTAAAAAATAATACCTGAATCATGTAATTGATTTCTTGGAGTCACGCCATGCGAACCTGCGAAGATTCACTGCAAATGGCTTTGGAATGACTCCAGAAAAAGATTGATATGAAGAAGAAAAAAACGAAACAGGTTTTCTTATTTTCATTAAATACGTTTATATTAAAGAACTTTGCCAACGTTTTGGTTGTCTTTATACTAAGGAACATTGCGAACGTTTGATTTTCTTGACATTAAGGAACATTATTATTATTATTATTATTATTATTGCAATTAAAAAAAACATACGGCATTTCTAAAGAGAATAAAAATAAAGATTTGATCTACTAAAAAGAAGCAATATTCAAATAAGCTTGTTTTTAAAAAATAAAGCTTATAATACGTTTAGAAAGAGAGATAGGCAGGCAGACAGTTTAAAACGTGTGATTTTCAATACTTATAAATTCAAAAGTGCGGCTGATCGTATGATGAAAATATAGAGATGTCACACTTCCAAACTTAGAAGTATAGAAGTGACAGTTCTGTATGTAAAACAATACATAAATGCTATAGTTGGAAAGAATTAGAAAATTATTTAGCTATCAGATACAAAGTCAAGGGAAAACTTTCGGCTAAGAGAAATAATTATAATGACGTCACATTTCCATGGAGATTTTATTAGGGAGGCATTACAGTTATGAAAAGGGAAACGCAGCTATACAGATATTACAATTATTTTAAAAGTAAATAGAATTATAGAGGCATTATAGTTAACAAGATGGGAATTAATTATAGAGACATTGTAGTTATACACATGAGACATAATTATGGATGCTTTATAATACAGAGACTCGATTATAACAGTATTGTAATTATAAAGGGAAGACAATTGTAAAGGTACTTTTGTTTTTGAAGACAAAAGATAAAAAATATAAATGAAATACAAATATGCAGTTCTAAGGTGACAGGCTTGTTTTAAAGTCTTCTAAAATACTTTCCCTGCAACAAATTATATAGATAGACAGACACACAGACAGAGAGACAGACAGATAGATAGATAGACAGATAGATAGATAGATAGATAGATAGATAGATAGATAGATAGATAGATAGATAGATAGATAGATAGATAGATAGATAGATAGATAGATAGATAGATAGATAGATAGATAGGTAAGTAGATAGGTAGATAATGTATGTTTGTTTGTATATATATATATTCTCACCAGTATGCATTATTGTGGTGACGACAGTACCTAGACTGCTATAGGACGATATAATTACTTTCTTAATAATGTCTTTATATCAAAATCATACACTGTAGCTGTCTCCTTAGACTCTCCATCTCACGCACAGTAACTGGCAATTGTCTAGTTTGATCTCTTTCTGTAAATGCAGAAATTAACCAACGACAATTAACACAGAACCATGAACAATACATTGCAGGACGCCTGCACTACAGTGCAGTTACAATTAACAGAGTAACGACGGATCAAAAAAAAATAGCAATAAATTTAATAGTACTTCCTTACACTAGAGGCCTTGTGAAAGGCATGCTTACCTCAGCAATAAGGTAGCAATTAAATAATAATTAAATATCAAAGTGTAAAGTCCACAAGGATAATTTTTACCCTACTAAAGCAGCATTTAATTATAATTAATATAATTATGAGTCCAATTAGTTACTTTTAATAATAATCTCTTTCTCCTTATTTTACTGAATATTTATTCTCTCTACTTTTCTACCTGTATTGTTATATCAAAGAATTTACACCAGCACACTAAATATTAGCTTTACCACAATGTCACCAGCACACTAAATATTAGCTTTACCACAATGTCACCAACACACTAAATACATTCATCCAATCTGGTGATTGTGGCTTCTTGTTGTATAGCAAAATTCACCGAAGAATACAGCATTGACCTGACTAAGTGATGTTGGCTTCTTGCTCTGTAGCAAAACGCAGCCAAGAATGCTAAAGTCTCTGTTCCAATCACTATTTCCTTCCTGCTAGATTTCAAGTAGAAACTTTCTCCCAGTTTCCAAACGTGGATCGTTCCCCGTTGAAGCCATAATAATAAATAATAATTATTAACTATTATAATAGTACTTGACTCTTAAACTATATTCTCCTGGGTAGCCCAGCTAACGTAGTCTTTGAATCTTGAGAGCCATACCGTCTCTGATAGTTTCATTCAGTAGTTCAATCTTATAGCCCCGTTACTGGTAGCCCACAACAATACTCAAATCTCGAGGCAGACTGTATACCAGTAGCCCAAACAGCAGTTGGATCTTGAAGCAGGCCCTTTACTGATAGTCCCAAATAGCAGATGGTTCTTGCAATGGACCATTCTGATAGCCCTAAAGCTCCTGATTGAATAATAAAGTCCACACTTAGAGACCACAAATGAAATAAACAAATATTCTTTTCTTTCAATAAAAACGTTATCCTTTACAACATCCACTACGGAATAAATGTTGTTAGTTTCATTCACCCTTCTTTCTCTTCACAGCAAAATCTTAATAAATTTCAATCATTTGATAAATCATCAAAGCATTTCGTTCTTTCCCTAACGTATTATTAAAGCTATGTTTACCTTTATGAGGCGTATTCCATACTAAACGTAAGACATTGTTGTTCATCATGTAAAATTGTGTGGAGTAAGCTTAAAAGTATATGCACAATTTGTTGAAAATGTCGGGTCTTAGAATTCTTGAAGTGCTGTAAGAAAAACAGGCTAGTCTGCACTATCCACTCTACAAATGGAACGGTGACGTGTCTCAGTTTTAATTCTACAATTGGCCATCAATCTACGTGACTTCCGGAATACACTTTCATTTAATCTTAATTGACTTCGCTCCTGCTCACACCACTCTCTGGTTTCTCAGATATCTAGAAGAGTCCATTCATTGTAAAATAGTTCCTGTTTGTTTCAAGCTTGGCTAAGTGCACGCACTTTACGTTTCTTT
Source organism: Sinotaia quadrata (assembly GCA_028829895.1). Classification (NCBI taxonomy): domain Eukaryota; kingdom Metazoa; phylum Mollusca; class Gastropoda; order Architaenioglossa; family Viviparidae; genus Sinotaia; species Sinotaia quadrata. Next base: position 40,092,775 of record CM054178.1, on the reverse strand, counting down.
ACAAACTACTGGTCGACCAGGCGTTTCGCTCGTTTGTATCTTCTCTCTCTCAGTGTACATGTATCTTGTCCCCTTCAATGTACATGTATCTTGTCTCCATCAATGTACAAAACTCTCCCTAAATGTACCTGTATCTTGTCTCCATCAATGTACAAAACTCTCCCTAAATGTACATGTATCTTGTCTCCATCAATGTACACAACTCTCCCTCAATGTACGGGTATCTTGTCTCCATCAATGTACACATATCTTGTCTCCATCAATGTACATGTATCTTGTCTCCATCAATGTACACAACTCTCCCTCAATGTACACATGTCTCCATCAGTGTACGGGTATCTTGTCTCCATCAATGTACACATATCTTGTCTCCATCAATGTACATGTATCTTGTCTCCATCAATGTACACAACTCTCCCTCAATGTACACATGTCTCCATCAGTGTACGGGTATCTTGTCTCTATCAATGTACACATATCTTGTCTCCATCAATGTACACATATCTTGTCTCCATCAATTTAAACTTATCTTACCTCCATCAGTGTAAATGCACTTGTATCTTGTCTCCACCCCTGTACACGTATCTTGTCTCCACCCCTGTACACGTATCTCTTTTCTATCTATGTATACGCATCTCGTCTCCATCAAAATGCATGTCGTTTTTGGTGCCATTTGTACATTCAATACTATTAACTGCAAAAGTCCCGCCTGAGACTGGGATTACATGGAGGGATGGAACTAGTATTTTCAAGTAAAATCAAATGTTACAGATAACAAATCAATGGGGACATTTGTGCTCGACGGAAACAGAAGGAACAAAATCCATCTCCTTTCTCCTCAACTGATGACATATATGTCACTAACAATGGCCTCAACTTGCAGCAATAATAAAATTGCTCGATGAAGATATATTAATCGCAGTTTGCTTTTCATCGTTCATTTCAAAGAAAAAAAATGTTCTGCAAAAGGCAAACGATTTTTCATTATTGCCGTTTTCAAAGGATTTCCAACAAAGCAGTGGCAACTTAACAACAACAATAACAAAACTCTCAACCACTGAGCACATGCGCTGTGTGTAGGCAGTCATTGTCAGATCAATGCAAGGGAGGGAATAGTATTTTGTTCATATCTATGAAAGAATACCTTTCTAACCATTCTCACACAAACATAAAACACCAGCGAGGTTGTAAGTACTTACGTAGGTTGTACTTGTCCTTGTTTTACACCTTTTCAAAACCTGAATAAACAAGTGTTCTGTTTGCTGCGTTATCTTCTGAAAACACTTGTCGAATATGATTAAAGAAATAGCAAAAGGTAGCAATATGGATGGAGGTGAGGAGACTGCCGTGCAAATCTCTTATAATTGCAAAAATTTGCAATTACTATAGTGGACCATAATTATTGGTGATATTATTTCTATCAAAGATGTTTTGCGAAAATCAATAACACTACAGTTCTATGCTTCTGTATTTATTTCTGTACTTTTGCATATATGTTTGTCTGTCTGCATATTTGCATATATATATATATACAGACATGCAGACAAATATGTGTATGTGTTAGATGGATAGATGAATGAATGGATAGATAGATAGATAGATAGATAGATAGATAGATAGATAGATAGATAGATAGATAGATAGATAGATAGATAGATAGATAGATAGATAGATAGATAGATAGATAGATAGATAGATAGATAGATAGATAGATAGATAGATAGATAGATAGATAGATAGATAGATAGATAGATAGATAGATAGATAGATAGATAGATAGATAGATAGATAGATAGATAGATAGATAGATAACCTTAAATATAAGCCGTCACTTTCCAAATCAAAGCGTCAACAGTCTCCTAATGAATGCGTGCTTGTTCAAGCTTGACTGACTTGTTGCAAAACACTGATGCAGCTTTCATAAAATAAAAATAGTGGAAAAGCAGAACACTGATGTGTGAAGGGGTTTGATGGGGATGGGTAAAATGAGATATATCTCAAGCTATATAAATCATTAATAATTTTAATCTTAAAGATATATTTTAAAATAATAACGCTGAATGTTGACAAGCTAATTTATCGGTGCACGTTTTATAGAGAAACATTCACAAAAAGATGAGAGAATGAGCCTATCCAGTAATTTTATGATTAAGGGGCTAATCTTTTTTTAAATTTTGAGATTGCCATGTGAAAAGAGTTATTTAGGTTTTATGCTCTTTGAAATGATGTATTATGCTATAATGCTAAGGAAATTATTTTTAAGAATGCGAAGCAACTTAAAATAAATTAGTTATTAAACAAAGCAAAATAAAATACTTACTCAGAACACGCAAAATAAAAATACTTAGAACAAGCAAAATAAAATATTTACTTAGAACAAGCAAAATAAAATAATTACTTAGAACAAGCAAAATAAAATATTTACTTAGAACAAGCAAAATAAAATATTTACTTAGAACAAGCAAAATAAAATATTTACTTAGTAGAACAAGCAAAAAAAAATATTTACCTACAATACAAACAATTAAAATAAGTACTTAGAATACACGCAACATAAAATGAATAACTTAGAATACACGCAACATAAAGTGAATTACTTAGAATACGAAGTAACATAAAGTAAATTACTGGGGCAGAAAGTTAAATAAGAATCGTATAGGATGCCAGGCCATATGAAATTATTTATTTGCATATTAATATTCTATATGTATTTACTTATCATATATCTATATTTATCAAACGTTCTATCTAATCATGTTATAATTATGTGTGTGCTTCAAATCATCACTTTTATGTCTATCTAATCATTAAACCCTATATATCCGTCTGTCTAATCATTACATCTATCTATCCGTCCATCTAATCATTACATCTATCTATCCGTCCATCTAATCATTACATCTACATCGATCTAATCATTACATCTATCTATCCGTCTGTCTATTCATTACATCTATCTATCTGTCCATCTAATCATTACATCTACATCCATCTAATCATTACATCTACATCGATCTAATCATTACATCTATCTATCTATCCGTTCATCTAATCATTACATCTACATCGATCTAATCATTACATCTATCTATCCGTCCATCTAATCATTACATCTATCTATCTATCCGTTCATCTAATCATTACATCTATCTATCTATCCGTCCATCTAATCATTACAGCTACATCGATCTAATCATTACATCTGTCTATCCGTCCGTCTGATCACTACATTTATCTATCCATCCATCTAATCATTACATCTATCGTTTTATCTACACGTTCTATCTTTGCATTTGTCAAGAGGGCACAACTATAAGTATTCTTGTCCAACACATTTTCACATCAAACACACACTCACACAGGTGCGAGTACGTACACACACATACACACACACACACTGTAAAATTAGTTAAAAGGTTAAAAGGATAATTGAAATCATTGGCTATACCAAGTATGTTTGTGTTTACATCTCAACAGTGCCATATACTATGTTAGCTCATAAGGTTTCAGTTCTAGGAAGGAAAAAGAAATATCTCTAAAATGTATTTAATTAATAATTATGAAAAACAATAATTTGTATGCAAGGACATTTGGAGACTCGAGGTCCCACACATGAACCATTCTTGCTGATTTTTATTTTTTTATTTTAGTTTTTTGCATTTTTTATGATTGCTTGTTGTTTAAGTGGTTAAAAGAAGAAGGAAATATATTAGCAAGTTTCTGTATATACGATGCCCATTTTGTGTTTGGTTAGTTGATTAAGTGGATCATTGCAAAATCAACAAAAATGTGTAACTTTCATCATTTAGTATAAAATAAATCAATATTAGTGTAAACATATATATTAGTCTTTGGGTGGTTAGTCCGATAAAATGTATGTGTCTTAAGTGCACTTAAAGTGTCTTATGTTGTGATTTCCAAGTAGGTCATAAGGAAACACGTGAGAAGTAAACCTTCAATTTTATAATCATTATTTTGTAAACACTTTCTTGGGTTTTTTTTCACTATTTCTTAAAAGTGGAGTGGTTTCAAATGTTCACGCCGATTATATATTATTCTTAAATGGCTCACTTGAAAACAAAACGTTTTGAATTCCATTAAAGCCTAAATATTTAGGTACAAATAAACTTTTTTTAACATTTCAAGCTAATTAAGATCTCAAAGTGTATACCAGTCAGTGGCAACACCGAATATAATTAATAAATATAATAATTATTCCCGCTTTTTATATACTCCTGCGGAGATTTTGCTGTTATCATTAGTATTACCCGCCGATCTTCTTTCTTTCTTTCTTTCTTTCTTTCTTTCTTTCTTTCTTTCTTTCAGTATATGTGAGATTTTAACAGTTATTGCTGTTTTTGTTTAAACACTGACCAGTGATCAGCGAAATGTTCATGAATGTTCGTGACATTCTAACTGTAAATCTGTAAATAGTAGTAACAACTTTAAAATTGAGGCAAAATGAAAACTTAATTAAACGCTCCTCTCCTTTCTTTCTGTCTCTATCTCGCTGCGCGCGCGCACTCATGCACACACATACACACACTGTAAAATTAATTAGGCCTAGAAGAGTCAAACTCTTATTCTTGGAGACCAAGTTCAACTTAATTGTCTTCTTCGAGACAATGCAATCACTACAACATAACAGATGAAAAGAAACACTGATAAAATCTATAAAGCGTCCTATTTTTTTTTTATTATTTTGTATTGCTTATATATATTGGCAGATCTTTTATTAGTGATCATAGAGCAGGGGTTCTTGGAATCCACGGACCCCCAAGGTGTCCATGGATGGGCTTCAGAGGGGCTGTAAAAGTTAAATATTCACTATATTTTTATATTCTGCTTATGCACATTTTTCCAGGGAGGGGGGAGGGGGCCGTAGATTTCACCAGGTTTTCAAAGGGTCCGCGACTAAAAAAAAAAAAAAATTTCAAAGTTGGCCGTGACTCATAAACGGTAAGAATAACTGCCGTAGAGGGGATCCATTAACGAAATAAAAGCACATTGAAAGCAGTAAAACTAGAGACCCCACAGGAATCCACCAAGAACCGAAAACATCGACAAGATAAAAAGTTCTAACGCAATCCCTGTGGGCGCATAGATAGCGGAACTACTACTAGGTAAAACTAGAGGGAGGTAACTTCTCGAGGTAATGAATTATATCTTAGAGTAGTGTACCCTTTGAAAATCATGATGGCTGACTGTCTTTGAAGAACACGAAATGATCGTTTCAATCAAATACTAATTCTAAAATTTGCTGTCAATTTTTATTAAAATTATGGGACAAACTGCTGCATCCTTTGCAAAATCAGCCATGAAACCAGTTTCTTGGCTTATAGGAAAGTCAGGAAATGATAGCCAAACTAATTCTCACTACCGAGGCCTTGTTCCGCACGGAGCTAGCTTATTTATTTACAAAAGGAGAGGGTGAGTATCAAACATATTTTTTATGTGATTTTATCAGCTGTTTTAGTAAATGTACATTATTTTTAAAATCTAATTAAAAATCTCTACAGCTAAAATTTTGTTTTTCATATATTTCACATGGGGAGTAGGCCTAATTGATACTAAATGATAGTATTAAAATTATGAATGATAAATAGACCTATATTCCCACTTATAAATGTTAATCAGTAATGGTAGCAAGTACCTGCTTCAGACACCCTTATAAAAATAATTTAACACGTTTCCAAGAAAATAAAAGATTTGCACTAAAACATTATTTTTAAAATTGCAAAGATTGAATTTTTGAAAGAGTTAAAACTCAAAATAAACAAATCCCTACTCTCCATAAAAACCAAATAATTGCGTGAAAACTAAACAAGATTATTTTACACTTTTAATGGTCTGTTTGTCACACACACACACACACGCGCATACACAATGCTTTTGTAAAGTTAATGAAAGACCATATGATTATGAATGTTAAAGGTTGATGGATACAGGATAATTATTTCCTGAAACTGAAAGTTAAACACAGAATTCATATAATTAATAACAGCTGAAGAAATCAAGAATAACTATTTAAATTGAAATTTTCAGCATGAAATTTTTCTCACTTTTAAAAATTTGATGATTAATTTTGAATTTTTAAGCCCTACATTACCATCTTTAGAATACTTCACACCAAAACGTGTATTATTATTAACTGCATGTGCCTTACAAATTCATTATTTTGTGCAGGTCATAAATTTTACAACTCTTTTGTATGAGTCCATATGTTTTACCTATCCTCAGTTTCTTACAGCCATAAATTGTACAGTTTTATGTATAGTAGAAGTCTTTGTATTTTACAGATCCATGTATTTTGATGAGGATGGAGACCTGGCTCATGAATTCTATCAACAGGTTGTGCGAAATAATTGCTTAATTATGGAAAGGTGTTTGGACAACTTGATTCCACAGGTAAACAATGGCCACTGAGTTAGTCATTTACTCTCTTAACTTCATTTCATATTACAGTATGGACTGACAGTAGTATCTTTTCATTCAGAGTTTAGGCAAGTTCCAGGTTCTGAACAAGTTCCACTCTTAAGGACATTTAACTTGATCTTCTACTTAAATCAAAATTTATAAATAAATGCTCCATATGTTAACCCATTAGTCAATCAATGAGAGTGCAAGATTACTTTAAAAGTTCCTACATCTCATTGATGTCAAGTTTTTAAAAAGTGTTAAAGCCATGGGTTTGTATATTTTATAAATATAGGAGCACCACCTCTAACAGTTGTTAGGAGCCAAGACATAATATAATAGAGAGAGAGAGAGAGACAGTTCTTTCTTCTTTCTCTTTTGTTCTTTTCATACCCCTTATATTTTCTCCCTTTTTTAATTTTAATTTTATGTCTACTTACTGCTAAGATACAAATGACTGCTTCATCATTGTATTTTTTTTTAATGTAATATTTCTTGCTACTAATTGAAAAACTAAATTGCTGATTGACTATATAGATGTATGTATGTTTAGCCTTTCTTTATCAGTGTAAGTTTTGCATTTTAAAATATAGGTTTAAACAAACAACACAGAATGATAAAATAATTTGAGGGGAGGTTTTTGCGGATCTGAAGCAGAGTAGTCTTCAATAGAAAATGTAAACTTTGCTTGTTTACAATACAAATAATCACTTAATACAGTAGTAATATTCAGGAAGTGTCAGTGTCACCACTTCAGAAAACACTTAACTGATAAAATAATGCAAGAATTTTAAACAAATATTTCATTCATATTAATAAATTACTATGACATGTTTAAATGTGTATTTTATAAAGTATTTGCTTGATTAAAAACTTGAACATTATTTTGCAAATTTTAAATATAATTGATGCTCAATATTCGTTTTGCCAAATGAAATGTTTATTCGACCTGATGCCAAGGATTTATAATCCCTCTTGTTAACCAAAGAAAATCTCACAGAATATAAATGTGCTGTATTGTGTGGGAGAGAGAGAAAGCAGAATCACCATATTTCTCATGATCTAGCAGCCTTCGGTGACACATTAAAGCTGACAAAATAATTTAGTTTCAACCTGAAAAGTATTTTATTGTTCTTTCATAGGGTTTATTTTCTACACTGAGCAGAATTTTTAGTGAAACTTCAATGTTAAAAAATTACATACATACTTGAAACCATATATAGTTATCTCTCTTATGAATATGACCTGCTTTTAATGAGTCATTCCTAATACTTTACATGACATTTACAATCTGAAGTAGTACATTTACCTTATTTTGTTGGTATCTACTAATTTAGATGTAGATACAGAATATCAGTTTCTTATGTAGATGGTAATTTTTAAGTACATATTAAACTTGTCTTCATTTAAATTATGAATAAAATGTCTTTAGTTTTATTCAAGTGTTTCATTTTTTAAAGTGGTGTACAATTTATTCATTTATGATTTGTGGAAGTAATTCATATATTACATTCAGTTGAACAAGTGTGTATTATTATTCATTTATTGACTAATGTTTGAAAATCCTATTCATTACTCAAAATGTCACTTGCACAGATATATAACAAAAGAAATTAAGATGGACGCACACACGTATCCCAGGTTTTACTGGATTTAACTTAGTTATAGTCTCTCATTTTGAAGCTTCATTCCATTGTTGAGACAGCAGTAAGCATTACTGTAGAAACAAGAGCATATCCTAAAAGAAAAGACTTAAGCATACCTTTCTTGTTTGGTTTTTTTATTAATTGGTTCTATATATTAACAAGCATTAAATTTGAGCTAAGAATTATAAAAAGTAAACTCTTGAATGATTAATTTTCTATAGAAAACCCATATTGGAATATTTAGTTATTTCAAATGTATGATTATTCCTAAACAAATTCTCTGCTCTCAAGCAGTAAGAATTACACTTTTCACTGTACACCAAGACACATTCTTCAAAACAGTGCATCAACAAATAGAACATTATATTATAGTACAGACTTAACCATATTCTATACTCAGAGGGAATCATTTAAACTTTTAAGAATGAATATTAAGCAAATTCTAAAAATGACAAAATAGCCCATTTTGAGACTTTTTCTCTTACATTTTAAATTCACAAGAAATTTGAAATATCACATTTAAATTAAGAGTGTACTTCACTGTTTTTCTTATTTTATTTTATTATTAAAATTTAAGATGAATCAAAATACCATGAGTTTGTTTATGAACTTTATAAGTTGATTTCCTTCTTACAGCATCAGTGAAATACCTGTGAAGATTTTTTATTTGCTATGGTTTTTTGTCGTCATCAGGGTGACACACAACTCCCTATACCTCGGCTGAATGGTGACCTCCCAGTTTTCATTTATGAAGTAGCTTCAGCCTTCAGTGACGCACGAAGTACCAGGTGATATGGTATTCAAACAGTTAGATTCCAGAGTGGTCATGATCTAGTCACAACCCCTCGAATGTGAGATTTCACAGTGCTGGGCCTTGTCCTCAGGTCTCAGTGAGAACTAATAATCTTGGAACTGACATGCTTTTCATGATGACAGTTTTATTTTCTGCAATTGCAGACATTGGCTTAAATGAAGCCTTTTAATTTACCTTTTTATCTAACCTTTGATAATTTGTATTTTAAAATATTCCTTTTTATTTAAAAGAATCATCTTCAAAATGTGATATTTATGTATTATTTAATTCATTGATGTATTTTCAACTTGTATAACATGAAGCAAAGATTTTTTAAGGTGATGTTTGATTAATCTAACCCAACTTGTAACAAAATATACTTTAAAACTACACATAGTTTGACTTGTTTATGACTGAACTGTTTTGCCTGGTTAAATTTTTGTTTCCTTTGTAAAGTTAACATGAATTTACATTTTAAGATTTAAAAATTACTAAATAAGTCATATTAGTAAAAAATTCATGGACTACTCTATATTTCTTGATAGATCTACAATGTTTACAGATAAAATTTTTAGTTTTCTAGGTAGCTAGGATTTTTTCAGTTAGACTAATATATGCTGCTAACATATTTCCAGATTGTTATTTTACTTACAGAAAAAAGTACTGTATACTTGTGTTAGCATGCTGGGGTATACTATTATAAATGTGAAAGTACAGTCTTGTTACAAAAATTACTTTAATGTCTTAAGTACCTAAAATTATGTTTGACCAATATTGAAAGTTTGTTATTCATACTACGAACCAAAAAGACTACTTTTCATTTCTGATAATCTTACTATTTGCTCGGTATAAGGCTATCACCAGCTTAGTTTCTGTTCAGTATTTAAGACTTTTACTTCAGAAGCTAACTGCCGTCCTTTTGGAGTGCTGCTGTTGTGTTCATCCTCTAGCAGATACAAAGGAAAAAATTTGCTTTGCACTTAACGAAGAGCCATCAGACTCTGGGGCATTTAATATGTACATCCCAAGAGCATGAACATTTTAATTTAAGCTATACATAAATGTGACAATGACATTGGCCTGTTCCTTGTTCTGTAAGACAAATTTGTGTTGGGGTTGCCTTTTATTGTCATTTTTAATCATTTTCAAACTCGTACTAGCTCCATTCAAAAATCCAAACTGTCAAAATATGAGTTGTATACCTGTGTGAGCACATATAGATGTGCAGTGTGGAACGTGCTTGCTTCATAGCTTATATACCATAGCAATGCAGTGAATTAATATTTGCATTGTTTAATCAGAGTCAGAATTTATACTGATCCAAATCTGTCTGATGATTTTGAAGTCCACATATCTCATTTTAGTTTAATGCTAAATTTGTTTGTATTATTTAATCAAATTCAGAGTTTATACTGATCTAAATGTATCATATGATTTTGAAGTCCACATATCCCATCAATAGTAGAATCCATTTACCTTTGTTAACCATGTATAGAATTATGTAAGGAGTTAAAACTATTGAACTATTGAATACTGTTGTATAATTGAACTTCATTGTGCTTTTTCAAAGTTTTTCCTAAAATCCTCAACATCTTCATGTATAAATATTATTAAAATTTAACTTCTTCAACTTCCTTCAGATTTAAACTTTTAAATCTATGCAGTGCTTAAGCCTAACATATAGAGCTTTGTTATATTACACTACAGAGTGAGAATCACTACAGAAGTTGAACCAAGAGTCTGTTGTAAACAGTCATGTGTACTCTTGTTGAAGTTTTTTAATTTTTTTTTTTAAAACTACTGATGTAATTTCTTTTTCTAAACACTTTTATTTATTGTATTTGTAATTATTTTTTTATAGTCATAGCATGCCATGAGTTCATCTTGGCTTTTGCCAACCAGGGAACAGAAAAATCTTGCTGTGGGCCATTAGTGATACGTCATTTTATAGATCTGAAAGCGGGTGAGCAACAATTAACACTGATTTTGTTTCATTACTACAAACATGAACCACAATGTCCCAGGATCTGCCATATAGGTTATTTCTATATATAATGGTACAAGGAATCCACATAGTGAATTTGGGGAAAACATTGTAGTAAAGGTCTGACATTTAGGATAAATTTAAATGTACAATATCTTGCATAAGTAGGTTGGTGTGTATTTCTCTCAAGCTGTACAGTTGAAAATGTGATAATCCTCTGTGAAAAAGAAAAACAAACAGTCTGAAAGAAAGTGCTCTGACTGCCTATCTGGTTCCTGGAAAATTATCTTCTTTGCCCTCTTCATCAAGAGTACCAGTGCAGATATGTACAAATGATAGATTCAGAGATTGTGGTTAATATTCTTAACAAATGTTAGAATTAGTGTTGAATGTTGGAAGATGTTTCATACTTTTATTAATATACAAATGTTGTTACAATGTTACTCAAGAGAAATTATGTTACATGTATTTTTCTTTTAGATTTTCTGTGTTTGTATAGTTCCATATGTTAATAATATTCTAACCAGATATTAAGTACAGTCCCAGTTGCCTTGTTTTCATTTAAAATTGTGTCACATCTAGAATTTCTGACAATAGACCAGCAATAATATTTATTTATTTATTCCACATTAATTTAGCAGATTATTTTTGTTAATCTTTTTATAGTCTAGCAAGTCACCAGTTATTGTTTTTATTTTTTTTTACAGTTATTAATCGTTACAATGTGGCCGATTAAAGGCATTATTGATTGTTGTGGTAATAAGGGGCCACAGCATGAAGAAATGAAATGGCTAATACTAAGAGTTTAATTCTCTAATGTGCTCTTTATTTGTCTAGAGTACATAGAGTTTATTTGTTTTGTTTCTGTGCATATGCCTTGTTTTTTATCAGATTAAAGTGCTCTTTTGATTGGAAACATTTTAATGTTAAAGGAATGCATTTGTTTGAATGAATGGTACTTTTTTCCCTAAGATTTAAATACAAGTGCACCTGTCTGACACAACCTAGTATTACCAGGCTTAAGAAATATGTTTGCATGTTGTATGTGTGTAATTTGATTATTCACGTTTCGATTCTATTTTATTTGTTATAGATGGAAACTGTATATGTTGCAGATTACTTTGAAACATTCGTTTTAGTATGTATGTTTCCAAACTTCAAATTTGACATATAAATAGATAAATTCATCTTTACACAGATCATACATAAAAAAATTGTACTTCACTTATATTTAGCAAAATTTTATGTGCAAAATCCCACAAATTTCTCATACACTTCTTCAAAATGTTTATTATAAAATTGGCATTTTGATAACCTTTTCTGAACTCTCCGAGTTTTTCCTCACATATAAATATATTGACAGATTTGTTTTACAAGCAAATGCCATCCTCGACATATTCTTTTAAAAATTATTATGTTATGGTATTTAATTAACACTTTCTGCTAGCCAAAGTGGATAAATTATCATCTTTATTAAGGGGAAACAATGCAACTGGTTCAATCAAATCTCTGTAATGTAGTTGCATCCCATTTTCATAAGAAATATAGCTTGTGAAAACCAGTCTTATTTTTATTTTTCAGTTACTTTTGTTGTTTGTTTATTTTTTTCAACTGCATTTTTAGCTTTCACTAATTTAGGTGGAAATAAAATTAAGTTCAGGAAAGAACTGATAGTAAATGTGGAGTTTAATTGTGCGACTTTGTCCAGATAACTTTGACCAAACAAAACCACATTCCCTCCAGCTGATATTATTGGATTAATTTAGGGCATTTTGCAAACTGGTAAATTTGCCTCTCCCTATTTTTAAATTTAATTGTTATATAAATTGTCAGAGTAACCCGACCTTGGGCACTCCTTATGATGGTATTTTTGAAAGTGTCTGATTTGAAGTAAACACACGTTGAGAATATGCTAGAAATTGCTGATATAATGCAAACCATCCCAACTGGGTGAGTAGTTTTTAATTATTAAATGGTTATGATTTATAAGAATGAGACCAGCCAATGGGCTGAGATCTAAAAGTTTACTTGCTGTAAAGAAATCTATTGTCTGATCACTTGAATTTGAGGTGGCAAAGAAGTCCAATCTTGAAAGTTGGCTGTTAGCTTGATGGTAAATTAACCGACTGGTTGAGAGAAAATGGACTTAGAAATATTTCATGCATTTTCCTATTGATATGTAATACTTGTATTTTAATAAGATGTATAATGTGAGTAGACTATTATTTCTACAAATGTTTGAACTAAGCTGCTCAAATATAGTGTGCTAATCACTTGACATTGTTTTGATATGCTGTATTTATGCTGTGTGCGTATATCGGGCTAATGAATACCATTGCATGAAATTGTAAGTTGAGACTGGAATATAAGAAATATGGAGTTATAAAGTGATAAACTGGAACTTAGCATTGCTCTGATTATATATTTTAAAGCAGCCTTTTCTATTTTCTACTTTCTGTATATGATTTGAATCTCCAGTTTGATTGTAAACTGCTACAACTGACCATGGTGGAGGTGATGAGCGTTGTGTAAATGTAAGAATACACTTTACTCTATTGAAGTATGGCGACCAGATATGCTGACTACATGAGCAATTTCTAATGCAGAAAAGTTCTTGGAAATTGCTACAGATATGGTTCTAAAGAAGCACTCAGGTTAGCTCAAGAGAATAAGTAGCAGAGCAGTTTTTTCAATGTGTGAGAGAACTTTTATCTCGTTAAATCGTCGTAGTGAAACAGACCTTTGGATTTCTTATGATGACTGAAGGTCCTCACAGCTACTTTCGACAATTTCAACAATTCTAAAAGTAAAAGTTTTTTTTAATATTTTCCATCTTGGTACTGTTCTCGTACTAAGATATTATTCTTTTTCTCTTGCCTCTCTCAACTAAAAATAATCAAAGGCGTTTATGTCGAGAATTTAACACACAACAAAAAACATTTTAATTTCAAGGCAAGTCCTCCAGCATAGTTTGCTCCTGTCTGCTGTGACGTTCTCTGGTATCTGGTGTGTTGGTGTGGCTGGAACCCATAGAAATGTTGTCTCTGTGATTTTATCTTTTAATGTTTGTAGTGTATTGTTAACCATCATGGTCGTGTGTTGTCTAGTTTGCTCAAATGGATTTTGGAATATTTTTATGAAGAAGAGAACGTCTGTGATTTTTAGTAGTTGTGATGTTGAATTGTATTGTTTGTGTATTCTAATGTTTGTTGTAGACAAGTATGTAGTGTAAGGGTGGGGTGGAGGTAGAGTTTGAATGTTGAAGTGCCCGAGAATGCGTTGTGTGCTGCCCCCGTCCCTGTCTTGTTCCATGATCTGTTAGAAAATATGTGGCGGGGAGCAAGGGATAACGTTTTTGTTAGTGCTGTAGGATGATTTGTTATAGTAAACTGGGCTTTTGTCTTTTTGTGGTTGATAGTACTTTAATGTCTGTCTGACGGTAGAATTGCCTTAGGGAAAGGAGGGGTTTGGGTGTGTATAGGAGTTCTAATGCTTGTGTCAATTAGTTGTAATTTTTATACTAACCACTTATTGATTTGTATTGATGGTAAGTAGCTGTTTATCCATCTGCTTTTTTTTTTCTTTAAGTTTCTCATTCTTTATCTTCTATTAAATCCACTTTTTGTCGTTCTTTTTTTAATATTTAGTTGTTGTTTAGAAATTCTGCATGTGTTGCTCTGTTTGTTCATTGTGTGAGTGTTTGTTTCTCTTTTCTTTCTTATGTCATTTGTGCGTGTTTATGGAAAAACGCCTAGAGCTAAGCGTATTGATTTTTCTTGTGTATTTGCAGTGTAACATTTTGTTGCCTGCGGCTGTATAAGTGTTTAATCCATAGTCAATTTATAATAGTATTAGTGCTTGTGTTACTGAGTAGCGTGTGGATGTCCACTACCCCCACCCCACCCCATTTTTACTCTCAGTAGATTAACTTAGTCCCCTATGTTTGTAGGTTTGTTTTCCAGTTTTCCTGATTTTTGTGCGCAACATATGGAGGAGTGCCAGCAAGCTGTGCAAGTTGTACGTCAGTATTTCTCGTTCTTTCTTCAGAGTTGTATACTGTAAGTTGACGTCAGTATTTCTCGTTCTTTCTTCAGAGTTGTATACTGTAAGTTGTACGTCAGTATTTCTCGTTCTTTCTTCAGAGTTGTATACTGTAAGTTGACGTCATTATTTCTAGTTCTTTCCTCAGAGTTGTATACTGTAAGTTGTACGTCAGTATTTCTATTTCTTTCTTCAGAGTTGTATACTGTAAGTTGACGTCAGTATTTCTAGTTCTTTCCTCAGAGTTGTATACTGTAAGTTGTACGTCAGTATTTCTAGTTCTTTCCTCAGAGTTGTATACTGTAAGTTGTACGTCAGTATTTCTAGTTCTTTCTTCAGAGTTATATACTGTAAGTTGTACGTCAGTATTTCTAGTTCTTTCCTCAGAGTTGTATACTGTAAGTTGTACGTCAGTATTTCTAGTTCTTTCTTCAGAGTTGTATACTGTAAGTTGTACGTCAGTATTTCTAGTTCTTTCTTCAGAGTTGTATACTGTAAGTTGTACGTCAGTATTTCTAGTTCTTTCTTCAGAGTTATACTGAATAGCGTTGGGCTTATAGCGCTTCCCTGTGGAATTCCATGTGTGGGTGTATTCGAATTTGTGCTACCTGTGCTTGGGTTGAAGGTCCTGTATGAGAGGAAATTTTCTATGTAGTCGTGTGTATGCCTAGATTGAGTGCTTTGATTGAGATTGTTGTGTGCCGTATTGCTGTGTCAAATACCTGGGTGATGTTGAGAAATAATATAGTTAGATGTGAGGTTGTTAGTCTGTTCATCATGATTAAGTCGAAAATCGTTTATTAAAATCTATGCAGGAACGTTATGGTCTGAACCCGCACCTGTTGTCTGAAGATCTTAAGAACTTGGTTGAGAAGATCTTTCCTATCCTGTGTATTGCTGTGACTGGAATTTTGCCTGTAATTAGTATTTTGTTGTAGAGAGGTGTTAGTTTGTCTGTGATGTTTTGTGGCAGTCTTCTGGGCAGTTGGTATGGAATTTTGTATTGCTATTGATGTGTTATACTATTGTTTTACGTAAAGATGTATTATGTAAGTAAACTATGATTTCTGTAAATGTTTGAAGTAAAATGCTCATATGAAGTATGCTAAACACTTGACATTGTTTTGATATACTGTATTTATTATGCTATGTGCATGTATCAGGCTAATAAATACTGTTGCAGGAAATTGTGAGTTGAGACTGAAATATAAGAAAGAATGCAGTTAATAAAGCGATAAACTGGAAACTTAGCATTTGTTCCCTGATTATATTTTTACAGGGACAAGCAGCCTTGCTGGTCAGTAGTCTTTGCCTATTATTTTGCATGTAGAATTATTTATTTGGCATGTATTTTTCTGTTTTCAGAGTATTTGATTGCGCTGCTTTCAATCTTTTTTGTTCCAAGAGAGCGATTTATGCTTTTTCCAATTCGTTGGATAAGTCGGGGGTGGGGTGGGGTGGCCTTTGTTTGCTGCTGTTATGCTATTTTCTCATAATTCCATGGTATTTGTGCTTCTGAGTGTTTATGTTTATTTACTTTTCGTGAGTGCTTCTGTTTATTTTGTTATTGTTCGTGAGTGTTTCTGTTTATTTTGTTATTTTTTGTGAGTGTTACTGTTTCTAGTTTATAATTGTTCTAAAAGTGTTCCATGAACATTTACAGATATGCTATATTTCTGCAATTGTGTTTCTGTTTGATATCTCAGTGAAGTGTGTGTTTACTATATAATGAGCAATGTCTCTTCTCTGATCGTAATCTACTTTCATTCCATGATATGGTCATTACTTTGTTAGTTGTTAGTATGTAGGCTTTTGTTGATATTAGTATACAATATTGCACTAGCATTTATCCCCCATAACTTTGGGGAGGAATGGCTCTGCTGTGGGGATAGGGTTAAGGTGAGGCCTTTTCCCATATTCTACCTTCAATTTCTGTTTCATTCTTCCCTCTATTCCAAGAGCTTTTTTAATTTTTTCTCATTATCGTTCTCAGCCTTCTCCTCTCTTCCCTATCGAGAGCCGTCTTTCTTTCTTTCGATTACTACTACTCTTTCTTCCTCTTTCTATTGCTCTTTCTCTTTTTGTTGTTATATTTCTTAATTTGTTCTCTCTTTCTTTCTATCTGGCTCTATGCGACTTTTAACAAATTTTTCTTCTTATCTCTTAGTCCATAGGTCTTTCCTAGAAAGTGTCAGCTTGTTAGGTCCAGGTTTTCATGTCAGTTGTAATTAAGAAGTGATTAGATCATGTCAGCTATAATTAAGAAGTGATTAGAGATGTAATTAAGAAGTAATTAAAGCATGTCAGCTGTAATTAAAAAGTAATTTGAACATGTCAGCTGTAATTAAAAAGTAATTTGAACATGTCAGCTCTAATTAAAAAGTAATTTGAAAATGTCAGCTGTAATTAAAAAGTGATTTGAACATGTCAGCTGTCATTAAGAAGTATTAGAACATGTCAGTTGTCATTAAGAAGTAATTAGAACATGTCAGCTGTAATTAAAAAGTAATACACATGCCCCAGTTCAATCCCCTGTCCTTGCTGATGTTCTTGCCGTCGTTGTTCCCGGTGTCCGTTGGGATAAGCGTAGATGGGTATTGGTGACCAATAGTAGATAGTCGAGCAGTAGTTGTAGTTGGATCTTGTCCGCAATGGGATATTTAAAAAAATCCACAACACGATTGAGAGAGATAGGGAGTTGAAATCCCGGGCGTGTGTACTCACCAGGTACAGACTTGGTGGGCTACTAGCCTGGGCTCTATAAGATAACCCCACCCATCTTCTCCCTTCCAACCTCAGGGACTGCGACAATGACATCGACATCACCAACCACCACACATTAGCCCACGGACAACCGAACTAATGCATACCTCTACCGGCCAGACATGAGCGTCACGGACCCACCGGCCACCATTCACAACACCATTCTACAGCTTTTCTTTCAACAACCCTCCACTCTTTTCATTCATCATCTTCACCTCTCACAACACCATTCTACAACTTTTCTTTCAACAACCCTCCACTCTTTTCATTCATCATCTTCACCTCTCACAACACCATTCTACAACTTTTCTTTCAACAACCCTCCACTCTTTTCATTCATCATCTTCACCTCTCACAACACCATTCTACAACTTTTCTTTCAACAACCCTCCACTCTTTTCATTCATCATCTTCACCTCTCACAACACCATTCTACAACTTTTCTTTCAACAACCCTCCACTCTTTTCATTCATCATCTTCACCTCTCACAACTGCGGCGTAAGTCGTGCCAGGCAGCGAAATCGCTGAGGCCGGAAACTGCCATCATCCTTATTACTGGTTGACAATTATTTCATTACTGAGAGGGGGAATAAACAAAAAGTGAAGGCCAAACATCACGATTTGTGGGTTTCTTTACATTTAACGATTTAACGTGTGTATTTGTAAACGTTTCGCTTAGAGTAAATGTTATAATGTTTTTACGACAACGTTTGTCTTAGAGTAAATATGGAAATGTGCTGATAACACTCACAATCAGAGACAGGATCATTTTTGTAAGTAGGGCACAGTTTTCGTTACACAAACGTACATAAACATTTAAATGCATTATTCTTTAAAATAAATGAATAATAAACAAAAAGTTCTGTTAATCTGCTTGTCACAGGGTTGCATAAATCGATTGGTGTCGCTGTGTCGTGCACGTGATACCTGTAAATCTGGCCGTGAAAGTCTAATGATTACAATACATTTGACGACTCTGGACAGTTGCCAGCGTCTGGACGTCAATTTGTCAATTTCAAAACTTTACAGGGGAGATGTCTTCCAGCGCACACTGTATCTGACAATTATGAAATTTATTGCTTGTCAAGGACTGCTTGCATCTGTGTTTGTGCGTCTGCGAGCTTTCGCATGTTTGTGTATGTGCGTGTACTCGCGCATTTGCGTGCGTCAGTGTGTTTGCCCAACAGAATTATTTTTACATCTTGTTTTTATATGCATACACCCACGTTTCTCTCTTTTTTTCTCTTTCTGTCTCTCTCTCTCTAAAAAATTTAAGAAATATTTTGTCCTATTTATCTTGGAGTAAACAACCCTTATTCTAAGAGATATAATGTCATACCTCGTTGACTAGCTTTTACATCATAATGCTGTCATTTATTCATCTCATCATAGTCTTACAGACATTTAGCAGCACGTCTGCAAGCTTAAATGTGAACTGCCTTACTTCAACCTAGGCATGAAAACTACAGTTTCCTAATCTTTAGTATGAACATTTTATATCACCACAGCATTACTGAAAGTAATGTCCTACATTTAAAATACTGGCATACTTCTACCCAGAATGAGAAGCGTTGTGCCATTCATCAGGTACCGTATCATACTGCGATGTGGTGGCCATTCATCAGTTACCGTGTCACACTGTGATGTAGTGCCATTCATCAGGTACCGTATCATACTGCGATGTAGTGCCATTTATCAGGTATCGTGTCATACTGTGATGTAGTGTCATTCATCAGGTAACGTGTCACACTGCGATGTAGTGCCATTTATCAGGTACCGTGTCATTCTGTGATGTAGTGTCATTCATCAGGTACCGTGTCACACCTCGAGGTAGTACCATTCATCAGGTACCGGGTCACACTGTGATGTAGTACCATTCCTCAGGTACCGGGTCACACTGTGATGTAGTACCATTCATCAGGTAACGTGTCACACTGCGATGTAGTGCCATTTATCAGGTACCGTGTCATTCTGTGATGTAGTGTCATTCATCAGGTACCGTGTCACACCTCGAGGTAGTACCATTCATCAGGTACCGGGTCACACTGTGATGTAGTACCATTCCTCAGGTACCGGGTCACACTGTGATGTAGTACCATTCATCAGGTACAGTGTCATACTGCGATGCATCACGTACCGAGTTTTAGAGACAATGTGCATTGACATGTCAGTTTCCCTTTTGCGTAGACCTAGCCTTCATGGCTGCGCAGTGGATGAGTGCGAGTGTGAACGGGTGTGTCGTTTGCCACACCCGTCCTCTCGCACCCTGCTGACATATGCACAAACCAAGCCACAATTAATGTCACTGCTCGCACACTGTGAAGTTAGATGGCTCACCCCCAAATCACATTGAAACACGCATGAAACAGTTGTAGACAATTAGTGGACTGGATGTACGAAGTGGTGACTTTAATAAATAAACAGATAATAGACTAAGATCAGCCACTGTTACTGGAGAGTTAAACACCATGGACAAAGCAATGTTTACAGTGGCACAATAGACATATATTGGGTCATTGTGACATAAAAATGTAGCCAATGTTTCAATCATACAACTCTTAACAGAACGCGTATATTCATGAGGGCCAGAATCTATATCCTCCTAGTTCCTATTACCACAATAATACTTGTAGTAATACTTTCCCTTTGATGGAGAATTTGAGGTAAGCAGCTATAGTATTGCAGAGGACATCTTTCCAAATAGGGTGAATATAGAGTGGTAGTCACTCTAATAGCATTCTAATAGTATGGTGAATAAAGTGGTAGTCACTCTAATAGTACTGTTATATGTTGAAGGCCAAAAAGGCATCAGTACACAAACAATTCAGGAATACCTAGGAACACTGGTGTGCTTGCTGTGCATCAGGTGCAGCCCCACTCTGTCTGTAAGGTATTACATTCTTTAATTATTTGCTACAATGTACACAGCTACAAGGAGCTATAGAGACCATTACAATGTCAGACTTACAAAGAACTTTGACTGACGTCACAAAATTATCTAAAGACAAAATATCATGTACAACTTTATATAATGTTTGATAAGACTAAACTTTAGAATACGTAACTTAGATACCTATGAGTAAAACAATACATCTCTTTACTTCGGCCAGTGAAAATAGCACTACAGCAATAGGTATTCAGGACTCAACAGACAATAATTACACAAATGGTTGACCAGTAGCTCAAATACCTTTTTAAAATGATCTTGCAATAGCAAAACAATGCATAAATAAAAGAAAAGAAAAATAGATTCTTGAGGTAACAGAGAATACTATCAAACTCATGGAGACTTTTGTGACTGAAGCTGGAACATTGTAAAATATGAAAGGAAGACCTAAGCACAGATAGAAGCAACGTAAGTAAGATAAACCTCAGGAATAAACTTCAGATAGGTCCACTATGCATGAACCACGTATACAACACAGTTATCTTTCCGCCGGCTAAAATTTCTTTACTTTTTTTTGTTAATAATATGTGCCTTAAAGGCTCATGTCCATTTGATTATATCTAGTCAGAAACACGTACTACTTGTGTGTGGGTGTGTACATCCTATCCTTACAACTGTCTATGCACCATACCCTAAGTCTTTCTGACACTCTAGTACTGTATTTCCAAAAAGTGGAACATTCCAAATTTCGACGCAATTGTTAGGTGTTTTCTGATTTTCACTCTCAGCGTAATTGCTTTCACAAAAAAATACAAATTACATCTTAATAATAAGATTTGAAATTAAACGTTCAAGTAGTTTGTTAATTTTCCCCATTTTTCTAAAATCAACAGACTTTTAAATTACAGTAATGCACTTTCAAACAATTTATAAGGCTGGCGATGATGTTATCAAAAGCACTAATGCGAAAGTCTTCATTGAATACGATCTCTCCAGGCGGTTGTTTGTTTTTGTTTTCTTTGTTTTGTATTTGTTTCCTATGTTTGTCTTTCTGTTATAATGCCTCTTCAGTCTGCACTCTGTTTAGGCAAAGTGACTGGACATAAAAACTTCAGACTGACTCATTCGACTTTATTGAACAAAATAACGGACTGTAGTGCCCAGTCTGCCAAGTCTGGTCCATAAGGTGGTGCGTGATACGTGATAGTTGCCATTGGGTATTCATGTTTAGTACATTTGGCCTATTAGGCCATTATGTCAGCGGTTTCATGTTTAGTACATTTGGCCTATTATGTGTCAGCGGTTTTATTTTTAGTATATTTGAACAATACTTCACAAGACAGATGTTTTATTTATAGTACACGCTTGACCTTGACCTTCCCTTTGAGTACTTACTTGCCGAGGGATTTGCGTCAGAGAAGTAATCCTTAACCAATGCACTGCGATAGACTCCCTAATGTCAGTCCTAAGGGATCGTTCACACACAAGAAGTATTGAAAGTAATATACTCGCTAAATGTCACTCCTAACGGATCGTCTTCACACTGGAAGTATTAAACATAATAGACTCACTCATCCCTAAAAGGTCGTTCACCTACTGTATATAATGAACATAATAGACTAACACATATCACTCACGCAGAAAGGGTCGACCAAAAACCACCGGAAATAATGAGCATAATTTACTAGCTATTGTCAGTCCCAAAGAATCATCCGCACACTGGAATTATTAAACATTAACAGATTCGCTAATGTCTGTCCTGAAGTTACTGAACGTTATAGGCTCACTAATATCAGATCTAAAGATCGTCCACTTACTTGGATGTAATAATTCCAGAGTGAGGTTTTCAAGATAACTTGAATAACTGCATTTAGTTGCAAGCAAATAATAATACTCAAGACAAATTTCATGATTACTCGAGCTCAAAGTAAAATTAAATAGCATCAACAAAGCAAAAATAATATTAAACTTTCTAAAGCAGTTTAAATTTCTAATTCTAGAGACTGATAGATAGATAGATAGATAGATAGATAGATAGATAGATAGATAGATAGATAGATAGATAGATAGATAGATAGATAGATAGATAGATAGATAGATAGATAGGTAGGTAGGTAGGTAGGTAGGTAGGTAGGTAGATAGATAGATAGATAGATAGATAGATAGATAGATAGATAGATAGATAGATAGATAGATAGATAGATAGATAGTTAGATAGATAGATAGATAGATAGATAGATAGATAGATAGATAGATAGATAGATAGATAGATAGATAGATGACGCCCATAAAAGGCGAGTGTTCCAGAGAGGATAATTATTACCGTAACAGCGACATGAAAGTGCATAATACCCACATCGCGCTTCAAGAGCGATCAACATCCAATACAGCGCCACTTGTTCACCAGAACCGCAGCAGTGTGGTCTGTAAATCGTCACCAAACGTCCAAGTCCAGAAACACAAACCGTCCTCAATGTCCTCTGGTGAGTACACTTACAAACAATTGATTGATTGATTGATTGATTGATTTTTGATTGATTGATTGATTGATTGATTGGCCCACATTATGAGTATTATTGCTTTGAAAGCCGAAATCCATACAAGAATGATCAATCTGGTTGTTGTATTATTAAATAATTCAAGTGTACTTAGAACAAATGTAACATTAAAAATTGAAAACTGAAAATTCTTCGATCGTACAACTATAACATTGCCTGTGAAACAGTTATTCTGACGGGAATTTGCCGGCAATCGGATCAGCTTCTCACGCAAATGCAAATTTAATGTAGAAAAATAATTAAAAGTCTAAATAAAGAAGAGAGAATCATTGCAGAATTCACTCGGTGTCATTTTTATGTGTGCTGTTGTTAGTATTTGGAAAATTGTTTTAAAAGGATGTGTTTTACTTACATTCATGTACAGCAATATTTACCGACACATAACACAGTTCTTGCAATAACTATTTCTTTTAACTTTATAATGTACGTGTAACAGATTTTTCTAATAACGACATCTCATCTACTGAGGGAATTTTTAAATAACTATTCTAATTTCGGTTTTTTAATGTCGGAAATGAAAGACATAGTTCCAATAGAAAACCTGACATAGATACGAAAACAAAGATAACATATAAAAGAAAACACTCATGAACTTAGAGATAAAATACAAAGACTTTATAAGGAAAAAGTAATGGTGGTTGAAAGAATTTATAATGCAATTAATCACGAAGACGCGAGAGCGACAGTACTGTTCACTATTAAGCTTTCTGTTTGCAATGTGGTGGAAAAGGAGTTCCTGTAAATATTCTGCCTCTTTGAACTTGCCAGGCTGTGACCGTTGATTTTCGCAATTTTGTGCAAGGTAGAGGGTAGTTCTCTGTTTGCATAAACAAGAGTCACTGTCGTTTTGGTAATGTCTTTGGGGTCCACTAGATCTGTGCTTACAATAGTAGAGGGGTACAGTGACGTCATTGACAGTAGCCGTATGGAGTCACTGTGATAGACGTGTGTGACCTTGGCCCTTGGTTGTCACCCCTCGCAGTGTAGTGGGCATGGCCTGTAGACTTCTAGTTAGATCTATATTTCTCCTATCATTGTCTTCAGTAGGTCTGTCCTTGGGTTTGTCAGTCACTCATGAAGCGAGGGATGGGATAGGCAAATTAGTCAAAGTAGGATGCTGATGCCATACGTGTGGCAGATTAAATGCGGATTCTTTCTCGGCAAAAAAAATACCTTTTTACCAGCGTCATTTATGGGAGAGGATGGCAGGACGTCCTTTTGCCACGGTGTCTTGCTGAACTCTAAACCATGGGGCAATTTTCCGCGTGAAGAGGGACAGTCACATTCGTCAGTCTAGCTAAAGATCTGGGTTGTTATTTCAACCTGACCCAGAAGACGGGCCAGGTTGAATAACATCGCCAGGGCCTCTCCCAAGCAGGAAGATGGCATGTAAATGAGAAGAGATTTAAGGTTCGGCCTACTCTACTCAGGGCCCGTGAGTTTGACAGTAGATTTAAGGTTCGGCCTACTCTACTCAGGGCCCGAGAGTTGACAGTAGATTTAAGGTTCGGCCTACTCTACTCAGGGCCCGTGAGTTGACAGTAGATTCTAGAATCTAGAGTTTGTCATAACGATGAATATAGTAGGGCGGCCGGGTCTTGTATTCGTGACATCCCCCTGCTAAAATTTATCTACGCAGTAGATTCGTTTTTTTAAATGACGGACGAGAGGTGAATCCGTCTTTGGATTGACATAATATTTATATAAGCAGATTTGGGATTAATAATAATGCAAAGTATGGTGTTAAAATAGAATAAAATAAAGAAAATAAAACTGATTGTTACATTTTTTTACTCTTGTTTAAGAGTTCAAATAAGTAATATTAAACGCTTTGCTGCTATGAACGAGTGCGCAAAAGAACAATGCATTTATAAAAATAGTTTAAAATTTAATTACGAACAAGTACCTTACCCACGAAGTAGATTAAAAATAAACACTAAGCCTACGTCATCAATCAGACCTTGGTGATAAGAAGAGAAATAAAATTTTACATAGGAAAATAAAATTCATGATCTTATATACACATTTTTGCACAGAGAGAAGAAAATCAACAAGATACATCTCAAAGAGCTGAATTAATTGTTAGAGTGTTTGGCACGAACTCTGGTGCATCGGAATTAATTGCTACCCTGTCCACAGGAAAAGCTCATATTACAACTCTGCCTGAAATGATCAGAGATCAGGAATGGTATGTAAACAGAAGAGTTAAAACTTTCACAATAAGCAGGGTCACGTGGTACATAGCTTAGAGAAAGAAGACTTCCATGATGTTGGCAGCGCATCTCGTGGCTGTAATAATTACGTCAGCGAGTCAAGTGTAAATATTTGTCAGGGCTGATAGCAAAACGTGTAGGATGAAAATTTCCAATGTGGTTACGCATGTCGGGCCACCAATAACTAAAAGTGACAGTCTTCCTATAAATCTATGTAAAGTTGCATATCAAATGTCATTTGTAATACATTTTGTCGGGACTTTGTGGGGACGACTGTTTGGAGCTTGATGATGCCTTCTGTTTGTGTTTATCTACAGAGTGGCCCTGTGTTTCACGAAAGTCATGGTTGCCTGTCGCATTGTCTAACAGTCCCCTGAGGTGCCAAGTTAATTTTTTTTTTAAGGTGGGGTCCTGCCTGTAGTCTGTTTACATTCAGGATGGCTGCACGAGTAAGCAGCGATTTTGCAGCAGGGATTGGGGTACAAGAGGTGGTCAGTTTTACGAAACTGTTGCCTAAGATAAGGGAGACAATTGGTTTGTCCATGCAAGCCTCCTAAATTGTGTCAGTCACGATTGGAGATCGAATTCTGATTTTCGCAATTTTGTGCATGGTACGGGGAGGGGGAGTAGTTCTCTGTTTGCATAAACAAGAATCACTGTCTTTTTGGTAATGTCTTTGAGGTCCACTAGATCTGTGCTTACAATAGTAGAGAAGGAGTACATTGACGTCACCGACAGAAGCAGTGCGGATGGGAAGGGTGCACAGCCGCATAATTCACTACACTAACTGTGTATGACCTTGGCCCTTGGTTGTCACCCCTTGCAGTGTAGTGGGCATGGCCTGTAGACTGTTGTCTGCTAGTCATATCTGTGTTTCTCCTTTCATTGTCTTCAGTAGGTCTGTCCTTGGGTTTGTCAGTCAGTCCATTCAAGTGCACTCCAAAACTGGTCAGTTAAACTGGTCAGTGTAGCCATGTCTTTAGGTTTGCACTCTGCACTAAACATACTAACACATATTTTCAGGCATAACATTAAGTAGTTGTTCTGTTAAGAACATGTATGCCTCAGACAGTGTTGAGATTTTCTGCAACAACTTCCATTTCTCTAGTTGAGCTAAAAGGTTAGCATATGCTTCACCTCTCTCTATGAGGTTCAAAAAAAATTTTTTTTTTTTTTTTGGGGGGGAGTAGGACCGTGGTGTCCTTTCAAATGTGAGAAGAGCCTACTTAAGAATATTGTAACGTTTTGCATCTGAATCAGACAGGCTACAAAACGTCTCCAGGGCCTTGCCACGAAAACTCTGCGATGCCGCAAATAGACCATTTTTCTTCAGGGAGGTTATATTCAGTCACCAATCCATCAGAAAGAGCAAGATACAAGTCTATCTCGGCTTCCCTCTCAATAAATGATGGAATTTTAAATGAGAATTTGAATGGAGTGCTCTTTGAGCCTGCCTAAATCCGATGTTAGGGTGGAAGTGTTACTAGCTTTAGTGGATACTTTCTGACCAAGCTGTTGTTCGTGCTCTCTTTCTATCTCTTATTTTTTTCTTTCTCAGCCAGAATAAACAATTTGTGCATTCTTTCTATCTCCCTCTCTCTCTCTATCTCTCCTCTCTCAATCTCTCCTCCTGTCTTTCTTTCAATCTCTCCTATTTCTCTTTCTATCTCTCTTATTTTTTCTTTCTCAGCCAGAATCAACAGTTTGTGCATTATTTCTATCTCCCTCTCTTTCAATATCTCCTCTCTCAATCTCTCAATCTCTCTCTCTCTCTCTCTCTCTCTCTCTCTCTCTCTCTCTCTCTCTCTCTCTCTCTCTCCTCTTCTTTTCAATCTTTCCTCCTTCACAAATGTCATTAACTCTGGCCCTTTTAATCCCATATCTTTATTAACACTTTTGTCAGACCATCACTTTTTGTATATTTTTGTCGTCTGTCAGTCTTTATTAACACTTTTGTCAGTCCATCACGTTTTGTATATTTTTGTAGCTTGTCAATCTTTGTTAATATTTTTGTCGCCTGTCAGTCTTTATAACACTTTTGTCAGTCCATCACATTTTGTATATTTTTGTCGCTTGTCAATCTTTGTTAATATTTTTGTCGCCTGTCAGTATTATTATTAACACTTTTGTCAGTCCATCAGTTTTTGTATATTTTTGTCGTCTGTCAGTCTTTATTAACATTTTTGTCAGTCCATCACTTTTTGTATATTTTTATCGCTTGTCAATCTTTGTTAATATTTTTGTCATCTGTCAGTCTTTATTAACACTTTTGTCAGTCCATTATTTTTGTATATTTTTATCGTCTGTCAGTCTTTATTAACATTTTCGTCAGTCCATCACTTTTCATATATGTCTGTTTTCATTGTGTACAAATTTGTCTGTTTGCGAATATGTGTGCCTCTTCGCTTATATATGTATAAATGTTTGTTTAATCCTTATGTCTGTGTTTGATTTTGTATTTCTCCGTCAATATTTATGCAAAATATTGTCTGTCCATATACCTTTGTGCTTAATTTCGTCTGTCCGCATACTTATTGTATATTTCTCTCTGTCCGTCTGACTTTGTGTGTATCCTTGTTCCTCAGCCTTTCGCTGTATAAAAATAATGTTCTGTCCATATCTTTGTACATTTGTTTGTTCACACGTCATGTTGCATATATGTGTCTGTTTGTGTATCTTTGTGGATATTTTAATCTATCCGTCCACCTTTGCGTATATATCTTTTCTCTTCTCGTTTGTCTGTCTTAGTATTTTTACCTTTGTCCGTCTGTCATCAAATAAATCGAATATGTCATCCAGCAGATCGAACAAGAGTTAACACTACTTTTCTAACTTAACAAAATCAATTCTATTTCATTTTTATAATACTGGGGTGGGGGGTTGAAGTAAACTAACATGTAATCAATTATTAATTGCTCGTCTGAACACAGCAAATTGCGTGGGACTAAAATCTCGGCCTACAAGGGACCTGATGAAGCATTTGACAAATTGAGCCGATGATGACAAAACCCTTGGAAAACCATCGCGACCCAACGTACTTCCATTAGCGGGTGTTCAATGGAGCGCGGCCTGCTCACAGTTCCATTTTATAAGTGCTCTGAACATAATAATATGGCCGACATACATGCTAACGGACAAAAATCTGTTATGCTCAAATCAATCAATTTTAAGCCGCCATGATTTGCTTTTCATTTTTCATTACAAAAGGGTGGATTTACTCAGCCTATGCTTATTTATGACGTCATTATCTAGGTCAGCTTGAGCGGTGCATTCCAACTTCTCGATTGCCCTACAGTTCATGACGTCATCATTTAAGTCAACAGGCTCTGATGACTTACTGTTTCTCGCTCGCTTTGCAGTTCATTTTTCATCATTTAGGTCAACAAGCGCTTATGGCTCGCTTTACAGTTCATGGCTCATCATTTAGGTCAACAAGCACTGATAAGTGGCAGTTTCTCACTCGCTTTACAGTTCATGGCTCATCATTTAGGTCAACAAGCACTGATAAGTGGCAGTTTCTCACTCGCTTTACAGTTCATGGTTCATCATTTTGGCCAACAAGCGCTGATAAGTGGCAGTTTCTCGCTCGCTTTACAGTTCATGGCTCATCATTTAGGTCAACAAGCACTGATAAGTGGCAGTTTCTCACTCGCTTTACAGTTCATGGCTCATCATTTAGGTCAACAAGCACTGATAAGTGGCAGTTTCTCACTCGCTTTACAGTTCATGGTTCATCATTTTGGCCAACAAGCGCTGATAAGTGGCAGTTTCTCGCTCGCTTTACAGTTCATGGCTCATCATTTAGGTCAACAAGCACTGATAAGTGGCAGTTTCTTACTCGCTTTACAGTTCATGGCTCATCATTTAGGTCAACAAGCACTGATAAGTGGCAGTTTCTCACTCGCTTTACAGTTCATGGTTCATCATTTTGGCCAACAAGCGCTGATAAGTGGCAGTTTCTCGCTCGCTTTACAGTTCATGGTTCATCATTTAGGCCAACAAGCGCTGATAAGTGGCAGTTTCTCGCTCGCTTTACAGTTCGTGGTTCATCATTTAAGCCAACAAGCGCTGATAAGTGGCAGTTTCTCGCTCGCTTTACAGTTCATGGTTCATCATTTAGGCCACCAAGCGCTGATCATTGGCAGTTTCTTGCTCGCTTTACAGTTCATGACCGTTTTTCTTAATATTTAAAAATTTGTGAGAGAACGATTTAACAGTTATAAAATAATTATTACTCTTTGCAATATAATGATGATTATGAGGAGGACGACGACGATATTTTAAGAAGCCAAATAACAGCTAATACAACACAATTTCTATCAAACAACGCAGTCGTACAATTCGTGTTGCTTACTTGTAAAAATGGACAATGAGCAAGTAATGTCGAGTTTTAATTGTTTATTGTGCTAATGTAGTCTTGTAAATTCTTGCACTTATCCCTTGATACTGAAAGTGCACACAACCGATTCCCACAATTTTGAAGACACGTTGTGCATTATGGAACCATTTTGCTTTGGGTTCGGTTTGCACAAGGAATAGTTAGCACTTATAGCCTTGAACTTTAACTCCAACGCGTATTGAGCATTGGTTTGCCCAAGGAATAGTTAGCACTTATAGCCTTGAACTTTAACTCCAACGCGAATTTGAGCATTGGTTTGTACAAGGAATAGATAGTACTTATAGCCTTGAACTTTGACTCTAAATAATTGACCTTAACCCTTGCTTCGTATATATATAATACATTATACAAGACTTAACTACCATTACTGCAGACAAATGAGTGCCTTAGTCTTTTTCTTCTCAGCTGTTTCAATAAAATTACATGTTCTACATACATAAGAAAAAGATGGCTTATCAATTGATTGCTAGCACATACAAATTGTATAGAAATTGTATTATCACTTTCAAGTTTCCAGTATTTATTGAAGTTCACATTTCTGTAAATTACAATGTTTTAATATTTTTAATTGTATTCTTTTAAAATTTATTTGTAAAGAAAAGCTTGTCTTCTAGATGAGTGAGAGTGTTTATCTTGTGCGGCTCGTGCCCCGCCCTAGTTAAATGTATGCAGTTACGAGTTAGATGGGTGTGGTGAAATATCGGGGACCTATATTATGCACGATCTGTTCTCTACTAGAGACTCATTGAGCGTTGAAAATAGTTAGTCCTCTGCAAAATTGCAAGGGAAGACTATCTGCCTTATGCTCTGATGACCAATATCTCAAAGCTTCAGTCTTTCCATTAATGGCGCTAAACGCTTCAAACCTTCACTCTTTATCTGTGGAACAGTGACGTAAATTACTATCGTTAGTCTCTTTTTCCCTATCCAGACACTTTACACTCCTTACCCATAATAATCTTCGCGCCCATGACACAATAACTCTACCACTTTCAATCTTCCCGCCCATGACACAATAACTCTACCACTTTCAATCATCCCCTCCATGGCACAGTAACTCGAACTTTCAATCTTTCCGTCCTTGGCACAGAAAGCCCACTACCTGCCATCACCTTATCTATGGCACGATGCATTTCTAAAACTCTTGTCTCTTGGTCCAAACATCCGTCTATGAGGTCAACGGAAAGCAGAAACCTAGCGTGTCGTTCAACATTTGAGAACTATTTGGTGGAAATCAACTCATTTGCATCCACCATGGAATATTAGACTTGGTCTAAAGAAAAGAAAAGAAAAAAGTATTTCTGCCACAGTCTTAGCTTGATACACAACAATTTAATTATCAGGAGTCAGGCAGAGATTGTTAATTAATACCAAATACCTAAGGTGAATAAATTTTATAAATATTATTATAATATTAAGCAAGATAATTCTTTTGTAATGTGCACACACAAAGCATTTTATTCAAGCATATTAACCTCTTCACACAGAGAACACAACACATCACACACACACACATACATATAAAAATAATTAAAGAGAAAGCGTGTTTAACTTATAATATTCAAAAGAAGACAATTTTACATCATATCTGCATTAACTATTAAATTTTACTGATACAAATTTTATCGACAAAATCTAATAATCTATTTTAGTTATATCTGAATACTATTGTTACTAACAAACTGACACTATTCATTCTATTACAAATACAAACACACTTAAACGGTAAATACACACACATGCGCGCACACACTATTCCCAAATGCACGTTCCGTGTGAACACGTTATTACTTCAATATTGACTTTGTCTGCCAAATAGAAGGGAGAATGTCATTAACGGAAGCCAATGAAATCGAGCTCAGCTTCCCGGTCATCGGCCGTACTTTCTAAGCAAATTCTTGGGACCTGAGATCTGAAAATCCTTTTATGTCCGGGTTTTATTTCTGCACTGTGTGGATGATGTTGCATTCCTTTAATAGTTTACTGATTTCCTTTTATTTTTAAAGTTGAAACTACTTTTAGATGAAAATTTCCGTTTGTTCATATTTTTCAGCGCCATTGCAGATACTCTGAGGCTATGTCTGACTAATTTCTTAATTGCTTTTAAAACATCTTTAAATTT
The DNA here is from genome assembly GCA_028829895.1 of Sinotaia quadrata. NCBI lineage: Eukaryota > Metazoa > Mollusca > Gastropoda > Architaenioglossa > Viviparidae > Sinotaia > Sinotaia quadrata. The sequence continues at coordinate 40,060,951 of CM054178.1, read as the reverse complement.
TCGAGTGATTTTAGTGTTACACATGTACTATCAGTTTACTAACTCAGGTCTTGCTTCTCAAAGGTTTGTTGCGTTTTTCAAGATTTAGACATTTCCTCAGTCATTGTACAGTTATTTACGACTACTCTGGCACTGGAATATTGTGATTTGTGAATTTACTTTATCAAAAAAATAAAGTGCCACTAGTCCAAGATCAAGTAATACATTTTAATCACTAAGACAGAAATAGTCATTTGTATGTTATGTTGGTACCCCGTAAGATGGACAATATGAAATACATAACATTTTGATGTCAATCGTTCTGTTGGCTCGTTCAGCCCACCAGAGGTCCTCACATATAAGAGAGACACATGGATGGATGGACAGACATGAAGATGGACACAATGACAGACATGATGACTATGATTAAATGAATTTTACATGAATGAAGATGGTAAAAAATGACACAAGACAGATGAAAATTATAAAATATTTATATTTAAAAAATTAAACAAATTAAGAAAATAAAAACAACAATCAATTACAAAATCCACACAGCACAATTCTCATAATGTCTGTCAGAGAAAAGTTTAGCCTTCCCTAGCTAATTATGTTTTTCCCTGACCAAGTTCATATAGTTTCTTCTCAGTTCTCCAATATCAAAAGATTCCTCACAAAGTTCCCAATAGTTCACCATTGTTTCTACATGGTTCTCTGACCGTTCTTACACTCCTGGCCAAATGTACTATTTTCTATCTTGGTTACACTGGTGGAGTCTAATGTCGTCACTGGCTGAGTCTCTGTAGACTTCCCCTTCTAAGTGACGTAATATGGCGTTCATACTAACTAACAGCTGATACGCTTCAACAAACTGATGCCACCAACACGATGCAATGCTATCAAGATGCAAAGCAACCAAACATGTGGTGAAATCCTTCTTTCAGCAAAACCAAGGATCCAAGTCATCTGTACCAATAGCCTATGGATTTCCTTAAAAGTCTCATACCCTCTTTTTTTTTCAAGCCTCTTGGATTATCATTCAAATAGACTTTTAAATTTACACTACGTCTTAAATCTGGGTTCTGCTACATACTTGACATTTGTCTTTACTGTGAGAAAAAGCACATGGGTTGGGTTTACTCCCCTATTTAAAGGTTATTTAGTCAGTTGACCTAAGGGCAAGGCTGCATCCAAGCTTTCATTCACACATAGGATTAACAATGGACTTCTGACTTTCTATCCTATTGAACTCGCATATGTCATAGAATCTCCCTACACTATGCATGTTTACTATAACTGACTGGCCAGATTTCGCTTGACCATGGTTTACATCATGGTCGGACTTGCTGGGAAAAAATACACTAGTTAACTAATTTACTTCTCTTTGACCCAGAATAGCAACATCATATGTGTATATATGCTCCTATTACACTCCCTTTTGCATCTACATTTAGATTTTATTTACTTACTCATTTCTTACATATAAATTTTATTCTTCCTATATTTCTTTTTAATATTTATTGAGGAGATCCAGGCGAGATTTATAAATATCCTGACATGTTAGTACCTGAATGTATGCATCGATCTTGGATTAGTTTATTGATTAGATAGGCAGTTATTAATTAATTTCCATCAGCGATGTATTGAGTAGTACTTCATTAGTGTTCAGTAGAGTTAAGTTTCATCAGTGAAGTGTGACGTAGAGCATTTATTGGTGTTGTGATGAAGGAGTATTTCGACAATTTGAAGAGTGTCATGTTTCACCAATGATGCACGGAAAAGTATTTTGTCATAGATGACCGAAGCAGTATTACGACAGATCAACGAGTAGTGTGATGACCGTTAAGTGGATTAATATTTCGTGGATCAATCAATGTCAAAACAATATTTTGCCAGTACTGTAAATGTAACAGAGTTTTGTTAAAAATTACTGGAGTAGTATTTTGACAGAGGCAACTGGAATAGTAAATGAATGAGTAGTACTTCATCTGTGCTAATTAGAGTAATATTTCGACAATGGTGAATGACCAGCTTTTACTAAAAATTGGAGTAGTATTTCCTCGGTGATGAATAGAGAGTAACACAACAGCATTTTGTTTTGGGTGAGGTCGGGTGTGTTATTATTGTTGGGGTCAGGTGTGGGTGTAATCTTCTGTACATTAAGAAGAAACTGAAAAGGAAAAGAAAGAATAAATATTTCACATGCTCGTATTTTTTTTTTTTTGGGGGGGGGGGTTCAATAATGAATTATCTTCCTTTCTTGAACACACAAACACACACACAGCGCGCACATGGCTTATCTATTAAGAGGGTCTGGTACTGATTTTGATATAAAGTTCAATACATTTTGTCTTATGTATAATGAAATTCGCTTGCAATATAAATGGAGTTAATTTCTTCGGGGGGAAAAAATTGTTTTCGTTGCAGGCAGCAACTTCTGACACCATGCTTAACAGTACCTCATCTGTCTTCAGCGCCACAACCGAGCTGCCGCTTCATTTCACTGACATCAACTTCTCGTTCGCCTTGACATTAATGACCTGCCTGGGCGTGGCTGGTGTTGTCGGAACGTTCGGGAATCTCTTGATTCTCGTTTCCGTCGCGAAACAACGAGAACTGCGCAACGTGGAATCGGTCTTCATCGTGAACTTGGCCTGTTGTGACCTCTACGTCACAATGTTTGCGGAACCGCTAAGCATTGTCAGTGAGTGAACTGTCGTTACAAAAGGTCATTGCCGTCTTCGCGCTGTTACATTCTTTTGTTGCTGTTTCTTGTCTCTCGCTTGGTTTTCTTGATTGCTTGGAACCCTTCCTTCGTGTCACAAGTGTGATGGTATCTGCTGTGCTCTTGAGGGAGGTGAGAGACTGTTTGCAATCAAGATTCTAGTTACAGGGTGGATATTCTTCTAGGGTACGTGATTAGCATCGTCGGGGTGGGAGGTAATGTGATGCAACAATGCAAATAAGTCCAGAGGGTCGTGTTTTTCCATTGGCTACTTTTTTCAAAGTCCATTCTGATTATTTATTTTTTTGTTAATGTCGTGTGAATAACGCCTACAATTGTTAAACATTTATAGGAATGGATTTTATTGATATTGTGTTTTATGGTTAAGTACATATTTCTGGTCCAGTTGGTTTTGTTTTGACTTTACGTCTTTAGACTTTAGAGAGATTGACTCTGATGGGGGGGGGCGGGGGGGCGTATGATGATGAATCGAAACGCGTGTCACTAGGAATTGATTTTGAATGTTTGAATCTAGTCAAGGAGTAGGGATAGTCTTAAGTATTCATTCCAGGTCTAATGTAAGCTTTGTTTGTTTGCTTGACTGGTTTCTGTTTATCGTAGATTTTTAAGGGAAGGGGGGATAATTATAATCCATGACAAGGCTTTTTAATAGATCCTCGTTCGTAAGAATAATAATAACAGTACAGCACTTAATATTTTAAAAGACCTAATCGCTTTACAATAAATGCACACAATATGCAGGATCTTAATACAAACTATATAAGCGAAAGAAAACTATATATAAAACAAAATACAATGAATTCACGCACAAAATAGCAATATATATAATAAATAAGTGTATTTTTAGACACAGAAACAAATAAAATGAATTTTTAAAATGTAGTTTGAACAATGACACGAAAGAGACAGCGTTATTCTCGCCCATGAAAGAGATGGTTTGTAATCATGGTCTCTTTGTATCTCTGCTCGAAAGGCAGCACATTCCATGATAATGGACCCCGATAAGCAAATGAATGTTGACAATATGATTTGATACTTTACTTTAGGAATGTTGACAATATGATTTGATACTTTACTTTAGGAATGTTGAAAGTGCGTACGTCTGATAAACAAATGAATGTTGACAATCATTATGATTTGATACTTTAGGAATGTTGAAATTGTGTACGTCTGAGGAGCACAAACATTTAATTAGCAAGAGCGCGTGTGATAGCAGGTACTTAAGGTGGAATCAAACAATGCACATAACAAAGAGAAGAGATCTGTTAACAAGAAGCTATTGAAGACCATGAAGAAGTGGAGGAACATAATCGGGTCATGGAGGTCTGAGAATAATAATCTTAGCTGTAGTATTTTGACCGTTTAATATTTATTCACAAGACAGTGGTAGTCGAGAGAAATAGAGAAACAAGTGGATTTTATAGCTTCGGGCATTTTATAATAAGAAAACAAGAGAAGTAATCTTTCAGAAATTTTACACCTGACGGTACTTTTTTCTGTCTTTTTATTGCAATATGTTTAGTAACACTATGATAACCAATTCTTTGTTTATAATAGTTACTGATTTTAATGCTGTATTCCGTTATTGCATTCTATAAAGAAACACTTTTTTTTTTTTAATTGCAGCTAAAGTCGTGGGATGGAAATATTTTGACGCAGTACCCATCTTCTGTCGCATCGTGGGAAGTCTGTGCACCATCTCCTGTCTAGGGTCGCTGATGACGCTGGCGGCCATGAGCTGCAGCCGCTACTTGTACATCTGTCACCAGCCCTTGCATCGCAAGATATTCACCCTGCGCCACACCCTGCTGGTCTGCCTCGCCTTCTTCCTCCTGGGCTTCCTGTTGGTCTCGCTCAACTTCGTGGGCATCGGGGACCACACCTTTGACAGGAAGAGTTACGAGTGCGTTTGGGACCGAACGAAGAGTCGTGACTATACGGTTGTGGTTTCTGTCCTATACGTCTGGGGTCCCATTATCGTGGCAGGCCTGGCGTACGGACGTACTTTCTTGTACGTCAAGCGCGTTCGCTCCAAGGTTCACGTGCACCTGAACACCTTCGCGCCGGCCAACAGAATCGGAGGTCTGGATCAGTCTGACTCCGCTAGTAATGATCTGAATGCTGGAGAGGGGCGCAGTTTCCAGAGCAGCAATGGCAGTGGCTTGCAGACAGCTGCTGCCAGCAGGGGTCACGGCGACGAATGCACAGATCCAGGTAAACAGGAAGCCAAAAATGCTGCCGGGCTGGAGATCAACGTGCTCCACTTTCTCGGCAGTCTTGGGAGCGAAGCTGCAGCCGCCGTCGCAAAGCACAGATCGCACCTGAAGCTGGCGAGGACATTGTTTATAATTTATGTAGTCTTCACCACTTGCTGGATTCCGTATTCCCTCGTCCTCGTCATGGATACCAAGAATACCTATGGGCATGAACTGCATGCTTTCACCCGGGCGTTCGCCCATCTGAACTCGTCTATAAATTGGTTGGTGTATTACTACACGCATACAAAGCTGAGGCGTGCGTTCAGGTGTTTGCTTCACCTGGAGAATTTTGCAGTCACTTGAAATGGGACTGCTGTTGCTAGTTCAGTAGGGTTGTGACTTCAGTGTTGAACATTTTATTGCTGTCATTCTGTGTCTCTTTTCAGAAAACGTAATATGCAAATTGACATTGGAACGTTCAAATGTTAAAGAAAATGCTCAATTACGTCTTTCTTGGTGTAGTCGAAAATCTATTGCTGCTGTTGATAGTCGCAATAAAACATCACAGGTTTGAAAATGTCACATCTTGGATTGCTGTTAGAGTTGCAGTTCATAAAGCTGACGCAGAACTCTGCTAGATGCACGAAGTACAACATGGACACAGTAAATTATTGTTTCATCTATGTTAATTGCTCTATTCATCCGTACTTTATTCCCACGTCTTTGTATATGCTCCAACTCAATGTTTACGTATCTCCTATAAGTCCTAATGTTCGTAATCTCATAATGCTCATAGAAAGATACAATTTATGGATAATGGTTTACTTATATCCAGATAACATCCATTTCAAGACTCTTGGACAGCTTGAAATCACACTCTCGTATATTGACTACTCCTATTGTAAACAAAAAGACTGTTGGACAGTAATTCTGGATAAACACTAATTGTTATGAACAGTGTTCCTTCTCGCATGAAGAATCAGCCAGCAGGAAAAAATATCATTTGAACTCTGACCCACCAAAACGTATTCAACAGACCTCGTACCACAGTTATACACTGACTCTAGCACTTCTGTTTAATGTACTTTACATTTTTCTGTTACTTTATGTGAGTATTTTGCTGTTGTTGCTAGTGGTTCTCTGACACTTAAGTCAATGAAATCCACATTTAGAAATGTTGCACTGCAATCTAGGCGAGAGTTTTCAAAATCTACACCAGCAGTGATTGGTAATTGAAGACTGGAGTATAATGACACTAGTAGCTGCATAGTGTGCTGAGGGTTCAGTTCTTGGAAGCGGGTTTTCGGAACATGAAAATTAAGGCTTACTGGTTCTATCGAAAGAGTTCGGTCCATCTGGGCGCCCCAGGACTTGTCTCTTTTGACTATGGTGAATGTGGGTGGTCCGTCTGGGTGCTAGAGACTCTTTTCTCTGGAGTTTGGGTGGTTCGCCTGCTATCGAAATTTCACTCATAGAAGTATGAAGAATTCTCTCTTTGAAGAATGGAGAAAGTGGGTGGACTTTAAGAACAACTCGAAATTCACTCATAATTATTCATCCATTAAGAAATCACACCAGCAAAATTAACTCCTTCCATAGTATAGAACTTTCAGTTATAAAAAGTCTACATTGCCGTGTCCATGTTTCTCTATTTTTTTTTTTTTTAGTGCATAAAAGCAGTGTGTGCGGGTGTGTATATGTTAATATGAAAATGTGTGTGTTGAATTCTATTTAAATCCATCATCAATGTATATGCCTAAGCATATTTACCATGAATATGCATTTGCTAATTTGTTATTTATTAAATGATTTAATCTTTCAGTCAATTGGCGGTAATTTTATGTGCTACCTTGGAGGTTTGTTAGACACGTGGGTTGATACACAAACTGTCTGCGAATAAGGCAAAACCTCTGGCATTATATACTACGGGTTCCGTGCCAGTTTGTCACACTCTACCAATGAATCCACAAAACGCCTGTATAAAAGAAGGAAAAAAAATTAATAAAATCTGCGATTGCCTCTGTGTCGTTTCAAGGCGTTAATGGCGATTTTAATCTCACGTCACCTAACTGTTTGCTCAGTACTTCAGGGTCCTGCTAAAATCGTGACAAAGCTACTTGCTGAATTGAAGGTTTAGGTTGGGGATGGGTTGGGATGGGGAGTGGTTTCGAGAAATGGAAATAATATTATCTTCGTTCCTACTAGTAAACTACAAATTAGAAAATACCCACTCCCAAATGGAAAAGGAAACTTTCGAAGTCATGGAAGGAAGAGCCGTCATAAAGTAGCTTTGCAGGAGTGAGTGTGTGTGTGTGTGTGTGAACTATCCAACAATGTGTATCACAATAGTCTAAACTGACACAGATATAAATTGCGTTATATTCTTTACGTGGAAAATCGAAACTTTGTAGGGTAACTCATATAAATGTTTCTAAAAGCGTTTCTGTAGTCTTGGACTTGAGGTATTATATTTGCTCCCAAATATTGTCGGTTTCGTAGATGAGCATTAAGGCCAGGGCAAACGTTTGATTTTTGGAAATCAGAAGCACAGTGCTGTAAGTAGAATGAAAGTAGGGGAAATAGGGGTGGAAATTTTGGTGGCATTTTTTTCTTAAGCAAGGATTTTTCCAGTTTTTCAACTGCCAAATAATCTTTAACGTAAACAACCTGTAGTTTACAAGACCTGCTTTGGCGTCCATATCTGAAGAATGTTGTACTGCCGAACTAAGACTACCACTAAAAATTGGAAAGCGGTTAACAATCACCCGTAAATTGTACGCTCCTAACTGGACCCAGACCCAGGGTATCTTTATTTCAAAGACTAGTGCCACTATGTCCCCATCTGCCCCTAAGGATCATAAACCTATCTTTGCGTCTTCATGTGCTCATAAAGACCAAGGACCTAATTTTTGCGTCCCCCAGCCCTTAAAGACTTGGGGCCTATGCGTCCCATCCTGCCCCAGCACACCAGGCAACTATATTTGTGTCCCCTTCTGTCTCGAAGGGCCAGTGACCTTTCTGTGGTTCCCAGCTGCCTCTAAAATCCAGGTACCTTTTCTATGTTCTAAGAGACCCGGGACCTATCATTATATAATCATCAACCTCAAAGACCAAGGAAATATAGTTGTCCCCCGTCTACCCGTTAAGACCCAGGTTCTGTTTGTGAATACGTCTACCCCAAAAGACTAAGGAAATATCACTGTTCCCGCCTGCTCCTAAAGACCCGGGACCTATATATGTGTACACAAGGAAACAAACCAAGGAAAATACTGGTCTTCCGTCACTTCCTAAAGACCCGGCACCTGATGTGTGTTCCCATCTCTTCCTATAACCAGGGCCCTAACTCTTGTGTCCCCTAAAAAAACAACGGACAACGGACAACGTATCAGTTGTAACAGATTCTCTAGTGAAGGAAGTATCTATTGGTGTGTCGTGTTCTGTGAGGTCTGATATTGTACATTGACTGAACAGTTATCGTCTCACATTATATCTCAACTAGCTACGAGGTATTCCCTCACATTATATCTCGACTAGCTGATAATGAGGTATTCCCTCTCATCATATCTCAACTTGCTGATAAATGAGGTATTCCCTCCCATTATATCTCTAGCTGATAAATGAGGTATTCTCTCTCATATCTCGACTAGCTGATAAATGAGGTATTCCCTCTCATTATATCTCCACTAGCTGATAAAAGAGGTATTCCCTCCCATTATATCTCGTCTAGCTGATAAATGAGGTATTCCCTCTCATCATATCTCAACTTGCTGATAAATGAGGTATTCCCTCTCATTGTGCGGCTGTTGTCACCGTGTCATCAGTGTTGTGAGTTAAATTATATTTATTCCAGAACGCCAACAAAGCCCAACATTGTACGAGATGTGGTATTATGCTCTTGACGTGTGCTTAAGAAAGACCGTGTGCTAATTTATGTTCATTTGTATGTCTCTGCATGCCATATGTCTGTTTATGAGTATGCTACTTTTGAAACTGTTTGCCTGTATGTATGTATAACAGTATATCTGTATATGTAAGAATGTATAAATATGTTTGTTTTACAAGGGTTTTTTTTTTTTTGCTTGTATATCTATGCTTAATTGTGTATGTGTGTTTACTGTGTGTATGCACAGACTTATGTGATCCAAAATATTTTGATATGTCTGCAAAAATCTCTCTCTGTATGCCTTTATGTGTGTGTGTGTCTGTGTATTTGTATGCCTGTGTGTGCTGATTGTAGGTCGCGTGCGTGCCATGTACCTGTGAGTTACATGTCTGAAAATCTATTAAGTGTGTAACTTCAGGCGTGCCGGCATGTCACATGGGCCTGGATGTCTATGTTTCTAGAATGCATAAATATACATATATATGCCCATGTGTATGAATGTGTGCATGCCCGTATGCCATTTGGACTTTCTAATTTCTTCACATATATGTGTATCTATGCATATATCCGAACGTCATTGTTAATCTTATTTTCTCTACATGTACATTGGATTTGCAAATATGAATATTTTAAGCCTAAGAGTGCTTTTACAATTATTCTTGTTTATTGTGTATGAGTTTACGGGGAGGGGGGTGCATTATGTACATTTGCATGTTAGTATAACGAGCACATAAAGGTAGGAGCGTACCATGTTGCACTATTAATATATATACCTATTTGTTTTCTATTAGATGCTGTTTGTGGCTTTATATTTCATTTAATACATGTTACATTGTTTCAGCTCTAGTCAAAGATCGACAGATCTGATCATCAACTAGTGATAATGTATTTCTGATCAAACAGTTGACCTAGAGCAAATATTACTGAAATGAGAGATCAACGGATGTGCCCTATTATTATTAACCGTGTTGTTAATTAACAAAGTAAAGCAAAGTAGTCTCACATATGAACAGGTCAAAACTATATTCATCAACTGTCTGGTTAATTAACCCAGTTAAGCAAGTAGTCTCAAACATGTACAGGTCAAAGCTATATTCATCAACCGTCTGGTTAATTAACCCAGTTATGCAAAGTACTATCAAACATGTACAGGTCTATGCTATACTCATCAACCGTCTGGTTAATTAATCAGAGTAGTATCATGTATGCACTGGTCAATCGATGCGGTGATCAGTCATCAATTGGATGCCCTGAAATCCGTCCATTTTGTGATCGAATTTACTATTGTTAACTATTTTAGAACATATATAGTTAATAGTATAATTAAATGAAATTGTGAAAATGCTGTGTTAACTGTATTCACTGTCGTTAACGCTCTGTGTCTTTGACAGCTTCTTGTAAAATCTGCAGCTAAGTTTGCAATAAAACTTTTTTAAAAAATAAGACTGACTTTGTGTTCTTGTATTGTACAAAGTTGCATGAGATGTAACAATAGCGTGAAATAGTACTATAGGCGTGTTATTACTAATGATTTGAGTTCAAATGTTTCATATTCGTGTGACTCTTTTCCGTCTGACTGTAAATAATTTTTCAGTCTGTCATTTTAATATCTATTCTGTCTGATGGAAGGAAATAATTAGTCATTTCATCATTCAAAAAAGAAACATTTGCTTTATTCAGTTTGTATGTTCGCCATTGTTTTCAAACATTCGCTAAGTAATAACTCGGAATTAAAAAGAAAAATATATTTGATGGGGAAATGCTTTTTCTTCACAGGAAGTTTATTTTATTTCATTTACTAGCAAAACAGACGGTATTACTATTTTAAATATACTTCAAGCTCAACACGTAGGCCATCCTCTATTTTTATGACTACCTATTTTATTTTTAAATAGACAAAGTTTGAAGAAGAAAATAGCATTATTCGGCTTGCTGCAAAATACTTTAAAATTGAACATAAAATATAATTGAAAATAAAACATAAGTTTATTGCGCTTCTTCTTTAACTTTTTTTTTTAAAAAAAAGATTAAATAATAAATATTTCACTTAAAGTATCATTAGGCGACTTCTGGACAGTGTGCTGCATGTTAAACCGATAATTAAAGCATGATCTGAAAACTGCGCATGAAGTAAAAGCTCAAAGACAAATTTGAGGTTGGGGACAAACTCAGAAGTGCACTCGTCTATAGTGAACAACAAATTAAAAGTAGTCTGTGACATTTACTTCTACTCAGGGCTGGACACCATTGCCAATAGGTTCAAGCCCGTTTAAGATTTCTCCTTGTTAAGCGCTTGAAATCTTCATTCTGCAACTACTGTACTGTCAATAAAGAAGAGAACAGTAAAAACATTGTAGTATTTTCAAACAAAGAAAAGTATTAACATTATTTTTATGTTATTTTGAGCACTTGGTGTCAAACCGACCTTGAGTCTAGGGCAGTGAAAAGATAAAGATTACATTTATTTTAAAATTTGGTTTTTCTGTCACAAGAGCTTGGGCACCAGATCACGGCAACACTTAAATAAATGAATCTTTCACTTAAACGATTCAATTCCATTCAATTTTATTGCACAACCAAAATGGCATGCGAAAAAATTATATAATGCAAATTCTGTCAATAATAAATTCTCAGCAATGTAAATGCACGTTAAAAAGTTACATTTCGTGTCTGTCAGATATCAATACTGGCAATAAATGTATAAGTACTATATAATTTTTGTTAACGGGGTTAAATACATATACTATTTCGCAAGCCCTGCAAGCGCCACAGCAATGACGTATTTGGCATAAATGACGATATTCCTTTAAAACGTCAAGACTTATAATATCCATAATTATTATCAACACTGATATCAGATGATTGCTTTACTGATCAGTTTGTCGCCCGAGTTATCGATCGCAGTCATATGGTCCGCATCTATGTTATAATATCGTTTTAAAATACTGTCATCAAGTTTTCAGATGCCAGCACACGTGTTGCTGACGTTATAGTTTTCGCCGACAGGAGCAATTATACGTAGGCTTACAAGTACTTAACACTGAAATACTTACATCGTATATTCGTGGCAAAACTAAGGGAGAGCACTCAAGATGGTTTGAGACTACATCAGTACATGCTGGCAGAAGACATTTGGCTGTCTCTTGTAGGTAAATGCACTACTTGAAATATACTAATTCTTTTGTGTCTAATTTGCAGATGTATGTCTGAGCTCTCAGTTAATCTTTTTTTTACTGTGAGCTGCAGCTTGTTTTCTGTTTTAAACTTAAGTGGGTGGTAACACTAACACTAGTAACAGGGACATATTTTATAACCATGTCCAAAAATCGCTAACGCAGGCATTGATTATTGTTATTGCTATTTATTATTATTTGTTACGAAGTAACAATACAATTTCAAAACAATATTGGAAAAGTGTTTATATTTCTTGCAGAAAGTATTTATTTTAACTTTTGTATAAAAATAATCTCAGGTAAAACTGAAAGGTTGGGACGAAAGGACTATTTGGCGGGAGGGATAGTGAGGTCGAGTGTATGAAAAAAAAAAAGAAGGGTAGGCCTATACAGAAAGAAAAACTAACATGAATGAATGAGAACAAATATTTTGACTAATTTACAGTTTGATTGGTGTATTCCACTTTTTCCAATTCATTGGATTGAAAATCGTACAAATTAGGTTTCCTTCATATCATAGATTAGAACCCATCCCATCTACCTATAACAAATTGTTTCTTGTCTAGTATAAGTTTGTTTTAATGAGTTATTCTTGGGCGTAAGAAATTATATTAATCAATATACAAGACATAATAAAGTTGCATCTTTCACACCCTCACTGACTGATTCATTTTATTATTTTTTAATTTGACTCTGCTTAATTTGCTTATTCAGTGAAGTTTGAAGTGTAATCAATCTAGAAAGATATAGGCCTAATTATAATCTTAGATGATAAATAAAGTATCAATATTATTAACTATTGTATTGTTGTTGTATTAAATTAAAAATTTGTAGAAATAATCTGTAATAGAATAGTTGTAATAATATTATTTACCTTTCTTGTTTAAGTCATAACATCAGATACTACATTACTAGTGATAGTGAAATATTAAAATTATATTATTACTATATACTAGTACTACAATTAAAGCACATTGAATTTGAATTTATGTTCTGAATGTATCCTCTTTATAAGTTTATTTATTTGTTTTATTGTTATTGTGTTTCTATTTTTTAAAAGGTATTATTTTATTATTAACTTTAACTTAGTAATACTACTACTACTAGTGTAATAGTAATATATTTTAATCACAGTAGTTAAGTTTGAAAATGTATTTACTTAATACACATCGATTCAGAATACAATGCCAGATTCCAAATCTTTGTTAATAATTTTATGAATTTCATATTCATTTTAATATTAGATTGAAATGAAAATTTATATTTTAATATTGATAGACTGTGGAGAAAAAAAAATCTGCTTTAGTGTTTTCCACTTTATAATTGCACCTTTTTAATAATAACTTTCTCTGTTTTTACTTAAATCTGTGTTTTCATATAAAAAAAAAACATTAAATAGCAAGAACTACTGATTCTTTTCATTGTTTTGCACAAAAGTCATTATCATTATAATATCAACTAATCAAGATTATGACTATTAAATATATTGGATTGCTGGGAAGAGTTTTATTATAAATAGTATAAAACTAACTCTCTCTCTCTCTCTCTCTCTCTCTCTCTCTCTCTCTCTGTCTCTCTGTCTCTCAGTCTCTCAGTCTCATACAATGATACAATACACACACAAAACAAGGTATACACTTTAAGTATTTTCTAATTTGTTTTTATTGTTGTACAGTGTACACTATACTTTCATAATGTTGCCTAGTTACTCTTATACTACTTATAGCACTGATTAATTAAAATAATGTTTAAAAGAGTGATAAATATAAAATAATATATGTGTACACTTGGCTAATGTATAAAACTGATAATAAATAATAATAAATGACTGTCCAGGTTGTTGTCCAGGTTTTATCCAGCTATATACTCAGCTATGACTAATGAGTGGAATGCTTTTTTTTTTTTTTAATGCTCTTTAGCACTATTCACAAAGACTGATAGAGGCTTATGGCTAGTTTTACCACACTGATGAAAAAGTTCAAGGTTTTAAAACGAACAAGTAAACTTAATTATTATTCTGTTCAATGTGTTGCTCACCACATACTCTAAACTCAATTATAGCACTGCTTGAAGTAGTTTTATGATGGTGTTAACTGCATAATATTGATTATAGTGCTGTTCAGCATTGTGCAGTTACAGCTTTCAAACTGACTCTTAGCACATAATAATTAATATTGATTCCAGTGCTGTTCAGCTTTCAAACTACAAAGTGACTACTTTAGCACATAATGTTGATTGTACTTTGTAGTGCTGTTCAGGATTGTACATTATAGTTTTCAAAGTGATTGCTATAGCACATAATGTTGATTGTAGTGCTGTTCAGGATTGTACATTACAGTTTTCAAAGTGATTGCTATAGCACATAATGTTGATTGTAGTGCTGTTCAGGATTGTACATTACAGTTTTCAAAGTGATTGCTATAGCACATAATGTTGATTGTAGTGCTGTTCAGCACTTTACATTACAGTTTTAAAAGTGACTCTTGTGGTACATTTTTAATATTGATTGTAGTGCTTTAGTATATAATGTAAATTGTAGTTCTGTTAGCATTATACACTTACAGCTTTCAAAGTTACTGCTTTAGCACATAATATTGATTGTAGTGCTGTTCAGCATTATACAGTTACAAACTTACAGCTTTCAAAGTGACTGCTCTAACACATAATATTTGTAGTGCTGTTCAGCATGTATAGTTGCAGCTTTCAAAGTGACTGCTTTAGCCCATATTATTGCTTGAAATATTGTTCACTGTTGTTTGTTTTTTTTTATACTCTATAGTCTAATTGGCTGTTAGAGACATTTGAAGATAAATTAATTAAAACTATTTAGTAAATTGTGCAAGACAGGATTATTGGCAACTGATAAAATTGTGTTCACTTGTAATTAATGGAAGGGGGTTGCTTCTTGTAAAACTAAAAGTACATACATATAAATACTAATGTATTTATTATTTTTTTCAAATTTATTTTGGCAAATATGTGTGTCTAAGTCACAATCAAAAGAGGTGCTGATGCAGGTACAGTCATACACACTGAATTGGTTGTAATGTAATACTATTAAAAGTATTATATAATGTTGGCTGACATATTTATTGTTGTCTTAAAGTTAAACATGCTAGCAAATTTATTATTTAATGAATTGTTCTAATTTATAACATATAAGATTAAGAATATTAATTGAAATGTTCATACTCTCTTATCACTCAATGTTGTAGTTGTACATAACATAATTAGTCTTATTTAGACTAATCATGTGGTGTGTGTAATGATTGAAATGGTCATGCCATTATAGTTTTATACAGTCATTGTTGTGCACAACACCGCATATTTAGACTAGTTAATGGTGTAACTATTGATTAAATATTCAGATTAGTATTGTACATGATAATAATTGATATAGTATATTTAGACTTGATATTTGGTGCATGTTTTGATTAACCTCTTTATAGACTGTTATCAGTATTTAATACAGCATGCATGGACTTTTGTTTGTTTACAGTATTGATTGACAACTAAATGTTTACTGTTTTAAAAACAGTTATTTTACTAATTAATGGATTTACGTGTTCAACATTGTTAATGGCACTGTAGAATAGACTAATTATGCAGATTTGATTGAAATGTTTCATTATAATCCTGATATTTTCAGCATCTTTGGCAATTTATCATCTTAAGGCCAAGACCCAAGCACATGGCAGATTCCCACAGACTTTGATTATTTTGATTATTAAGGTATTTGCCCCATGAAAAAAGTGCAACTGAAGAACAAAGGTGGGTCATCATCTACATTATAATTATATACAAAATATTGTATAATAATTAATAGTACATGTAATGCAGAGTGAATACTTTTAATATTTATTTTTCTAAAGGATGGTTTATACTGCATTTAGAATCATCACTCAAATCAAATATTGACAACTCATTGGTTTTTCTTAGAATTATCCCTATATCGATATCTCATTTTTGTTTGCTACTGTAAAATAGTACATTATATTTATTGGACATCTTTAGTAACATTAGAGGACAGGCTTAGTGTAAACTGGGGAAATGTAGATAATTTAGAGTACTTAATTTAGACATCATTATTATTATTATTAATTCTTCCCATATATAATGTAGATCACAGACATCTTTCATTTTCATTTCTGTTTGATTTAGTGGTATTCTGTGACATTCAATCTTACACTACAGTCTATCACTATGTCCATGAACATTTAATCAGTATATTGAGATTTGTGCCTATTCATTAAACTTTATGATGTAGTTCACAAACACCTTTCTTTTTCATTTCTGTTTAATTTAGTAGTTTACTGTGAAATTGAGTCTAACAGTCTATCACCATGTCCATAAACATTTAATCAGATCAAGTTTTGTGCCTATTCGTTAAGCTATTATGTTGCAGATCTAGTTCTACATCTTGTCACTCTACTATTGATATGCCATAGGATATCTAGTTTTGCATCATTTCTCCTACTAGTACTATTGATATACCATGGATATCTAGTTTTACATAATTTCTTTCTACTATTAATCTGTCGTAGAATATAAGAATATATAGTTTAGCATCTTTTCATTCTTCAGTTGATTGGGCTACAGATGTAGTTCAGCATCTTTTCATTCAGCAGTTGATAGAACCACAGAAAATCTAGTTCTATATCTTTTCACTCAGTATTATTGATATTGGGCCAGAGAAGTTTTAAAATGTTAACAATTTCTTTGCTTCTTTCAGAATGAGTTTTGAAGATTACTACAACTATTTTGAAGATGAAGAAGAGGATATGTTTGATTATTTTGATGAAGATGATATGACACCAGAACTTGCAGACCTACTGGAATCATATCATGGTGACAGGACTCCACCAGTGGTATACAATCGAATATCTTTTGAGGAGTTGTTTCAGAACTGTATGCTTCCAACGTCTATACAAATGGCACAAGGTCTTTTCACATGTTTGATTTTGTGTCTTGTATTCCGTCTTGCTGCTCAGCTTCGAAGGGCAAGTAAGTTTGTTTTTTAAAGTTCTGTTGTTTTGGTCTATAATACTGTTATCTAAACTCCCAGCTTTGTAACTTAGGTGAAATCAGAACAACACACTTAACTAAACTTTAATATCATTAGTATAAATTTACAAGTAGCCCTGGATTTTACATAGATTAACATGAACCTTGACTTTATATAAGTCCCTTAAAAAAATATGTATATAATGTTTGCAGTGAGTATGTAAAGTGCAATATATGTACCATTGGGTGAAGGGAGTCTGTATGTTGTGACATTGCACTCATTGCACAGTCTCCCACCTTTTCCACTAATAATACTGTTTGTCCAATCGCTATATTGAATTACTGTTGTGTCCAGTAAGTTGAGTAACCTTGGCCCAACACCCACCTTTTCCACTAATAATGCTGTTTGTCCAATCGCTATATTGAATTACTGTTGTGTCCAGTAAGTTGAGTAACCTTGGCCCAACACCCACCTTTTCCACTAATAATACTGTTTGTCCATTCGCTATATTGAATTAAGTTGTGTCCAGTAAGTTGAGTAACCTTGGCCCAACACTCACCTTTTCCACTAATAATACTGTTTGTCCGATAGCTATATTGAATTATAGTTGTGTCCAGTAACCTTGACCCAACATCCACCTTTTGCACTAATAATACTGTTTGTCCGATAGCTATATTGAATTACAGTTGTGTCCAGTAACCTTTGCCCAACACTCACCTTTTCCACTAATAATACTGTTTGTCCAATACCTGTACTGAATTACACTTGTGTCTAGAAACCTTGACCCTTACTCTCCTGTTCAATGAAAATAGTATTTGCTTTGTTCATATACTTTATTATGTTAATACCTGGAAACCTTGGCTCATTTCACATTTAGTCTGAAAATAGTGAATATTTGGTGTGTGCACTGAATTATATTTGTGTCTGAAAATCTTGGCCCACCATCTCATGTTTTGCACTGAAAATACTGAAAATCCTATACTGAATTATAGAAATGTCTGCAAACCTTGACCCAAAATTCACCTTTTCGTTGAGAATAGTGATGATCATGATTTACATTTGTACCTAAAATTAAAAACTCTTAGCCCATCAGTCAACTTTTTACTGAGAATAGTGATGACCCTGATTTACAGTTATGTCTGAAAACCTTGGCCCAACAGTCACCTTTTTTACTGAGAATAGGGATGACCCTTGGCTGTTATGTCTGGAAACCTCAGCCCACTTCTCTCACCATTCCATTGATAATAGTGATTATGCATGCATTGCTTAGTTTACAGTTGTGTCTGGAAAATAGTCAGTGGTTCTGAGAGTACAGAGAGTAATAAGGCAGTGTCTCATAGCTTTGAGGACAGTACAGCTAATCTTTATTAAAGTGTACAGTTTGATATTTATTATTAATTACAGTTGCAGTATATTATTATAATTTATATAGTAATGCTAAACAAAATTAGTTTCCTCCAGTGAAATATGCTTACAATGCATCTATTAAAACAGGCAATTCAAACTGAGGGTCCCCCGAGGGCCATATGGGTCACATATGTGTTGTTGCACACATATGTTTTAGCAGCATTCACGAATACAAAGTAATGAAGTAGTTTGACAAAAATATAATTTTAAACAGCAACATATATTTGCAGTTTGTAACTGTCAGTTCGGGCGGAGCTAAAATAGAGACACAAGGGGTGAGTCGGGTTTGGCTGTTCCGGTGTATCTCCAAGAGGCTCGTGTGACATGCCCAGTAATACGTTGTCTTAAGTTGTTACACAAGACACATAACAGATGCTATTGATGTTTGGGTGGAGCCCATTTTTATTCTGTCATGTAAAGGAGCGTTTTATCGGCTGTGCATGCGGGTGAGCAAGTATCATAAAAGTGAATAAACAGACAAATGTTTCAAAACAATAGTGAATACAAATATGAATTCTTTCGCCCCTCTCAAAAACTGTGAATAACAAGTTTGTTTGAAATGATAAATTAGGTTGTTTATTACATAATTTGGGGCACTACTCTTTCACTCAGTGATTAGTCAAACATACTACTTTCCAATGTCATACACTCTGTGGGAAATTAAAGCGGGGGGAGGGTGAAAATGATGAACTTCAAAAAGTAAAACAAAAAATTAATTATACAATTCTCATGTGGTAAATGGCACCACTGTCAGCAATGATAATTCATATACAACATAGGCATGTATTTAACATTATCTTAGAGTTCATATTACACAAAATGACAATATTAATGAGTTCAACAAGAATAGATTAAATGTTCGTATTCTTAACAGTTCTAGATGTGCTTTTGCTTTTCATTTAATTACTCACTTAGTAATGTCAATGTTCCAAGGGAGATGACATAATCTCATACATCACTCATAAGGGGTACTTTGAAGAGAAGATATGACACAATCGTTGCGTCACCCGACAGTGAAGACCTGCAGGTCTGTGCACCGTCTCAGATTCACTGTGTGGGTAAATCTGTGCTCTGTTGGCATGTTGCCAACCTTGGTAATTGTCGCTGCTTTCTCAGGTTACCATGACAACAGAAAAACACCAGTGACGTTTAGCATTACCAGATGTTTCGTCTATGGAGTGTGTCGTCCTGTCTATGGATGCAGAACTTCTCATGTCTGTAAGGCAGAAATGCTGTCCCACCAACCGCGGAATATGGATTCAAACAAGCTCAGACAGCGAGACAAAAATGGCTTCTCTGTTGTTAACTGCATACAACCAATGTCTTGTGCATAAGATGTCTTGAACTTTCTACTTTGCCAGGAGATATTGAAGCAGAGAATAACTTCTTGTTTATTAGCATTGCTTCTTTTCTTGCAGTTGTTCAGTCATTTTAACTGTCAACATATTTTCTTTATAGTTGCATTAAAACAGGGAGATTCTGACACTATACCTTGTGCCTGTCAAGGTGAAACAAAATTAGTACAAATCTAGCCACAGACAGAATATAGTTTTATAATTTAAATAATTGTAAAGATATATAGAAAATGTCAAATATTGCAAAACCTGAAAATGTACAACTGCATAAGTGTTGTACAGTTTTGTTTTTTTTATTCAGGTCTGAACTCAATGGTCAATCTTAGTAACTTAACACAGCAACTTGAGCTACACGTTAATTTACTGCTATTCATAATTGATATGATGTATTTTGCTTTCTTCTTTAATATCACAGGTGTAATTAACTTTATATTCTGTGTACCTTCAGGTGGTAATGAAGGCAGTATCCCTATCTGGATGTTGCACTCTGCTAGTGCTATGTTTGGAATAGTGGTGCTACATACGCTCTTTGGATTGGCGCTTCTCTACCTGGTGGTGTGTTGTGTCCTCAGTTACCTCCTGCTGGTTGCCCTGGCCTCCAGAGGGCGCTACTTAAGTGGTGTTGTTGTTGCTGTGCTGATTGTGATTTATGTTGTCTTTTGGTAATGCACTGTTTGACAATTTTTCTTTCTTTTCATGGTTTTTATATGTATTTTTGTGTGTACAAGAAAGAGCTTGAGAGGGAAATCTTATCTCGTTTATAGTCCTAATTCATTCACTGAGACAGTTGCTTCGTTTAGGAATTGATTGGCCTTAGTGAATATGCTAAGTATTCAAGTACAGTCTAGCTTTTCAAGTCAGATTTGAAGGAAAACAATAAAGATTCCTTTTTAAGTCAGATTTGAAAGAGAACAATAAAGATTCAAGTTATCAAAAATCTTAGTTACTGAAAACTTAATGAAACAATGCATTAATAGTAATACACATATTCTAAGCTGAACTATGCCAAATGAGAAGCAAAGGTAAAATAAGTATATTAGTATTTAAAAATTCACAGTGAAGTTCAATGTAATAATGAAAGGCGACCCTTTGCACAGCTGTAGTCTCTTATTAGAAATGGCAATGAAAGTTTCCAAATGAAATTTTTGCACATACTACATTTTAAAATTTTCTCAATACAGGAATTACTCTAATCATACAAAGAGGAACATTTATGCACTAAAACCAATTTTCATGTTTGCTCCATTTCTCATCTTTGCAAAATTTTCTTACAGATAATGACTCATTGTCTGGAAAACTTCTGAAAAAGAAGAACTATCTCACCTACATAGAATCTTTCTTTAATCTACTATAGTTTAGTCAGATTATTGGTAGCATTTTCACCCAAGCCAAATCTACACAGAATTTATCATCAATGAATGCAATGCAAGTTTATAAAAGCTTGTCATTCCATTTTTATACTCTTCACTGTGAAATCAGTAATCAAAGCATATTCTTAAATTTTTTAACTGTAAAATCAGTAAATTTATATCCAAAGCATATTCTTAAATTTTTTCTCTGTGAAATCAGTTAATTTATATCCAAAGCATATTCTTAATTTTTTTCTCTGTGAAATCAGTAAATTTATATCCAAAGCATATTCTTAAATTTTTTCTCACAACAAATGCCTCCTAGGGGTATGTATTTATATCTGCATTACACAAGCCACTTGAGCACTAAATCACTACAGTCTTCCAGTGCTGAATACTTCACTAACCTCAAATTTTCTTTTTCAGGTTTGTTTCAGTTGAACCTAATTTTTTAACATTGACTTAAAATGTACCTGTATTCATGTCAGTTCTGAATATTTGCAATTTGTCCAGTTTTCAGTAGCTGTAATTTCACTTATCGCTCTGTGAAATCTTTTTCAGTTTTTTTTGGTTTCTCCTAATCCTACTTAAAAAAACAACAGCATTATCATGTACCATAGAAGAAAACATGAGTAAAATTAAAAAGATTGTGTGCTTATGCTTGAGTATTTATTTATTTGTGTCTGTTTGTGGAGGATGGGTATTGGTAATGGTTCAACCATTGGTTGAAGTTTCATGCCATAATGTTAGCTGAGATTTTTTGTTTGTTTTTATATTTTTTTGTTGAAGGTTACTGGAATACAAGCATGAAGATATTTTATTACAGTCCATGTTCATGACAAAAATTATCAAATCTGCTGATTTTAGGTTTTTACAAAGTTTATCAAGAGCAGCTCATATTTCCATTTGAGTTGATACATATAGCATAGCACAATGAAGAATGCCCAGGGAAATAAAAATATATTGGAGGTATAGAGAAATTTGGTCAATTGAGAATTCACTACTTTGTATTTTGAAGATACACATCAAACTCATTACCTATCAAAAACAAAAATATTTTAATTTATTCTTCAAATGCTGCTCTCATTTACTGCAATGTCTGGCATCTGTTTTGCTTCAGATTCAAATTTGACGCATTTGTAATTTAATTCTCGTTCATTTGAAACAACAGGCTTACCAACTGAATCATTTTAAGTATTGTTGTTTTAGTGGGTCATTGTTCATATCAGTCATTGAAATATTCTCTTCAAATTTTATAATGATTATAAAACTTTACTCTTATGCTTTAATGTGTTGTTTTTATTTTAAGTTCAAGTAATGCTGAATGTATTCATTTTAAATGAAAAAGAAAATCACCATTCTGGTAATGGAAAAATTACTCATAATTATTTTTTAAAACAAAGACAACATTTCAAACTGCAATTTATATTATATATTTAATTTTAGCAGTAAAATATTTTAAGATGTGTGCACATTGCATTGCACTGAGGATCTATTTACATTGCAAGGGACATGAGGGATTTATTTATACTGCAAGTGATCCTTTTTCTTTTCTTCAGCTGTTTTTAAGCTTATATAGACAGTTTTACTAGCTGGCATTTAAATTATAATTGAATGAAACTTAATATAAATGAAGAATACATTTAGCAAATTTTTTATATATGTATACTTAAGAAACTATTATTATACTGCTTGGCAGTTTGGTAAACAAATAATCCAATTCAGCCTTTTATTATTTTTATCAACTTAAAATTTTATGAATGAAATAGAGAAGTAATGAATGTGTAATGTTTTACTTTCAGTGAACTATGGCTGGTAGATATTACTACATGGCATCGTGTTAGAGGTAAGCACAGTAGTTTAGAATTTTTAATTGAAGATACTTATAAATTTAGCAAAAAAGCAACTTCCAGACACGAGTGAAAACTATAATGATTAATTAAAGAAATCTTAATGTCATACCTAATGACAGTTAGAAAGGTTACATAAAATCTTTATAATACTTCTTGTAAGCAAGAATATTTACTCATTTTGGTTTTCATAATAGAAATTATTTGTACTCTTTCAATATGGAAAAATCTGCCACTACCATAACTTCTAGATAGCATGCTTGAATGGAGATTTGCCTACTTTAATGTCAGATAATGTGCACATGTTCTTTGAGAAGAAGTTGAAAGAATATGCCATTTCCCCACTACCATGGTTCATAGCCCCCTTGAAAAGCCCTTGAAAAATGAGAGCTGTCTTGAAAAGTACTTGGATTTTTTTTTTTAGTCTTTGAAAAGTATTTGAATTTGAGAAGTCCTTGATTTTTAAAGAAATATCCCACCTCCCTCCTTTTAGAATAAAATGCCATGAAAATATTTAAAAGTCATATTACCGCCAGCACAGTTTCGTTACTTTTGAATTTCACTACAGTTTATTTCGTTAGTTTGTTTCAGCTTTTCAATTTTTAAGCGCTCAAGATAGGCTACCAGAAATTCTAATTTGGAACACTCAGATATAGCTTTTTAAAAAATCATAAACCAAATCTGAAATGGGGCATATACTTTTGCTTCAGCTATGCACAGCTTTTACATTAATTGCTTTCAGCACAAATATACACACCATCTTGAATTTTGGTTGATTCATTTCACATATGGAATTGGATACTGCTGTTGATGCATAAAATTTTCTTCTTGCATACGAAGATATTTTTTGTAATTTTTTTTTAGATCCAGCTTTTGCTTTACTATATTCTCCATTATGTGCAGATCTTAGAAAACTTTTCTAAGATCTGCACACTCAGTTACTTCCCTTGAGGTGATAGGTAAACAAAACTGTGATGATAATAGTATTAACAAAAGAATTTAAAGTGGGTAGAGGATGTGTTATTTAAGAATATACTTACAACTCTGTGTGAGAACAATAGGCATTTTGAGAAATTTGATGATAGACTACTGGTACCTATCCTGATACATAATGCTTGAGTCTCCTGTAGTTTTTATGCCATTCACTGTGTGTACCACACACACACACACACACACACACACACACACACACACACACACACACACACACACACACACACACCACACACACCACACAGAGAGAGCTTACAATTGAGACTTCTGTCTGGCTATCTTACTCTACATTTTAAAAAAATATTAATATTTTTGCAACAGAAAGACATGATATACAAAATAAATTATATAATATTCATAAAATTATGAATAATTTTACATTTTTAATTTTTCTTATTTCAAAATTTATAACACAGTTCTTCAGAAGACGTGTATGTTGGATTTTTTAAAAATGAATATTTTTGGTACCATAATGTGTCCCATTATTTGCTAGTATCATTTAATTTTGTAACATTTTAAAATGTCTTTCAAACATTGTAGAATTTTAAGAAAAGAAAGTGTAAATAATATTTTACATGCAATTGCCAAAATTACATTTAAACAACTCATTTAAATTTTAGAAGGCAAAAAATTTTTTTTAAATGTCAATAATAAACTTAGCTGCTTCTCAAAATAAAAGTTTCAAACTGAAATATTTTGGTATTATTTATCTGTATTATTTATGCAAAACTGATTTATTAATATACATATCAAGTATGTTGGTTGGATTCTAATCCATTTCTTGATCTGGATGCTGTTAAGACACACACATCTATATATAAGTGCAAGCTACAAAAAAAATTAACAGTGAGGATGCATTGTTTAAGAATGTACTAACAATTCTGTCAAAACAGTAGACATTCCCAATGTTCATTTATTGCTTGAGGAATCAAGATCAGTGTGGATTTCTAAGCTAAAAAATGTAATGCTACAGATGATACACTCTCTTTTTCCATCCTGATACATAATGACTGAGACTGTGAGAGTGAGGCTAGATTCCTGTGTTGCCTTTTTACATTCACTGTATGTACTAAGAGAGAGAGAGTTTACAACTGAGACTTCTAGCTGGCTATCTAACACTTAAAAGTGAATGCACTTATATACACTACAGATATCATCACAAATATTAATGTTTAAGCTACTGAAAAATGATACATAAGAAAAATTATATAATCGTGAAATTATGAAGAATTTTTCATCACTATTTTTGATCAAAATTTATAACTTAAATCTTTAAAAGAAGAATGTTTGGGATTAAATTTTTGTGTACAGTAATAATGTTGCATTATTTGCCAGTATTAAAACATGTCTTTTCATTTAATTTTTTTGTAGCATTTTAAAAGATCATTTTCATATGCATTTATTATGTTAAAAATTAACTTATCATGATTTTATGATGTTCTGTCATTCTCAAAGAACAACTTTTGAATAATGTAAAATTATAATTATTGTATTTAATACACAATTTTGTATATTTGCTTATTCTGTCATAAATGTTTTTTTGCAAAAGAAATAAATGTCAAAGATATAACAAATTTTGTTTATTTGAATTTTATTTCATACACTAGTAGTCCTTGAACTTTATAATATTAGGCTCTTGAAAAGCCTTTGATTTGTTTTTCAAAGATTGCCTATGAACCCTGAATACCTAATGTCATATAGAAAGTGTACATATTCTTTGAGAAGAAAACATGTACACCATGAGCATGAATATTCTTTGAATGAACATATGTACATTCTGTTCTATTACTTTCTTAATTTCATTACTGGTGCAGATACAGCAGTTAGAAAATATATTTTTTCTTTGAATGGATGAATTCTGTATTGCTGTACTTCCTTGTCTAAAATCTAGCAAGAGTATATGGGTCCTTGGCTCTATTTGCAGGTGCTCAGATGATACTCTCCATGAAAATTATATCCCTCGCCTTTGACTATGGCAAAGGTAGTATCATAGACTTACCCAATATATTTGAATTCACTGGCTACTGTTTTCATGTTGGAACTGTGATATTTGGACCATGGGTTTCTTATGAAGACTACTACAAGTCTTTGCTGGTAGAGAAACTTCCTCTAGTGAGTGGATTTTTATTTTCTTTACTTTCTTAATACTTTCACAAACACTTTAACAGTAATCAAAAAATTTATGTGATAGTGTGTCCCAAGAAGTTCAAAGTGCTAAATCCAACACAACACTTTATCAGTCTGGACGTTAAACCCATCTCTCTAAGCCTACAGATAAACAATAAATGATTATCACATGTCTCTGTGACTAATAATAGGCCATCCATGAAATTATATAATCCTTGGTCACCAAATGGTTCCATAAATTTACACATCATATGCATGGACACACTCAGCACATTCATCAGTCAGAATGGCATTAATTTAAATTGATACATCCCATCAGGTGTTATGTCTATCTCTTTGAATGATCATGCGAAAATTAAGTTGGTATCTGGTAATATCTCAACATTCAGTTTTGGTGTTGCAATTTAACCTACTCTATGGCTTCCATCTTTATTTTGTACTAAAAGCAACGGGTGCACTGTAAGCTGATTTCTCGGGTTGCCTTAACATTTCCTTAACCTCATCTCGGAAAATGGTTTTCTTTGCATGTGGCATGCCAGGGTTTCTTGGTCAGTATGTCACTGTGTGCTGCAAATATTTTTTTTACTGCTTCTTTCTGTACTGGCCTAAGTGTTTCATCATATTTGATATCGCAATAGGTTTCCATCGCGATCAATAGGTAACTGGGAATAATGCCTGCATTCTCTAAATCAGTGCTGACTGACTGTTGCTACAATGACCTCTTCTTTATCACTTGGCACACTCTGTCTGTATGTTCATCCGCCTGTACCTCTTCCCGTGCAACAGACGGATGTAGCAAGTTGATGTGATATGTTTTCTCTTTCCCTTAACCAGGATCCTGTAGTTCTGACCACTGAGTTTAGCAGTGACCTCGTAAGGACCATGCCCCTTCACTTGCACTTTGTTGTGTTGTTCCAACAGTAGTTGTAGTATTTTGTCAATTGGCTTAAACATGCGCTCTTTTGTATTTCAGTTAAAGTAGGATGCTTGCTTCTGTTTAGCTTCTCATATATTTTCCCTCGCAATCTGACTGATTTCGTCCAGTCTTTCATCACTGACATATTGATATGTCGTCTGCACCTCCTTGTCGACACTGTCATCCGTCCACATTTGTCTGACTACAGCTAAAGGCCCCCTAACTATTCTCTCATACAGGAGTTCAAACGGACTGAAATCTGTACTCACCTGAGTAGTCTCCCTGTAAGCAAACAATAACACTAGTAAATATATGTCCCAGTCATGCAGTTGACTGTCACATAACTTCTGCAGACCCATTTTCAATGAACTGTAACATTCCACGAACCTGTTACACTGGGGGTTATATGGGGTGGTCCTCGAATGTTTAATTGATAACACATGGTTAACTTCCCTCATGACATTATAAATGTTCATAACCAAAATGTTTTAGGAAGTAAAGGGCTGCAACTTTCTTCACTAACACCACACTCAACTTTTGTGTTGTTGCATCATATTCAGCTCTGGCCTGTACACAGCCTGCGTCAACATCATTTGCTTAGCCAAGGAATCACACAGCCTGCACTTCCGTTGTACTCCAGGGCCCTGAAAGATATGAAGTTGACCAGCCCTTAAGTACTTTCTTCAAACTACTGAGATTTATTCTATTTACATTTACCGATCTTCTGAATAAAATTCAACATTAAAATACTACAAAATTCAAAATAAAGAATACAATTTAAATTCTACTTCCATTCATCCACAGTCACTTGTTTACCTGGGTTCCTAAACACTGTCTTCACCCAGACGTTGCAGGGACATCCCCTTCCAGCTTTTCTACTAGTGTGTGTGTACTGATATAACAGTGTCAAAGGTTTATATGCCCACAATACACCCTCTCTTCCCACTCTACCTAGCCTCTCAATAGCTTATCTTGCTTGACATATGCATCCCTAATGTATTCAAAACCCTCCAGTATTTGTAGATTCCACTGCATGCATTCAATACCTATGATGACTTGGTGTCACACTAACCAGGTTACATGCACTCATGCCCACATATTCCATCTTCACTCTTACACACAAGCATAATCAATTATAGGACACAGTAAGTAAATGGAATCCTAAATTCCATGATAGTGAACACTTTAAATTAATGCTATATTTATTTTAATAAAATGGCCCATTGAAATAATTTGTTTACTTATGCTTGGTGGCACCTCTTTAACTTTCAGTATACAACATGACTTTTTCATTATATCCGTATTGTACATTTAATCTTTAATACTTTTTTTTTTTATATTACAAAACTTTGTTTCCAGTCTCTGAGCTGGTTAGGTAAATTTCTTTCAAGTTGTGCCTTGGCCGTGATATGTCTGGTGATTTCTTCCTGTCTCACTCACTGGCTCATTCTGGATCATGCATGGATGTAAGTTATGCAAGATTAATTTTACGAGAATATGTTTTTTCTACTTACAGTTGAGCTTTTTGATTGCCAATTATCAACTGATTTCTATATTAGGATATAATGGATGACATATTTTAATAAATTTGGGTTACTTCATTTATTTAGGAATGTTCATTTAGTTTGCTAGATTAATTTTGGCTTCTCATTGATTCAGAATTGTTGTTTATAAATTAGATAACTTTTTGTTGCTTTCTGTGTTATATTTTTACATATGTGTCATTTTTCTTTCCTTAGTTGGCTAATTGCATATCGTGATGCACAGTCTTTTCGATTCAGTCATTACTTTGTTTCCTTCATGTCTGAGACATTGTCTGTGCTTAGTGGTGTGGGATGGACATCGTCAGATAGTGTCACAAAGTGGTGAGTGATTTAATAATCTTTGTTGATTTAGAGGGTCATCATATTTTATTTTATTTGATACTGAAAACTGTAGATAGTGGGGTGGGTTTTTTTGTATACATTCATTTAAAATCCTCTGCAAACATTTTTTATCACATTCTAACGTACCTTATCATAGTGCAAAATTATAGTTTTACGAATAATAGAATCTCAAGCATGGATTTTAATAGTAAATGTTCATTTTCATTACTAAAACATTGGTGAGATCATTATTCCTTTACTTCTTCTTTTTCTTTTCTAACATTTTAAAAATTAATTTGTACAGGACTTTGACAGTTTCCAGACCACATGTCATTGAGTTACCACCATCATTGGTTGATGTGGTGGTTAATTGGAATCTACCAATGCACTTCTGGTTGAAAACCTGTAAGTCTGTCTTATATTTCAATCAACAATGCACATCATAATATGATGAAAGATTTACATCATAAACTTTGCAAAGGATTTGTCTTTCTGTATCATGTTTCGAAATGTTTCAGTGTTGTTTTGAGGTCACCAGAACGTTGAATCGGCTCAGTTTTATATGCCCTGACAATCAGTAGGTAACATTGGTGTGCTATTGACCCTCCAAACCAATCTTTTGTTGATGTGATATTGATCAATTGAATATTTCCATAAGAAATGACTAATAAGTAAAGTAAATAGACTGAGACCCTTATTGGCACTCTGTTACTTTAGCAGCAAACCCTAAATGGATTTTTTAAAATCTGTAATTATTTTTTATGAATATTTTTTTTAAATCTTTGCATACATGAAAATTGATAATAATAAAGATAAAGAAGTTTCTGAATTTGATAACAACATGCATTATGGTGAACAGTGAAGTACTCAAGACCACGCTGCAGAAAGAAAACACTCAGTTTATATCATTCAAGACATAATCTTTTAGACAACACACACAAAACTGCCAGTTAATCTGCTATTTTACTTGGTCTTGTTGGCTGTTTTGCTTGTAAATAATTTTTTTTTTTAAATATATATTTTGTGTTTTTGAATTCACATCTTTTAACTTTTTTTTTTTTTTTTTTATCATTTGTCGATTCTCTTTTCAGATGTATTTCAAGCAGCTCATCCCCTTGGTAATTTTGCTGCTGTCATCTTTACATATGCTGCAAGTTCTTTATTACATGTATGATTTATTTTTCTCAGTTTCATTTACTTCTAAATGAAAACATTTTGTTTTATTTTATTTTTATTTACTTATGAAAATAATATTATAAGACCTTTTGTTGAAAAATGTATTTTGACTGATAAAGAAAAATCGGGAAATTTGCATACCTGCCTACCTTCCGCTTTTTAGCGGAAGAATCTCCTGCTCTTACCTCAAATCTCCAGCTCTTCCACTTCCAAAAGAAATCTTCCACTTTCATTTTAATTTTCTTAATTCACAATCGGTTATGACAGGACGAAAAACCTGCTTGTTTGTCGTCTGCTAGGAACTCTTCAACATACAAGTCCTTTTTTAACACTTCCGGAATCTTATTCGTCGGCCTTTATTAATTTTAGTTGACAAAACACAATTTCGCTCGTGAAATAAACATTTTCTTTAAATACTTTTTTTATGTTTAGAAGTCAGAGCTTGATGGGATAAGCAAATTCGGTTCATAACGTTTCTACTGCCCATTCAACCGATAGATAAAGTTCGCATTTTTAAAATGGCGGCCAAGTAGTGATAGTACATGCACAACGCCGTGCCATTTTGACAATTACGAAATATTTACTTTAATTAATAATATCCAGCTTACATGTAAGACAATCTATGCAATATTCTTCAGAAATTATCCATCCAAAACGAGCTACTTTGACAAATTATATTGCAATGCTAGGAAAAAGATTGGCATTTTCAGTAATGGTAGGCCTATGTTTGAAACCACATTGAGATTCAAATAATCATTTTTCTGGAATCCATTGTAATTATTCTAATATAATATGTAAGGCTTCAAAATTTATTCTTTAAATAGTGACATAAGTTTTAAAACAAAAAGTCATCAGCGATAAAGAAATGATCCTGGATCAAATTTGTTTGATTGTAATTGTGAACATTTTGATTTAGTCGAATTTTAAATTTAATCATTTCTGCTTTAAAAAAAATAGAAATATATATATATATATATGTATTTGTAAATTAGCTGTTCATATTTTGTGATTACACAGTACACACATTATAATAGAATTTTATAAATAAATAATAAATACACATACATAAGACAAAGAAATGCTTAAAACATTTTTTTTAAATAATAATCATATCCAATTCTTAATTAACAAAGCATGCTTATTGAAGAATATTGTCTTTTTAATAACATTTTAAATTTTACAGGAAGACTTTCACTGTTTTTTCTCTCGTCTAATGGACGTGTAAATTTAGAAAAATATAGGTGTTTTAAATAATTTATAAAATAAAATCTGAACCAGATATTCTAAAACTAGCAACTGATATTGCTTTCTCATAACAAAGACAACATATATTCCAAATTTTATTAATGTTGATTGATAAATATATTTTTTTTTAATTTCCTTGCAATATTCTGGTTGTATAGAATTAGAAAATAAAAAGACTGTACAGTGAAGATGTAAAGCATATTTAATTCTGTGTTGTTAAGAGAGCTAAATGATTAAGAGCAGTCCAATGTAGTATGGATAGGGTATATTTATTTTAAAAAATAAACAACTTTGAACAGTTTTCAAGTTCTGTAGTCTTTATTTTACTTTAAATGTGTTTTTCTCAAAATGACTTTTTTTCCTCTGTTGAACTATATGCTAAGGCTCCTTTTGAATAGTTGTAATTATTCCATGTCCCTAAAATTTGGTATACTAATTCCTCATAAATACAGTTAAAAGGTTGTGCATGGATGAAAGCCTGTATGCTTTAGGTTTGTCTTTTTTAATTCTACGTATTCTCCCAAAAATATATTTTAGATGGGTAGAGTAAAAAAAAATCATAACTTTTTTCTTAAAATTTTTTAACAGGCATATATTCTTTTTCGTGGCTTGTACAGTAGATAATAAAAAAAAAAATATATATATGTTAAAAATTCATTTATGAAATATTTAATGAATTTTTGTAAAAGTGAAAATCATGATGCAGTACTTTAATGGCTCATTATTCTGAAATGTGAAGATCCTTCTTCAAATGAAGTCTAAAGAAATATCTTGACCAATGTATTTCTAAATAAAACTGCCTAACACTTGGTGTGCTTGACAAAAATTCATCTAAATTAAACAGTGGAATGGAGACTAGACAAAAAAGTAGACAAATTGTTGTGCTTTGCATAAATCATTACAATATTGTTAAGTTTATTTACAAATATTAACATTTTGTTTTTATTTTGCATTTATTTTATATTATAGGTATTTCTATTAAAATGCCAGATTCCGCATAAAATCTTCTGGTTTCCATTAAAAATCTTTCTGGTTTTGGATCTTCTGGTTTCCTGAGGTGGGGGATAGGCAGGTCTGAATTTGGGTAATTCATTTATACTAAAATATGTGTTTAAAGACAAAGTTTTGCTTCTTTCTTTTTTCAAAAGTTTTTGGAATGTTTAAGGGGTGAACCATTAGTAGGACAGATTGTTAAGGCATATCCTCAGCTTACATTTTTCTCTACTCCAACTAGTTTAGAGCTAGGTTTGGTCAAAAGAATCTGAACTTCCTAAATAATAATATAATTTGACATGATGGCATTATTTGTTCTAAGTTACACAAATTTGATAGCATCTCCTAATCTGAACTGTTCAAATGATAACTTAATTTGACACAGAGGCATTATTTATACTTAGTTGCATAAATTTAATGGCCCTAGATTGCAGCAGCCACACACACTTGATTTGGTCAGCTTCTCGTTGTATTGTGGAGAAGAGATAGGTGGATTAGCAGATATTGCAAATGATCTTTGAGAACACAACACACCATTTGTCGTGGAATTTTATGCACATTGTTTTGTAGAGACAAGTCTCTTAGAATATTGAGAAGAAAATATATCTTACAGCAGCTAATGAAAATACATCTTACAGCAGCTAATACATCTTATAGTTAAAGTTGTACTTTGCTAGAAAGTATGCCAGGAACTAAAAACAATATTTGTAATTTACTTATATTTTTTAAAATGTTTTCATTAATCATGTTTATGCAGTTTGCTTTTCTTTCTTTTTTTTTTCTGTTTCAGGGTTTGAATTTTCAACTAGCTGCAGTGTTGTTTTCTCTTGGTTTTTATTCTTATGTTGAATATGGTAAGAAAGCTTGCAGAGTAATTATATCATTATTATAATGCTTTAGAGTTAGTGTTAAGAAGAAAATGAACAGTATTTTATTTAGTCTAAATTGTATTTGTGTTAATTTTCTCTGTTTATTTATAGTTCAAGTTTACATATTTTTTTTTTTATCTTTTGCTGTTGATTTTTTTTTTTAATGTTTGATGTGCAAAGTATTTTTTCAGAAACATTGTACTTTAAAGTGGATTTGTAGAATTCACTTTGAAGAGTCTGATGATATGCAGATTTTCTTGCTGTTTGTGATTGATTAATACATTAATTTGTGCTTTCCACTATGTTTATAACAAATAGTATAATACATTTTAAAATAATATATTTGACTGTTGATAAATAAATTTTACTTTTCTTTAAATCTGCTTTTAGCATATAAATCTCTTGTTGCACACATACCCCAAATTGAAGATTTTGCTAATTCATATGTTCTTGAGCCCTTTTTGCAATCTCTTTTCTTTTCTTTTTTTTTTAATTTTTTTTTTAGCTAATTGGGGTTTATTTGTTTTACACATAAACCAACTGCTGCATTAAAAAGCTTTTAATCCAAAATCTCTTTATTGGACTTAAGGTACTCTACAAATATCTAGGCTTGGGGTTGTTTCCTTTCTTTTTTCTTTGAGGGGTTAGTGGGTGAATGCTTTTCTTTCCTTAAGCAAATGCCTGTACACAAATGCTTGTTTATCTTTGTGCAGTGTTTAGAGCCAAACTATCAAAAATATTCAACGCCTGTATTCAAGCAAGAAAATGTAAGGATGGATGTGATCATACTTATAAAAGGGTAAGTATAAGTTATTCTCTAGTTAGAAAATATCAGAAGTCGTATATTCTTTACAAAATATTCTTTTTTTACTTTTGATTTTAATCTATCTATACTCAGTTTTAATTCGGAAATTGGTAAATATGGATATTTCTCCATGGCTGCTAAGTTTTCTTTTAAAGCAGTTTTTTTTAAGAAAATCAGAATATAATATATTTGTTTTTGATATTATGTGCTTGTGTTTTAAGAGTTGAGGGGGGTGTTTTTTCATTTCTTTTATTTTAACTACTTTGCAGTATCATCCATGTGTGCTTCTTGTCAATGTGTCATTTGGATTACTGGTTATTTTACACTTGGCTTACCTAGGACTTATGTTTGACAGCAGTGGGCAGGAAGAAAAGGTACATAACTTTGCTCTATTGTTTATTGTCTCCCTTGCTTTTGCAGTCTAAGCGCTAAACTCTTGAGCCTTGGGCACTCATATTTCTACCATTTAAATTTACACAGTATTATGTATGCATATTTACATCATTGCATAAATAGTTACAGACTGCTATAGGATTATTTATTGACCATTACCTGATTCATTACACACTATTACATGATTGGTTATAGGCCATTACATATTTGATTACAAGCCATTACATGATTGGTTATAGGCCTTTATATTGATTATAAGTCATTACATGATTAGTTACAGGCCTTTACATGATTGGTTACATGCGATTAAATGATTAATTACTGGTCATCATGTCATTAATTATAAGCTATTACATTATTGATTGCTCTTAGAATACTAGGTGAACTAGTACATGACTAAATATGTACAACAGATTGGTTCACCTTTCTAAAACTGTTATTCAGAAAGTTTGGTTGATCTTTAGTACGCAAAATTTCATGGTTTTGGAAAGAAAAATAAGGCTAAATAAGTGGCATGATGAATGTAGCATTCTTTTCTGTAATATTTTAAGCTATTAATAGCAACACACATGCTCAGAAGATAATTATCAGAACTATTGCATTTCCTATATTTTGTATAGAATATTATTTTAAAATTAAACATTTATTTTTACTTATTTTGCCTATCACTCTTTACAAAATGTTTTCTCTTGTTTATTTCTTCTTTTTTCTTTTTTCTTTATCTAGGGCTACACAATGGCTCACACACTAAGCAAATGGAACAACCTAGGCTTTCTTAGCCATAAAATCACTCTGGGCATGTACATCATTCACCTTCTCATTTAATGGATTATAGCACTTTAGACTGCCAGCTCAGTGTAGGTAAACTGCCAAGACGACCACTTTGTTTAATATATACAGTTTACAATACTTTACAGTTACCCACATGCACAAAAACTCAATAGTTTCAAGGAGCTCACATAGCAAGCTGCCTGTTTGATTTGAATCCAATATGCCATGAAAAGCCATCTTACAGTTGAAAATCTGTCCTGTCTAAATAACCTGGGTCTGGGCCTGGTAAACATAATTCCAGGCACTCATGAATAGTTTGCATGTGATTAGGTATATAATTGTGTATACTTGAGAGGGGTTCATTTAATTTTTTAATTTATTTTTCTTTTGTTGTAAAGTGTGATGATAAAGTAAATAGTATTAGACCATGTTATATGCCTGAGTAATAATTTGTAAGAAAGCAAGTTATAGGTGCTTAAATATTTTGCTCCAGATTAGTCAGAAATTTGGATAGTCAAGATCTGAATAAAACAGTTTCTACTTGTCACAAAATCAACAGCATTTTCTAACTTTAACAGGTAATATATTTCAGTGTTACAAACTTAATATACTATTTTTGGTCAGTGAAAATCCAGTGACCATTTCATGACAATTTTACCTTTTAAATGTAATTATTATCTTTCATATTTCATCTGTTTAAAAGAATATTTTGAAAACTTATTTCTGTTTCATTTGGGGCCTGGTATATGTGGGATGTAATGTAGATCTCAGAAGGCTGCTTGTGGGGTGTATTTTTCGTATCTTGTGTATATGTTATATGAATTTTTGAAGATTGTGGTTTGTTTTTAATGGTGATTTTTTATTAGTATTTATTTTTCATTAAATACCATTTTTATTTTTAAATTACAAATCTCATTTTGGAGCCCTCTCTTTTTTAAAAAAAATGTTCATATTTGTGATCAAGCATTTAGTACATCTGCAAACAAGTTATATTTGATAGAAATTGAGCTTGGAACAATCAGGGTTTATGTTCAAAGTGTAGTTCCCTGATTAAATAAAGTCATGTTTTGTAGATATGTTCAAAGCTTAGATCACTGCATGCTTTGAAGTTTATTTTGAAACATGGACACTCTTGTAATTTATATAGACACTTTGTGGACAAGATAATATTCTAGCACCAAAGTATACAAACCTTTCCACAAAACCTGTTTCTATTTTCTTAGGAAGAAGGGGTACATAATGTTCTTTTGGCACCAAAGTCTGTATGAAGCATGGTGCTGTTTTCTTAGAGGAACTTTGGACAACATCATGTTCTTATGATACCATTGTCTCCATGGTACCTAGTGCTGTTATTTAGAGGAACTTTAAACAACATTCTATTCTGCTGACACTAAAGTATTAAAATTTTTCCATGAAATCCATTGTGAATTACTATGTGGAACTGTGAACATTGTAGTATTTTGCACTACAACCAAAGTGGTGAACACAGAAGAATGTGTGAAAAGTTTATTGTATATGATTCCTATAGCACACTAACATGGGCAGCATCAAATCACAACTCATATCTCTGATTATATCAACTTCAATTTTAATTGCACATAAAAAAATTACAATTAAAAATGTCATTTGATTACATGCTGCTGCAAAGTAACGTCATTAATCATCAAGCCATTATTTTAGTTGGTGTACTTTATTTACTGAACCTGTAGTTCAGTTATATAAATAAATGTTTGGGTTATAATTTTGGCTTGCCTTTGCTAGAGTGGCACAGCCATAAATGAGGAGCTGTTTCGTAGAGATGATTTTATTTTTAAGTATTCAGTAGAAATTTTGTTGAATACGACTTCACATACTGCAGTGAATATAAAGATTTCACTCTTATTATAATTAGCAATTCTTTATATTGCACTCTAACTCGCATTCATAAACTCTTTAAATGCCAGATCTCATTAATACTTTGTTTATACACAATGAAATATGTTATCCTAAGATTTGAACACTTCAGTAATTAAACATGTAACCATTGCTGAACACTTACACTTGGTTGGTTGTCCTCCCATACTACAATTTATTAATTAAACAATCTACCTAATCAGTTTGAGAGAGTTGTCACCTTATTAATATGTTTACATATCTTGAGATATTAATGCATGTGCAATATTCAGTATTGTTTTAGGCTGATAATGTTTTATGTTTCTTGTCACCCCAAATTTATTGTGCCTTAAAAGTATGTTGTTGTTCTGACATGAATGTTTCAGGGCATGGCTAGGTCAGCATAATTTGTAGCTGACAGTATAGATCTTACATTTATAGTGGAAATGTTTCTTTCCTTCTCCCCCCACCCCACACCCCAACATTCCCTATCATGTTTTTAACAGCTTGCAGTAAAAAGCAAGAGATTTTATTAATATTTTCAGACATGTTAATTGTAGACTGGAATTCAATTTTTCCTAGCTGACTGTTAAACTTCAGCTTTGCCTCTTTATTTTTGCTTCTTTTGTTTTATTTATTACTTTTTTGAATTGTTATTTTTTGTTGTTGTTAAATTCTTAATTTGCAAGCTGTGACATTCTCCAACCACCCACCCCTGGAACACTTACTGCCCTCCAAAATATAAACTAAAATACAGAAATAAAATGTTATATACACTAGAATTTTTGCTCTTTGGCAAAATTTGAGATAGCTATGTTCATTCATTTAATTCTCAGAAATCCATCAGTGTAAAAAAAAAATTTTTTGAATAAAATAAAATTCATTAAAGTCTACAAGGTTTGTTGCAAAATACAGTTTACTTGTGTAAGAAATCTATTGAAAAACTTACGCATTATTATGAATTCAGTTAAACAATCCCCAATAAATAATGTTATTATAATAAGCTTCAAATTTAGTTTTGACTTCTATATTTATGCTGCATCACTATGCAGCACCTTTTTAATTTTTTGTTTTTGTCATTGTTAGTTTTGAGGAAACAAAGATCTGAATGATTGTTTAGCAGCATATGTGTATATATATATATATATATAAATAGTGTATATGTTACTTGTTAAGCAGTGTATTTGTGTCTTAAAGCAGTTTCTCTGTCTTTTAACTGTGTTTTAAAGCAATATATATGTGTCTTAAAGCAATATAAGCATCTACAAGCAAAGTACAATGGAAATACCGATAACAAAACAATTTAATAAAGTGCTGCATATGACAAATTCATATTTTTTTCCAATTTCATTGAATATATTTCAGCATTAATAGACTTAATTCACAAACAATTTGCACTGTTTCCGACATCTTTGAACCAGCTAAGATCATGTTTGTCTCCCCATTAAAACTATAACTAACTAAGTTTAACATTCAATCTTGTCTTTAAATTTAATTACAGATCTTAATGTTAAAATCATAAAGGGCTTTGTCTGGCAGTCGACAAAATATTTCCTTTATGGAATTTTGTAGGTTTTGATTAGAACAGTAGAAGTCCAATCCTAGTGATAAAAAATGGCAAATAGTGTTTATATCATTGATCACATTAAATTTAATTTCCGAGGCAGCCAAAAGATGTCCTATAGTCCTTGACCTGTGCTTACTGACTTTCATTCATGAATATGGCAGCTTTGAAAATGAAGTGCTAAATAATTAGGAAATAAAATTAAGAACTGGTTAATATTTTATTATGAAATATTTTAAGATATTGTATTATTAATATTATTGCAAGCAAGATTTTGAATGATTTTAATGTGAAATTTATGTTAACAATTATAAAAGGCATATAAATCAAAACATTGAATTTGCATTACAAACATTAAAAGAATATAATTTTTTTTTAAATTTGTTTGTGATAAACAGCTACCATGCAGTATTGTATTGCATGCCCAGTATGCTAATTTCATTTTATAGGATTTATTGCGATATATAGGGGATTGTGAAATTCCTGTGTAACAAATTAGATTTCAGACTCTTCATTATATCACACTCTCTGCTCTTCATTATATCACACTCTCTGCTCTTCATTATATCCCACTCTTTGCTCTTCATTATATCCCACTCTCTTCTCTTCATTATATCCCACTCTACTTTTCATTATATCCTACTCTCTACTCTTCATTGTAACCCACTCTTTGCTCTTCAATGTAGCCCACTCTCTATTCATTATAACCCATTCTCTACTCTCCTTATAGCCACTACTCTTTATTATAATCAATTTGCACTCTGTGTTAAAAGCTTTAACTGTATTTTAAAAAGTGAGATGCTGTGCAATGGAATATAATTTTTTTATTTAATAACTATATTTATGAAGGTTTTTCCAGCTCTGTAAATACAATGGAATCAAAATCAAAATTATTCTAAACATCCATATGCATTTATTTTGTGTGTGTTCTAGACATACATTTACTAAACTTATTTTCAGCTCTGTGTTTTATAATTTATTTCTTGTATATCTTGTACACTATTTTTCTTTGGGATTCAATTTATGCTTTATAGCCATATTTATTCTCTGAGTATATTATACAGCAGATGTTAATTTTGTTCTTGTTTTGATGCAGAAAATACATTTTAATTCTGTGACCTGGTTTTCAATTTAAAAAAAAATCAATCTCTTACAAGAAAACAATATAATAATGAGGACTTTCCATTTTATTCATCAGTTAAATAATTGTTAATTTTTCTTTAGCTTGACTTCTAGGAATCAAGCAGCTTAGGAACAATGAATGTTTTAAGAAATATTACAAATGGCATGTCCTTTCTCTATCATGCTTACGTTTTGCAGACAGAATAGAATAAAAATAATTTAATTCAGAAATGTTTATTTTTATATTGCTACACTGGCTTTCAGTTATCTGTTCTTGCAATAATCCTTATATTTTGATGTAAAGATTGATGTATTTTTTCCTAAGAAAAATTAAATAGCAAACATAATATTGGTTATATGTTTCATATTTTGTTGGTCTTTTTATATTAACAGAACTCATATAGCTATCTTCTATTTTTTGTTCTATGATATTTCAGTGTGTGATGTCCGCAAAGTCCTGCCCAGTTGACTGTCGTGGTTCAGTCTTATTTTGTAGTAGTTTGTTTTCAATCTCTCTCCTTTTATTTTTAATTTATACATTTTTACTTTTTTCTTTTTTTACATAAATTAAGGTACACATACTTATGAAGTGTGAGATCCCATAACCAAAGTGGGTATTTGATGATGTATTTTGGACTTTGAACTTTGGGCCCAATAATAGAGTAGGTATTAAAGGAGTGTTTGGGTGTGCAGGATTGTTAGACATCTAAGTAAAATAT
This sequence comes from Sinotaia quadrata, assembly GCA_028829895.1. NCBI lineage: Eukaryota > Metazoa > Mollusca > Gastropoda > Architaenioglossa > Viviparidae > Sinotaia > Sinotaia quadrata. The sequence goes on along the minus strand of CM054178.1, from coordinate 40,020,576 downwards.
TTGGCCTTAGAGGGATGTGGGAACACTGTTAGGGTAGTCTTTAATGAAGTGTTCAGATGACTGTGAATTAAGTTGAAATGAAGTTCATTCAATCATTTTACATCTAATAATTTTATCCATCTTATTTGTTAGTTTTTGTCTGTTTGCGATCCTGTATCAAGTACTGTTGAGTTTTATTTTGTCTCAAACAATGCCTTTTCTCATACATAGAGGCACATACATATATATTTACATATACATAATATAAATATACATGCATATATAATTATAAACATATGTACACCTACATGCATATATAATTATAAACATATGTACACCTACATGCACATTCACATACTTAACACACTTTTGTGACCATTACGGCATTAGATAATTAGAATTATTTCTTAATTCTTTGTGTACTTCATGTTTATAATATACAACGGCTTACTATTAACAATGATTTAATTACAATATAAAGAAATTTTTAAAGGAATTAATATTACAATTTTCAGAATTATTTTCCTGTGCATCCATAATGTTCCTTTTAACATAGCAGTACTAAGTTCCCTTCTCCATTGGCTGTGCATTCACTTATTATGTTACATAACTATGATCTGAGTAATGTTATGCTTCACATTTACTTGCATTTTCACTATGAGCTCTTCGTGAGTTTAAGCTTGCTTTTCTTTGGATACAGGGCAGTCGACTTTCTGTCTCAGCAGTCAATTTTAAAGGTGTCTTATTGTCCTGATGCATACAGGGATTGTGTTTTCTTTCTGTTCTTTCTCCCCAACTCTGGCACTTAGTCTGGCCTGCCCCAAGACAGAATAAGACCATGTGTGTGTGTGCATAATTGTCATTAACTATGGCTAGTGAATCATTCTACAAATCTATTTTGAGCATACATAGATAAATAGATAGATATGGAGCTGTTCACATTTACACATTTCTCTCTGGACAAAATTACTGTTTTAATTGATTGGGTTTAGTGTAGAGTTTTTTTTTCAATCAACTTTTTAAAACTGATTGATTCTCTTCTAAATGATGTTATCGCAGTATGTTTTTCGGATTTGTTCAATAATCCACTCCTGTACTGAAATAAAGCCTTAGTTGTGTATATTCTTGCAATATGTTTCACTTTTTATAGTGAAATGGCATAAATTAGTTTATTGGAATTAGAAACTGTAAGATTAAACATATGTATGAATTATATTTCAATATTATCATCTTGTCAAATGTGAAACAATAATATAGTTGCCATGGGTAATTTGTGCTTTGTACTTGTAAACGCAGTGCATTGCATTGTTGTATCCCATACAGCCATAATCCTAGATAAATATTTTTGTCAGTTATCAGCCAAATGATCTTTCTTTTTCATCACTAATGACCAAGTAGAGAAATAATTGATTAAAACAGTAGATTTGTTATTGATGATTAAATGACTATAGCATTTTGTTAACATTAAGGAGTCTAATGCTTTCACACATTTTAATCCAGTTTAGTTAAACTAATATTATATGTATATTCCCTAGCAAATTGACAGTTTGTTGTAGAGACAGAGAGCATTTTTGCCCCAATGTCTGGTTGGGCTTCATTTGATACTATTGTCACTCATTCTTAGAATTTGCTGTTATCAAGTCCTAGACTGTGATGTCTATCAAAATGTAACTTGACTTCCCCACTCCCCCTAAAATCCTCTGAACACACAGTCTATTTAGGTCAGTCTAATGAATGTGGAGTATAAATAGAGATAGACTCTGAGTGGAACATTCGACATGATATAATAACTAATTTGTGATAGGAGTACTGGCTTGAAATTACTAATCCAAACTTTTCAAGACCATTTATGTATTCTTTATATGAGTTTTCCTTTGCAATGCAATTTCAGATATGTGTAGTGTGATTTCTTAATTGGGTATCACATATATTGCATTTTTTTTTATTGTGCAACGCATGTATACTGTATCTAGAGTGCACCACATTATGTACTGCTGTACTTATAGTCTCATGTACATCAATTATTATTTATACATGACCAGATATTTTATAGTGCCTCATATTTATAGTGTAGCAGCGCATTTATTTTGAACCGCTAATACATATGTGACCCACATGTAGTGCAGCATTTATAATGACACATACTGCAGTAATTATAGTGACCTATATGTACTGCAGGATTTACAATGCACTACATATACTGCAGCATTTATAATGAATCACATATACATTTGTGATCCATACATACTGCAAGATCCACATACATTGCAGAATTAAAGTGTCCCACATGTACTGCAGTAATTGTAGTGCACAGATGTCCTATTTATTGTGTGCCTTTTGTCACAAGTACAGCACTTCTGATTTACAACACTTGTCTTTTGAGACTTTTTTTTTTTAGTCACTATTCCTAATTCATGTTTTTCTTTAAAAAAAAAATAAAAAAATTCTACATTGTTTTTTTTATGCCATTATTTTGTTGAGCATACATTTTTTTTGCACTTGTTCTATGTTGTAGTTTTTGATGGAAGGTGCTTGTAAATAGTTTTGGTTATGGTTGATCTTAATCAAAACAGTTTAACGCCATGTTCTGTTTTTTTAAAATCATTGCATTGCATATTAGAGTTCAATATTAAATATAACAATCATGTTGATACCTTCAGCTAAGCTCAATAATGTTTTAACTGAAATTTTCCATTTATTTTTCTTTCAGTTTTTTTCAAATATTGTTTGTCAAAGCACAATATAGCACAACTCCTGCTATTAAGGGTGTAAATGACTGAGTGTCAGAGAAACAATATAAGTAGTTAGCTCTTATTTTTCTTCATCTCAGCACAGAGTTTGTGCAAGCCCTTCTGGTTATTTATTCCTATGTGTATGGCTGTTTCCACTAAATAAAGATAGATAGACTGTAAGACACTTAACATCCCAGAGCAGAATAGATTGGATACTTGTAACAAATGAGAATAGGTTTAAGACGTAAAACACACCAGCACAGGTTTAAATCAACACAACAGAGGTTGAAGTCAAAGAAATTCAGATCCTAATATTTACTGCCATTTACGAAGTTTTGAGGATTTGTGTGTCTCATTTCTGTATATAGGTTCCTAGCTATTTTCTATCTTTGTATACTTGTGATCTATTCATACATTATATTTGAAATTGTAATTATGCAAGCTACGAATGCTAAAATGTAATTTGAAACAAGCACAATTCTTCTATAAATGTATGCTTCCATCATATAGGTTTTTCCAAGCTCAATAAATACTTTAAGTATTATTTTACTGCTGTTAAAAATATATTTTAAAATACAGTTTGAAATATCATTTTTTAATCATTTATGTATTGTTAGATTTACTGTTTTTTATTTTGTATTTCAGTCATGGAAACTTTGAGTAGCTTTTATTTCCTAATTAATAAAGTGGTTTATTGTGAAAGCCTTTAATGAATGCACAAAGTAAAGCTTTCTCTAGAAAAAACTGTGGCATTAGCTTGCACTTTTTCTTTTTTAATTTTATGTTTCTTCTTCTGTATTTCTCCAGAGCAAAAACAATGGAATAATACCTAACTCATCTGTAACAAAATAGCTTCTACCTTTAATATAATGTTACTTATACTACATTGTGCAATTTAGTTCATTTAAATTACAAAAATTAAAATTACCAAATCATTGAGCTTGTGGGTTTTGTCCTTCATTGTTTCATACTGATAGACTTTCCTCTGTTTATATGCTTGTGAAAATATTAATATTCTACTTTTTATGTTTTTTACAAATGACAAGCAAAACAATAATAATGAGAAGTGTGTGTGTGTGTGTGTGTGTTTTAAGTGTTATCAGGTACAAATGAATGGGGTTCTTTTTTGTCTGTCAAAGATGCTACTCTGGATAAGGATAAGCAAAATTATAATACTCATACACTTATCATTTTGAAGAGTATAGTATACTGCTAATGATCTACTTGAATTCATTATAATCTGGAGCACCTCAGGGACCAAGTAGATTCTGTCCATTGTATACCGCTACCCCACCCTCAGTGCTTGCACTTATTGAAATATCTCTTATCTACTCTTGTGTATTCACAGTGTCCAAGCAGCTAAAGTTGTGTGAAATATTTCCAGTTTGACACTCATTTTGTTGCAAGATGTACTGTGTTACATCACAACTAGCACTTTTGCTTGTAAGGCACATTCTACAAACATTTTTTCTTAAGTAGTGAGTGCACACTCCTTCCCATGCTGGACAATGCCATAATAGCTCTTTGCTGGGTCATAGACTACAGACATAGGTCACAGATAGAAAAATAAAAACTAATAAAAAGTTCAATTCCACATACGTTAGAGCAGGTTTTTTTTTTAATTTTTAATTGTTATTCTTAAAAAAATCTTAGGCCTGGAGTTTTATTTTGAACCTTGTAGAGATTGAATATTACATGCCCGGAATACTTCAGCTATATTGATATATGCCCATCAACCTACTCTTCCTAGACTTAGAGCATGCTCTGTCATACTTTCTCAGGGTCAACTGTGAGGAAACAACTCTGCTTGTGAGGACATCCTCTAGAGTCTAGTAGGAGACTTGCTCATCGCAAGAAAACCTCCATCAAGGGGGACTATTACTGTGTCAAGTTGTAATAACATTTGGGGGTGTTTAGACTTTGTATACAGGTGTGTTATCATTCATTACCTGTGCTAATCCAGAGCTAAGAACTGTACGTGGCATTTTTCCTACTTGTCCCTTATGTTTAACGAACGTACACCACACTAACACCATCAGAGAGATAGATAATCTTTAACCAGGTTATGTATGCAATTAATATTTAAACCATGAAATATGTAGATAACTTTAGCTGCAGACCGGGCCAGATAAACGCTGACCTCAGAGGAATACACAAAACCTCTTTAGCATTGCCGGACGACGAACATCTCAAGGTAGGTAAAATACAGTATTGCCATCCTTCCAAATCAAAATGGTCATTTATAATTCATTTAATCTTATCGACAGTAAACTGGGATTTTTTTTTCTTGTGCCCGCCCCTGTGGAGCTGATGCCCTAAGCAAGCTTACTATGCTTCATGGGTAGTCCCAACCTGTTCCTTAACTAAAGTGCTATTTTCTTTTACTATTTTAGATCAGGGATCATCTTTCTACGACTACAATGAATATTAATCATTAATGACTTGGCCTTTAAATTTGTGATTATTCTCCTACTTAAAAGATCTTGTTAACTTTGGCTCCAACCTCCATCCACTAACTGTTGATCAAAGATATAGCTTAAAATAAACTAGCATGCAGGAGATTATTAATTAAAACAAACAATAATATTACAATTCGACAGTATAGATAGTGGTTAAAACTAGATTTTCTTTCTCGCTCCTAGCTAGACAGAGAACATAAATGAGACAATCTAATGTACTTCACACTTCAGTAGCAGTGTAGTTTCATTTAGTTAGTTTCTTTCATGCAATAATTGGTTCACTAATACAAGATACAATTGTAATCCATCAGAACTCCCAAGAAGTGCTAAGATTAAAAATAAAGAATGAAAATATTAAACAAGACTTGATGTGATGCACTGTTGGAAGACGGTTGCCGCAAGCAATTTTAGCCTGTAAGCGTTGGACTTTAGGTCACAGTCTATCTTGAGATTTCCCTTTATGATAATTGTGTTCGATCCCGTTGAATGATATGTGTATGTCTACAAATCTAATGAAAACAAGGCAGGTTGACCGGGCTCTGGAAAGAGAATTGTGTCAGTTTGAATAAACCTGAATTTCTTATCTCTGAGTTGATAAATGGTTGCGGGCGTGCAAGTGTTGCGCACGAACTAAAACTTGTGTTCAGTGAGCTATAAAGAAATAATTGCACTTAACAGTTGGCCTAAAAAAAAGATCCACGCGTAGCCAGCATACTTGATGAATTATAACATTAACACGCGGTCGATTAGTGGGACAAACTTCCTGCTTTTTTTTTTTTTAAATAAAGCAATTAAATAAATGAATGTTTATTGATTTGACACTGAGCCCAGAATCAACTTGCTGACAATTTCATGAATCACGCTTAGTGATTCCAGGTAAGTCATATTTTATATCTTAAGTGAAAGAGGTAGCCATGCATGATTGGTTTCGACTCAACTCCATTTCTTAAGATGTTTATTCCGACCAATGGAGACAAATGTCTCTTTGTCTCAAACTGCATTTTTAAACATAATTTGCAAGAAAACATTTTTCTTATACATCAGATTTCATAAGAAAACAAAAGATAATAATAAGTAAGAAATAAAAGATTTTCTATGTAAGTCAATTTTAAACAACCAGTCAGGGCTGAGTGACATTGTTGTCTAAGATATGAAGTTCCAAGAACGTGGAAAGTTATTGTATTTGTTTAGCTCGGATTTTGAAGAAGACGTCAAGTTCCAAGATCGTGGAAAGTTATTGTGCTTGTTTAGCTCGGATTTTAAGAAGACGATATTCTGTCAAATACTCATAGCTTTCAAGTGAACTATTTCCAGTCAGTCTCATGGTCTGTCAACCTGGTATCAGCCGTTTATTTCAATTGCAGTCGAATCTCTTTCTGCGGAAGGTTTGTGTTCCTCGAGTTTTGAAGATAAGCAACAAAAATCTTTACAACCGTCATTGTGTACACCATTCTCTTGTTCACATTTTTGGTTTTTAAAATATAAATAAATGTTTTAATAGAGCCTTTTTATGACGGTCCCTATTCATCATCAAGCTGTCAAACTGTCGGTCAAAGCTGTAACTTTAATGACGTCTTTCTCTTCCCAAACTGGCAGTTAATTTTTTTGTTGTTGGGTTTTTGTTTGCCTGTTTTCATATCTTTTATCTTTCTACCGTCTATAAACTGCATGCACTATCTTTTAGGTTCGCAATTCTACTAAATGATTGCGTGAAATTTAGAATGTCAAGAGTAGATTAGTATTTTAATTACACGGTAATTATCGTCATTATTTGACTAATTAATCGGCAACGTGAAAAACTACATTTGGTCAGGTTTAGTTCAAATTAAAAAGTCGTTTGAACTCGTTAGTGAAAGATGTCTCTTGTTCCGTCCCAGTCAATCAGCTCTGTATATGGAGAGGACACAGGAAGGGCTAGAAACAAAGCTTAATTACAATTCTTGGGATTGAGCTCTTGAGTTTTATGAGAGTGAGGCTAAACTTCTATGAGAGAACTCTTGTGAGATCTCACATGAGATTGATTTCTTGTGAGATTCAGCTCTTATGAAATTGAGATTCAGACTGAATTATTGTTAAGATTGAACGCATAAGAGCTGAATCTCACAAGAAATCAATCTCATGTGAGATTGAGCTCCGTTGCTAATGATAAATTATGAGACTTAGCTCTTGTGACAATGACATATTGTGAGATTGAGCTCGTGTGACAATTACATCTTGTGAGATTGAGCTCCGTTGCTAATGATAAATTGTGAGATTTAGCTCTTATGACAATGACATATTGTGAAATTGAGCTCGTGTGACAATGACATCTTGTGAGTTTTAGCTCTTGTGACAATGACATCTTGTGAGATTGAGCTCTTCTGACGATATCTTGTGAGATTGAACTCTTGTGACTATGACATCTTGTGAGATTAAGCTATTGTGACAATGACACCTTGTGAGATTAAGCTGTTGTGGTAATGACATCTTGTGACAATAACATCTTGAGATTGAGGTCGTGTGACAATGTGAGATTGAGCTCCGTTGCTAATGATAAATTGTGAGATCGAGCTCGTGTGACAATGACATCTTGTGAGATTGAGCTCGTGTGACAATATGAGATTGAGCTCCGTTGCTAATTGATAAATTGTGAGATTTAGCTCTTATGACAATGACATCTTGTGAGATTGAGCTCTTATGACAATGATATTTTTTAGATTGAGCTCTTGTGACTGTTACACCTTGTGTTACTGAGCTCTTATGACAATTACATCTTGTGAAATTGAGCTCTTGTGACAATAAGATATTGTGATTTTCAGCTCTTGTGACAATGACATCTTATGAGATTGAGCTCTTGTGACAATTACATCTTGTGAGATTGAGCTCGTTTGACAATATCTTGTGAGATTGAACTCTTGTGACAATGACCTCTTGTGAGATTAAGCTCTTGTGACAATGACATCTTGTGAGATTGAGCTCTTGTGACAATGACATCTTTTTGAGATTTAGCTCTTGTGACTATTATATCTTGTGATATTGAGCTCTTTTGACAGTGACATTGTGAGATTGAGGTTTGTGACAACGATATCTTGTTAGATTTAAGTCTTGTGTCAATGAATATTATGAGATTGAGCTCGTGTGACAATGATATCTTGTGAGATTTAACTCTTGTGACAATGAATTTTATGAGATTGAGCTCCTGTGACAATGATATCTTGTAAGATTGAACTCTTGTGACAATGACATTGTGAGATTGAGCTCGTGTAACAATGACTTCATGTGAGATTGAGCTCTTGTGATAATGATATCCTGTGAGTCTGAACTGTTAGGAGTCTGACTTCTGAGATCTTGTGCTATTAACTCTTACCAAAAAGTTTACGAAGTAAATTGTGATCAATTTTCTATGAAGCAATTAGAATCCGTTGTTGATGCGCTTAGTTTACAGGTGGATTATGGGTCATAGGAGCATAGAGCAAACTTTAACCAACTTGCTTAGAGACTGACAAGAACTTTGGTTTCAAAATGAAGCAAAAGGCAGTAATCGTACAAAATGAAAGAATTGTATCCTATAATAATAATTTGGGGAGGTTCTAGACACTCAACAAATTTTAATTCTCACAAATGTCACTATTTCCTGTTGTTATTTAATTCAGTCTGATATAAAGTTATAGTCTGCTACATATCTGTACAGTGTACTGCTTGGATGCTATTAATGATGTCAAACTCTGCAAATGCCTTTTTAAACTCGGTTCACCAAGGATACAAATAGACAAAGAACCGAATTCTGTTAGTGTTATGAAAAGACTAGGGTCTTGCATCTGTTATAAAACAAGTAGGGGTCTTGCTTGTGTAATGAAAAGAGTAGGGGTCTTGCATCTGTTATAAAACAAGTAGGGGTCTTGCTTGTGTGATGAAAAGAGTAGGGGTCTTGCATCTGTTATAAAACAAGTAGGGGTCTTGCTTGTGTTATGAAAAGAGTAGGGGTCTTGCATCTGTTATAAAACAAGTAGGGGTCTTGCTTGTGTTATGAAAAGAGTAGGGTCTGACGAGTGTTTTGAAAAAAAAATCGCATTATTATGAAAAGAGTGGTGTTGGGAGGTTATGGTAGACAAGAATATGGGCCTAGCCTTTGTTATAGGCATAGTATTTGTTAAAGTTTGGTGTGTTTGTGTGGGGGTGGGTGAGTGGGTATTTGTTAAGAAAAAGAAGGGGCCTAGCATTTGCTGTGAAAGAGTATGGACTAAATTAGTGCGCACTTACTTTAGCTACTTGGTATTCATAAGCTATATCGTCGCTATCATAGGTTTAAGGATGTTTGCTTTCCACGCCTTATGTACCCTGTGAACCGTTGGGTCACAGTGACATTTACTTCCGTCTTGAACGCGACATGATTGATACATATTACGGTTTGCAGCTTCTGATATAAAGACTATTCCGTTAGAATTTGGATTGTTATATATATATTGAAATGAGTGACGCATGTAAGTGGGCACTGCGCCTTTAAAAATGAAAGTTTAAAATGATTTAGTAAACATACTCATACGCACGCGCACACACACACACACACACACACACACACACAAGGTCTTCAATTGTCGGCCAAGTGTATTAATTAGTGTTTTATTCAAAACATTCGAAGCACACTGAATTAAAGGGAAATAAAAATCTAAGTCAACTTGTTAAAATTGTTACATTGTTGAGAGTTCGCCATTGTGTCCAGAACAGTTCGTTAAAATTCACACTGATATTACACCAAAATTCTTCTGACAGGAGAAAACTATATCGCTGACACCCAAGATCTTCATAAAACTTTTAGACCCTTAGAATTTATGCAGGATAGTCTGATATATTTACCAACAAAAAAAAAACAACGTTAACAGCCCTGACTGTATGTGTGCGTGTGGTGATGTAGAATACTATTGCCTGCTATTCTGAAATTCGAAAGGTTCTGAACTCGTTTTGTTAATAATCCTTGAAATTTTGAACTGAAAATAAATCTGGTGAAGATTTTGATGAAATGATCACTCGGTTGTCTCTTGTGCAATATTGTCTCCCGCAGCGAACGCAACAACCCCTCCCAAGGTCACGTGTTCCTTATAGGCTCTAAAAAAGCAGTCTAAGCCAGTCTAAGGCCTAAACGAAACTCAGTATTCGTGTAATTCAGCATTTCGCCTGAGGCAGCCTCAGATATTCCTGACCGGGAGGGCCAATAAGAAGTTGGGGTTACAAACCGTTACATGAATTTACTCTCCTCTTTTTCGTTAAAAGTAAGTGTTGGTGAAGACTGTAGTTTGTCTACTCTAAACATATTAGGCTATGACGCTACGTTGACGTGACGGTACTCTGTTGAGTTATATTTCTAATGTTCATTGGTGTGTGCGTCATTCATTAACTGGAGATCGGAGCTGTTAATGATTTCCTGATGATGACAAGCCTGTTGACGTTTAATGTCCCTCTCACTCTTCGTCTCGCCTCTTTTTTTTTAAATCAGACTAGCTCTCTCACTTCTTTGCACCTCTGTTTCACTTTCTTCATTTCTCTCTCCCTCTCTGTGTCTCGCCTATATTTTCTTAGTCAGTCTAGCTCTCCTTCGCTTCTTTGTATCTCCTAATCTCTTTATTTCTCTCTCTCTCTCTCTCTCTCTCTCTCTCACACACACACACACACACACACACACGCACGCCTCCATATCTCTCCTTTTAAAGTAAATAATTTATTTTCTCCTCCTTCCGTATCTTTTTCCTTCCCTCTCACTTCTGTATCTCTGTTTTACCTTCTCTCCCTCTCTCTCATCACCCCCTTTCTAAAATCTACTTCTTTCTGTCTTTCATCCCCCCCCCCATCCAGCCCGATAACTTTTTTTCCTCACAGAAACCGAAGTAGATTTGTCATCTTTTGATGTTCTCTGTGTTGGTTTGTTCCTGTGAGGATTTCCTTTTCTCAGCTTATTCTGAATTGGGCATTCTACTTGTTATAGCTCAAGTGGAGGTGGTTAGTTCCTTATATTGCAGATGGTAACTGTGTTTTAATTAGTTTATTTGTTCTGTTGTTTTGTTTTGTTTTGAAGTCACTAACTAAAATATTTTAAAGAAGGTGTATTGTGTTTGTTTCTATAAGGAAATTGATGAGTGCATCTTGAATTAATTTTTCTGTTTATGGCTGTGGATAAAGTAGTGATTGAGTGGAGAGTGGGACTTGTAACCGATTTGTAGTGTCAATGATTGTTTTTCTTTCTTCATTGTATAGTGGACAGTGCAATAGGAAGTGTTGTATAGTGTTTTCTGTTCTACAGTGATTGCATATTTTTTATTGTCCTGAAATCTGTGTGTAAGAAGTGTTGAATTTAGTCTTAATCTGAAAATGTGTAATTTGTTGTACAGGTTAGGAGGTCTCGGAATATTTTTCATTTTATAGATGTTTCATTTCATGCATTTCAGAATTATATATGGGAGTGTGTGACTGTCTGCCAAGTTTTGTACCATAGTGTGTCCCTTTATCTGCTGTTTCATTTCCTGATATACTCTTGTGGCTTGGTATCCATAGTAAAGTAGTATTCATGTTGTGTTTATAGTAGTTTCTTATTTTGTTTATGGTGTATGTTCTAGAAATTATGTTTTTTGTTGTAGTATATTTTTAATTAGGGGAAAGAGTGGATTTTTGTTCAGATGTGAAAGTACTTTTTATATGGCTACCAGTTCAACTGTTAGTATTGAATTAGCAGGGTGTAATTTGTAAGATATGTTCTTTGGTAATAGTGAATAGGTGTTAGTATTGAATTAGCAGGGTGTAATTTGTAAGTGTATGTTCTTTGGTAATAGTGAATAGCTGTTAGTATTGAATTAGCAGGGTGTAATTTGTAAGTATATGTTCTTTGGTAATAGTGAATAGCTGTTAGTATTGAATTAGCAGGGTGTAATTTGTAAGTATATGTTCTTTGGTAATAGTGAATAGCTGTTAGTATTGAATTAGCAGGGTGTAATTTGTAAGTATATGTTCTTTGGTAATAGTGAATAACTGTTAGTATTGAATTAGCAGGGTGTAATTTGTAAGTATATGTTCTTTGGTAATAGTGAATAACTGCTCCAGTTCCGTCAGATGTTTTGGAACCTTCTGTGTAAATTTTTAGATGATCAGGATAATGTTTATATATGTACTCTAATGTCTTTTGTCGTGATTGTTGTGTGTTGGTGCATTTTGAGTTTTTTTAATCAGTGTAAGGTCTACTTGTGGGGGTGAGATGGTATATGGTGGCGGTGGGGCCTTTTGGGGGGGTTTCTGATTTAGTAAGTTTAATTTGTGTTTTTTAATATGTTTTATTGTTACGTTGGCTGGGGAGGGGGAGTAGTCTGCCATCTGTCCATTTTGTATGTTTCATTTTTCTGGCCATTTTGCTTGGGTATCCTCTTATGTCCATTTTGTGATTGCTAAGTGTCTGTTTGTAGGTATGGTGTGAACATGTATTCTTGTGATGCTAACGCCACTTAGTTATTAATGATTATCATTATTATTAATTAATCTTTCATTACTAATTACAAGTAATGAGAATCTTAATTTATGTTATTAATAATTCTCCAGCAGACACCACTCGTCGCTCTCACTTGGCAGATATGCGGGTGCTGTAAACGCTTTCTCTTCTCTCTTCCACAACATTAAATACAACATTTGCCATCACAAAATATTTCCATAGGTGGAAAACATTTTACTAAAGGAGAAGACAAATCCGTCTTTAATCTATATTTAGCGAGCCCCCATCCACCCAACATAAGGTTATCAGTATGTGTATGAAGATCAATAAATTTAAAATATATTTATTAAATCAAGAATCAAATATACATATAACAAATAAAATGATATAGATTACTTGATATTGATTATTTCCATGAAACCACATTAATTCGAATAATTTTGTCTACACAGTCTTATACAATTCGACAATAGTGTCAATACAAATTGCGTGATAGTTCTTATCAGAGAACAGAAATGGAGTTATCAGAGATAAGCAATTAAACATCTATGTAATCTTGTATAGACAAAAATGTGATTGTCTTATTCACACGCTTTTTTGTATCAAAGGCACAAGTTCATTGTCCACATCATTCCCATGTGTTTTCTCTCCTCATGCTGAAAACACGGATCCACCGCTATTCCCTGGAAGCCAATCTGGGCGCTTTTTCTACCACACCAGCTTCTTCAAGCAGAATAACAAACATAACAAACATAGCAATTTCTAGTAACTTCTTTATACCAAAATTGCCCGATGTAGTCAGCATACATTGCCTCCATACATCAAAGACGTGTAGTGTAACCTTTACACTTACACACTGCAGTAAATGTTTCCCGCATCTACCACGGTCATATAATCAGTGAACCAGAAGATTCATATCACATATGAAGAAAGGCTGCTTGTCCCTTTAAATCAGGGGTACATAAACTGTGGGCCGCATGCGGCCCGAGACAGAGCTCTATGAGGCCCCCGGAGGACTTTTGGATGTTACCATTATTACGAATGTAAAGCACATTATTTCATTATTTGTGTTATTTTTTCTATTGAGCCATCCATGTGGCGGCCCTCTACGCACTATCAATTGGAAATTTGGCCCCCTGGCCTAAAAAGTTTGTGCACCCATGCTGTAACCATTGTATAATAAAAACTATTCACCCAGTTGGAATTAGTTTGCATTACATCAGCAATTTCTAGCATATTCTCAACTCGAGTGTTTACTCCAACTCAGACACTTACAAAAAATACCATCATAAGGAGTGCTGAAGGTCGGGTTACTTTGACAATTTAACTTATCACTTATTTAAAATCAGACTAGCACATGTGTAGTGTGTAATTTTATCGCTTACTTAAAATCAGATTAGCACGTGCTGTGTGTAAATTTATCACTTACTTGGAGTCAGGTTAATACATGTGCTGTTTATTAATTTAGCGCTTACATTTGAAATCATTTAGCACATGTGCTGAGTGAATTTATCACTTACTTAAAATCAGATTAGCACATGCACTGTGTGCAATTTTATCACTTATTTGAAATCAGATTAGCATGTGTGCTGTGTGTAAATTTATCACTTACTTGGTGTCATGTTAATACACATGCTGTGTACTAATCCATTACTTATTTGAAATCGGGTTAGAACATGTGCTGAGTAATAATTTATCACTTACTTGAAGTCAGGTTAGCAAATGTGCTGTGTACTAATGTATCACTTACTTTTAGGTTAACACGCGTGCCGAATCCTCTACTACAAAATTGTGTGTGTCAAAGCTGTAGTTTGACATTAATTGTCAAACGTATTGTCCTTCGTTTTCTTTACACTTTACGTGTGTTGCACTGTGTACATGTAGTGTGCTTACCTCCCTTTGAAGACAAGTCTTACTTGTCATTGCACGAGGTATTCCTTTTAAATGGACAAGGAAATTGAAAATTGAAATGCATTTTATACAAATTAATATTTCAAATAATCCATTTAATGACAGTCTTGTTTTTGTTTTTTTTCTATTTTCGACCCACCACTTTCACTGCAATTAGCCCTGTACGTGTCGCAATATTGAATAGAAAAGTGCTATTTTTAGTGCTGTTCTTCGCTAGATTTGTTGTACTTATTTATATCTTTTCTAAGGAGAACTTTGTCTGCACTAACATTCATAAGTAAGGTTCTCCCCGCCCTCTTCCCCCCCCCAAAAAAAAAATGTTGGTTGAGTGAAATGATTTGAGTCCGTCACTTGCACAATATCAGTTAATGTATGGATCGAACTCACTGCTGCGGAGGAGTGGGTGGGGCAGGGTGGTAGAGTAGGAAGATGCGAGAAAGATAAGAAGATCGACTACTTGAAATGACTGTAGTTTAATTGAATAAATCAACGGACCTGGAGAAAATGAGTATGAAGATGAGCATTTAAGTGTAATTTTAAACAACAAACAAAAACATATTCTACTTTTGCTCAACTTTTGAAACTCTCGGCATGTTATGTCGAATCGCTCTTGAGTACGATTGTCTTATAAAATTTGGCCATTGCAGAATTAATTACAGCACGCGATGAAATTTAAAGGAAAATGACAGAAATAATCCGGTAAAGCTAAAAATAAACTTCCGGGATCGAAACACGTCGTCACGGACTTAATATAAACCAATCTGAAACGGCCATTTCATCTCTTGCTGTTTATGAACTTGATTAGTTAGCATGTAGGTCAAAGGCCAAAAGAAAATAAAGTCAAGGATAGAAGAAAAACGAATCATAACAACTAAACAGTTGCGGTTACTCTAGATAAAAATAGTACTACCCGGATATACTCTCGGCATCTGACACCCTCAAATGACGACCTAACCAATGGCAAGACCAGAATTTCAATTTAGAAATGGTAATCTGGTTGGAAGGGGGAGAGAAGCTAAGATAATTGTGTTGAAGCTGCGTTTGCATTGAAAGCACAATGGAGGGAGGTTTTGTTTATTTGCTTCGGGGGGGGGGGGGGGTAGGGGAGTGCTTTTGTGTAGCGGACTGATGAAGATTATTGGGGCAACCCCTCCGACTTGTCAGCCTGTGGCATCACCACTAAACGTAATTTTTAGGTCACAGCAGGTGGACATTTCTTGCTTATATTCAACCCACTACACAGCACATACTCAGCACACTCACAAGAGTTTACATTCAGTAAACATACACATTATTCTCCCGGCGCGCGCACACACAGTTTACCATTATTCTCACGGCGCGCGCACAAAACAGTTTACCATTTCTCTCACAGCAAACACAAAATTTACATTGCTTTTACAGCAAACACACACACACACACAGTTTGCCATTATTCTCATAGCACCACACACACACACATACAAAGCTCACCATTATCACACACACATACACGCACACGCGTTGCCTATTACTAAAAAGAGGCAGGCCATATCTATCGCTACTAAAAAGTGATGATTTTTAACAAGAAACAAACTACCTAGCCCGCAAAAATCAGGGCCGATGACCGAGAAAACCAGTACGCGGCCATAAATGGCACTTATAATACGAAATTACAGCAAGGAGCACGTATTTCGCTACTAAATATGTATGGTAACGTTATCTTCATTGGACCAT
Source organism: Sinotaia quadrata (assembly GCA_028829895.1). NCBI lineage: Eukaryota > Metazoa > Mollusca > Gastropoda > Architaenioglossa > Viviparidae > Sinotaia > Sinotaia quadrata. The sequence goes on along the minus strand of CM054178.1, from coordinate 40,004,338 downwards.
AAATATTATTTATTGACAATACTAAAAGGGTGAAGGAGTTTGACCCCTGTGAAGTAAACATACACAGCGAAGCTTGGCATTTAAAGGGTTAATAGTCTATTCAGTTAAACGAGTATAAATAATGTGTATGACTTCGGGGTGGTGGGTATTGGTTGTAATTTGCGTCATGTGATAGATCTTAATTTTTTTTTTTTATAAAACAAGAAACCAGTATTCTGGTGTGTTCTGCCGGCGATGTAACAAGCTAAGACGACTTGCCCTTTCGTCATGTCTTCTCACAAGATGCGATTGTGAATATCACAACTCAAGGAAGACTTCGATGTGACTTCTATATACGTGACCATATTTTATCCGTAAGTGATTTTTTACTTGGGTGTTGTCTCATCACTAGATATCTTTTTCAACTCGAGAAAGTATGCCAGCATGCATTTCTCTCAAACTGCAATTACCAGTTGGAAATAAATTTTGATCGATCTGTGTAGATCGTTGTTTGCAGATTTTGTTGAAAAATTAGAATGACTACTAATGCGTTCGTTATGTTGTTCTTGAAGAGAGTGTGTTTTGTTTAATTTTGAAAACTAATACATGTATTGCCGAAATTTTCCTTCTTCTTAATGTAAGGGGGCGCTTTCGGCTTCCGCCGCTTTCGCGTTAAATTTTCCTTGAAAAGTATCTTGACTTATATATGTATCGGTTATCGAACTTTCCTCCGCCCGCTAATAGTTGCACTTTGTCGATTTACTTCTTTCTTACCGCCCTTTCCAAATACATGCACTGCCATCGTCAGTCACACACATATTTCTCAAACACACACGCGCGCGCATGATATATACATGCACATTTCATATCTAAAATACCATTCGTTGTTCTCACTAGCCAGTTGAACCCACGAAATCGGTTAAACAAGTCGAAGTCATTCGGCGTATTATTTTATGAATCATTATGTTGCAGAATGTAGAATTAGTTTGCTGCATGCAATATGTCCCCACTTTGCAAATAGCCTAGAACATCTCTCCTTGCAACATGGAAGTACTCCACTTTATAACATGGGACATCCCACTTTACAATCGGGGAACCGGGGTATATCAGAACTTTGCAGCTTGGGGTATCCCACTTTGCAGTATGCAATGTTTTCCCGCTTTCAACACGGGTATCTTCAATCTGCAGTATATGGTATCCTACTGTGCATTTTGGGCACTCCATTTGAAGCATGCAACATTTTCCCAGCTTGCAACATGGCCACATACTTTCCAGCATGGGATATCCTTACTTTCCAGCATAGGGTATCCTTACTTTCCAGCATGGGATATCCTTACTTTCCAGCATAGGGTATCCTTACTTTCCAGCATGGGATATCTTTACTTTCCAGCATAGGGTATCCTTACTTTGCAGCATGGGATATCCTTACTTTCCAGCATAGGGTATCCTTACTTTCCAGCATGGGATATCCTTACTTTCCAGCATAGGGTATCCTTACTTTCCAGCATGGGATATCCTTACTTTCCAGCATAGGGTATCCTTACTTTCCAGCATGTGATATCTTTACTTTCCAGCATAGGGTATCCAAACTTTGCAGATTGGATATCCTTACTTTCCAGTATAGGGTATCCTTTCTTTGCAGCCTGGGCCATCTTTACTCTGCAGAATGGGCCATCTTTACTCTGCAGCATAGGCCATCTTTACTCTGCAGCATGGGCCATCTTTACTTTGCGGCAGGAAATAATTGTGATGTGGTGGCCAGGTTCTTGTACACCCGCGATGACAATGCGCACAATTAGACAGCAGCGACAGAGGGATGCAAGAACACTTTGGGCATTGCTTACTCCTCTTTCTTCTATTTTAAGCGAGACATTGCTCGTGAGGACACAATACACTCTCTTTCTTTCTCTCTCGTTAACTTATTTACCAATGAGAGCCATATACGTTCCTGTCTTGTTTCAATCAATGTGCTGCCATTCATTTGCTTGAATCCGGGGAGAAGGGATGTTGGGGTGGCGCGATGTGGGGGTAATATATGTGTCTATCTTCTTGTGACGCTTTGTGGTTTCCACTGTTTCTTTAACTTTCTTGAATATTTTTTCTCTCCAAAGTTGCAGAGTTGCGAACGATTTTTCTGTACCCGAGACGCAACTGTCCTCGATTTCACCCAAGTGTTTATCTAGTTTTCAATAATGGCATACGAGAGCTTTCATTGCGTGCAGCACAACTACATTTCGTAGAAGACAGACAACCGCTGTTGAAGTAATAGATAAGTGCACGTTTCTTTATTTCTGTTCTGATTTTATGGTCTTCCGAATGTACTTGTGATTGTGCAAAATATTCTATATGAAAATGAAAACTCATAAAGTGTAAAGACAACTATTTTTTTCTAAATACTGTTTATGACGTGAAAGGAGATACAGCAGTTGCTGTCATTTACACTCTGTATTTAAAGTTATGAATTTTTCGAATATCATCGTTAAACCACGGACGGAGGGCGGTTGAGTGTGTGCGCCAATATGGTACGACCTTTTTCACCCTCTTCCGCCAGCCTCCTGCCCCTCTTCGAACGCAAGTGCAGGCTGTGGGGTCCCACTGAGGCACTCCAGATCAGAAAACGTTTGATGACGAAATGAACAGCGCAAGCTCCAGTGGTGACGTCAAATTGCTTTCTTCCCCACCCCTCGAATATCATCGATTGGGGCGGAGAGAAGGTGTGAATTGAAACCAACGGCAAAGTTACTCTGTATCAAATATTTAATGATCTAAATGGTTTGCATGTTTGTTACTGTGACCTATAAACATTTAAAAAATTTTTGTCTTATATTAAGAAATACTTCTGACAGTCTAAAACATTATTTTGTATGACTCTCCAACACACTTAACACGATCCATTATTCTCAGTTTCAGTGACCTAGTACAATTTAGTCTCAGGCCTCCTAACGAATCATGCTGGGTAAGCCACAAAGCTCCTTTTCCAGACACAACAGGTCTAGTCGGATTTATTCCCCTTGGGACCCCTTGATGTGATCGTTTGTTTGTGTCACGTTATCACGTCCGCCAAGTCATGATTTTGGGATCTGCAGATCTCGTGGTTCCTCTGGTGTTCTTCGTCGTCTTGGCTGCTTTTGGTCTGCACGTCCAGCGACGACGGGTGATGAAGTTGGCTCGGTGCGTTCGTGACTTCGTTCAGGGCATGGCCGCCGCTGCGTGGGAAGAGGTGTCTTACTGCTGCTGCCTCTTGGTAAGTTTGCCTTCTTTTCTACTTGATGATTACCAGACTGATAAATTTATGAAGTGTTATAGATACGTGTCACCTTGTTACTTCCCCACCAAGTGAGCTCTTACGGGGATGGTAATACATGTCCGTGGACTGCTCGGCCTCAGGATGGGTCTATATATTTCAGCTTTATTCTCACTATAGCTCAATTTCATATTAGTTCCCCTGGTGCATTATTATAAATCTTCGTTGAACCCATAGACTTTGCAGCACGGATGCCTCTGGCAGAGTTGAAGACTCTAGATCTACAGTTTGCACCGTAATTAGACTCCACATAATCTCTGACGCAAATCCTGTGACGTAAGTAATCGTTGATGTCATACGACGTTATCCTGACGAATGTTATTTAGCCGAGTAGACTCTTGTGTGTGTAGCCTAAAATTATTTCACCTGGTTTCCTTTTGTAACGGTTAGCAGTATTTATATATATATTTTTTATATTGGAGTTTCTTAGAAGTGAAGCGCGAAATCAGCCTAGACCGGAAGTTAGAAGTCATCAAGCGTAGGTGCCTCGGAGATTTGAGAGAGCTAATGAAAAACCTACATTTTGTCTTATTAATTTCTGTATTAGTTTTTAGTGAATTTGCCATTATCTTGTATTTTCTTAAGCTGGAATTAAGCTCAGTACTGGGAAGACCTTGCACCTAAAATGTCTGCAAATCTCTTTGCACAATAAAAGCATAATACGACACGAAAATTCCAGCACAATTTAAAAAAAAACAATCAGGTCTATATACTTCGTTACCTATAACAATGACACATGAAAAATGAAATGAGAAAGTCTATTAATGTGTGATAAACTTATCTGAATAGACAAGGAGTCTTGCAAGTCAACAGGAAAGCATATCACGTTATCGTAGGCCTGTAAGAACTGTGGTCAATTCGATTGGCCTTGGAGGGACCTAGCTCTACACACTGGATTCTCGCGATAGCACACAGTACTTATACATATACGTGTCACAGTGCATGGCGGCCATTTTACTACTCACTATAGTTCTAACTGATAGATCTACAAGATAATACGATCTCGGGTGATGATCCATCATTGCTAAGGAGACAGAAATATAACCATTGACTTAATCTTTGGGCTGGGTGTTGACGTTTTGCCTCGCTGACAATTCGTGTAGTATCTCGAAAGATTAAAAAAGTTATGCTACTTTGTGGATCTTTTTAATTCCAGTGTTATCTTTATCACTGTTGCGTGAAATTATTTCTAATAGTAATAAGTCACACATTTTTTCTTCCAGAAACTACGCTTGCAGGAAATGGGCGAGGAAGTTGGTTTTCAAGAAGAAATGCAGTGGGGCATCCAGTGATGGATGATACAAATCGTCATGGCTCCGAAGTGGAACTGTGGAACCTTTCGATTATTTTCTCTTGTTTTTGTTCCATCCAACATAATTATGGAACTGCTGGCGTTTCAGTCAGTGTGCTATTCTGTCAGTGATTTTGATAGTGCATGCATGACTGGCAATGTACATTACTTATTTGTACTCTACTAGTGATCCATGATATTGCATGCATGACTGACCATGTAGAGTGCTGATTTCTAAAAGTTCTACTGGAATGGGTGTCAGCCTCCAGCTTTTGTCATTCTCAATGGCTAGTAAACGGCCCGTGGTATTGCTAACAATGGACAATTTACTACGCGTCCGTTGTCATTGTCGTTAGTGGGTTCTTAATATCCATTGTCATTGTTGTCACTGATTATTAAATTTTCATCGCCACTATTCTCAGTCAGTGGATATTAAACTTTTATTGTCGATGTTCTCAGTTAATGAATATTAAAACCCAAACGTCCGTTGACGTTGTTGCTAATGGATCTTTAACATCCATTGTCATTGTTGTCACTGAATATTATAACTTTCATTGCCATTGTTATCAGTCAGTAGAAATTAATCGTATATTGTCATGGTTCTCATTAAATAAAAATCAAACACATATTGTTTTAAATTCTTTATATGTCTCTAATGATTAGTGGGGGGCGACATCAATAGATATGTGGGGGGGGGGACTGTTATCAGCAACAACAATAGTTATGTCTCTAATGATTGGTTGGGGGGGGGGGAATGTTGTCAGCGACAACAATAGTTATGTCTATATTGATAGACAATTATACGGAACGTAAATCTGAAGAGCTAAAGAACACATGTTCAATTAGTCCTACTGGAAGCAGGGAAGGAGGCTAGAGTATGAATATTTTATTCAATTTTTCAGCAATCAAAAATCAGTTTCTGATCAACAAATGACAGCGTGAAATTGGTGAAATGAGCTTGAGGAAAGAAAGCAATAATATCGTAGAGTCGCCACTATATTTCAGTTTTCGGAGAGCGATGTTGGCTAATTTCAGTTACAATGAGTGTTGCAGGACAGGCGTGGCATTAAATTAATCGGTTGCAGACAGTTTAAGTAGTTCTTGAGATCCTTTGACATTCAGGCCTAATCGTATATCATCTACAAACACACACTATGACCGGGGTCGCTACCATCCAGCCTTTGCAATGTTTGGGGAGTGTGGCTTTAAATAGGAGGGGTCCCTAATATTTAACTCAAAATAATTATAACATTGAAATTATTGCAAAAGTATTTCCTTACCCAGGACTAAAGCTTTTGCAGGCCCAACGTCAGATACCTCTAGCACGGACTGGTCAACCCAGAGAAATAGTAAGTAACATGGCGCAAGTAACATTTGAAAAATAATTTTACTTATTGTGAACCAGACAGGCGACTTGAATAACCCTTAAGGATTCCTGTGCAGCACACGAAGTCTGGTATTCTCATTAATGTTAGTAACAAAGAGCGCTACCTTCAAGTCAGAAATGGGCTCCAGCGCTTGCTTTAGGCTGACCCTGACTAGCTATTAATAGTGCGTCCCAGCGCTTGGTCAAGGCTGACCCTTTTAAGCATTTACATTGAATGCGAGAAAATAAAATGACCAGACTTCAGAACAGATTTAAAATGTCCATAACTTAATCACATGTTTAACTGTACAAATTGTCCTGTCTAGTTTTCATAAATGTGTTGTATTGCCTGCTTGATTTAATTACCTGCCTGAATATACATTGCATGAGAGATCTATATGATGATAATTTAGCCCGCTTGAGTAATTTCATTGCTTGAATACAAATTACCTTCATTACTATTATTGGACTGCTTATCTAATTAACTGTGTAATATTGAATTGAATCGATGAGTAATTGTTGCCTGTAAGTCTGAAATTATTTACTTTATGATGATAATTTTGTCTGCTTAACTAAATTGCCTACTTGACAAACTTTACTGTAGATTTATATTTTCTAAATTAAATATAATTTTGTCTACTTGTTTAACGTGCTAACTTGAATTCACATTGTCTTAATTACTAAGATTTTGACTGATTAAGTAATAAATTGTCTGCTTGGCTAAAGTGTTTGTGATACCATATAGTGCCTGTATGTATAAAATTCTCTATCTATCTATCTATCTATCTATCTATCCCTTAGACTTGCCGACCGTTGGGGCACCACTGATGATCTGACAACCAGCTTCCTCCAATCCATTCTGTTCTCTGATAAATATAATCTTACTGTATTGCTCAGTTTCAGTCTGTCCACTCTTAAATGTTATCCTCCCATCTTTTCTTCTGTCTTCCTCTCCTTCGCCCTCTTTGCACAGTACACCTGCATGATTAATCCTGTTGATCGTGTGATACCATTTCATTTTGATTTTTTTTTCCACAATGGCCAATAGCTCTTCATAGGGCCCAATGGCTTATCTAATTCTGTTTCTCACTTCGTCATTCGTGACATGATCTCTATACGAAATGCCAAGCAACCTTCGAAAGCATCTCATTTCAGTAGTGTGTATCCTCCTTTCGAGATCCGCTGTGAGGGTCCATGAATCACATGCATATAACAATACAGATACAATCAAGGAGCGCATCAGTCTGATCATTGAGTGACTGAGGTAATAAACCTTGGGTTACTATGTATAAAATTAATTACCTTCAAAACTAGAGCTTAGCTAGTTAAATTAAATAGTGTGTTTCATTATATATACCTACATAAATAAATTATATAATGAATGTAATTCTGCTTGCTTGCTTGAATATAAATTTTGCCTTAATTACTATAATTTTTACTTCTTGACTAATGCATTGAATTGCCTGGTTGACTATTGCCTGGTTATATTGGTTGAAAGTCTAAAATTAATTGCCTACATAACTAATTTTACCTGTTTGACTTAAACATTGCCTTCATGACTGAATTGTCTGTATGATAAATTATCTTTATGAATTATCTGTATGATAAATTATCTTTATGAATTGTCTGTATGATAAATTATCTTTATGAATTGTCTGTATGATAAATTATCTTTATGAATTGTCTGTATGATAAATTATCTCCATGACCATAATTTGGGTTAATGTGCCTGCATGGTGCTAAATTGCTGCCATTGTTGTAATTTTGACCGTTTCTCTAATGGTGACTGAGAGCTTTGTCTAGATTGAGATAGAGTGGTAGCTAATAATAGAATAATATTAGAGCAAGACTGGAATTTAACCAGAACTGGTTAAAAGCAGGAGTCAAGCTTACATACACTTGTGTAAGAGTGCTTCAGTAGAAAAGATCTCCATCTCAGAGTCCTTTGTTAAAACATTGAAACGTTTAAATATCACTTTAGGTGCTATATACTTTTAAAGCTCCACTCATTTGTTAACAATGTACAGTTGACAGATTCCTATAATGGCGTTATCTGGCACATAGACTTACAGCTATTGACGTAATAAAAGTACTATTACAAGCTTTATGGGGATGTCTTACATTAACTAAGACAACATTACTTGTACAAGGTAGTTTCAAGTCTTGTCCATGTTTCCATAGAAATGGAATTTCTTGACAGCGAACCAGCTTGATGGCGTGTTTCCCCTGAGATCATATGTATGAAGAGAGGTGTCCCAGTGCACGTGTACCTTCCTGGGTTGTTTTGTTGTTTTTTTGTGGGTTTTTTTTTTTTTTTTTTTTGGGGGGGGGGGGCTGCTGATTTAGTCCCCACCCGAAAGATGGTCAGGCTCGTAATTTATAAAGTAGTTCACGCAGTTCTGTGTGAGTGATGTTTTTGTAATCTGATGTTTCTCCATCCCACTGACTGTTGAATTACTCACATTCATTTTATAAGAGCATGCTGATTGTGAGTAGAGTTTGATAGGAAATGGAAGATTAAAACATTAATTTTTATAAGAGCATGCTGATTGTGAGTAGAGTTTAATATGAAATGGAAGATTAAAACTGGAAAAGAGCGCTGACATAGTTATGAATTTCTTTTAGGATGTTCATACATGGCTTCCTGACTGGCATTTCACCATCTTGAAGGTTTACCTAGAGGCAGACAGCCTCTAGACAGATGTCTAGAATCATGCACACACGCGCACACACACGCAGGCATACGTACATAAACGCATCGGGAGATGAAAAGGAACTTCAGAATAATGCAATTTTAAACACTAGGTCTTGTAAGATTGTCAGTTTTTGCCTCCTCCATCTGACTTAGTTTCTATATCTGGCAGAAGTTTATGGTGCGTGTCAAATTCTGTGCAAATACACATCCGAAAGATGCTTCACTGTCGAGAGTCGCCACTGAGCTGGGTTACAGATTGACTTATTTCTTTTACGTCCACAAGTAATATTGACCGACAAAGTGAGCTATTTTAAGCAAAATTAATTCAGTGACATAAATGTCGAAGATGGATGGATGGATGGAGATAGATAGATAGATAGATAGATAGATAGATAGATAGATAGATAGATAGATAGATAGATAGATAGATAGATAGATAGATAGATAGATAGATAGATAGATAGATAGATAGATAGATAGATAGATAGATAGATAGATAGATAGATAGATAGATAGATAAAAAAGATGAATGGTTAAAGTGATATTCAGACAAACAGACAGATGAATAGATAGAAGACAGTCCCTTATTCAGTTACATCCCTTTGACAATTCTCTCACTTGGTACATTGACTATTACTGGGTATTGTCTTGAATACTACTGAAAGGAGCGGTAAATCAGAGTTTGGTTTCCTTTTTCCTAAAGTTTGGAACTATTCCTTGGTAGAAATGGAAGACCTGGTGCCAAGACACATAAATACAGTTAACTGTTAAAAGAAAAGTTTCTCAAGTAAGGCCAATATGCAATCTTTCTAAAAAAAAAAAATGTTATTTATTTTTAAAAAAGAAGAGAACTAAAACCACAGTGAAAT